>CM068309.1:15104410-15433368 GCA_034768735.1 Schistosoma mekongi | reverse complement strand
AGTCAATGAAGTTGATGTACAGTGACAGGTTCCACTCAATTGATTGTTCAACGATGATCCGTAGTGTTGCGATTTTGTCTGTGCAAGACCGATCCTTACGGAAACCAGCTTAATGATCTCGAAGTTGAGCATCTACTAAATTTTCATGTTCTTTCCAAGAGTTATTCATTCTTCTTCAAATGTATGCTTCCGATTCCCGGAGTAATGTGTTTTTAGTCTTCCTCTTTTCCTGTGGTCGTGCAAGTTCTAAGTGAGGGCTTGACGTGTAATGCAGTTTGTTGACTGCCACAACTTTAATCTGGGTGAGAGTAGGCAGACTTGTCTGTTGTTGTTCACTGTATTCCGTGCTTCTTTCAAGACCTTACAGTTTTTGTAATCCAGTAAACCATCAGCAGGAAGAGAAAGGGCGAAAGTAAACAATCTAGTCTGATACCAGTTTTCACTAGGAATGAATCTGTTTACTTGCTCTCCATGCACGGTTTCGCAGTGTAATCTGTCGTAAGAATATTGACTATTTTCTCAGGTACACTATTACTTTACTTAATTACGCCCGTTACTCCTCACAGAGGAATATAGGCCGTTCACCAGGATTTTCTATTTAACTCTGTCCTGAGCAATCCTTTCCAGCTGTTTCCAGTTGCTGTTCATCTTCTTAATATCTACTTCCAATTCTCGACGCAGTGTGTTCTTCAGGATTCCTCTTTTCCGTTTCCAAACAGGATTCCGTGTTAATGCTTGTCTCGTGATGCAGTCTCATGGTTTCCGCAATGTATGTCTTAACCATTTCCAGCGTCTTTTCCTAATTTCCTCTTCGGCTGGAAGTTGGTTTGTCCTCTCCCATAGTAAGTTGTTGCTGATAGTTTCCGGCCAACGGACATTCAGTATCTTTCGTAGGCAGTTGTTTATAAATGCTTGTATTTGTCTGATTATGTTTGCAGTAATTCTCCAAGTTTCAGCTCCATACAGCAGGACTGTCTTCACGTTCGAATTGAAGAGTCTGACTTTGAGGTTAGTTGATATTTGTTTTGAGTCCCATATGTTTTTCAACTGTAGGAATGCTGAGCTTACTTTGCTAATCCTTGCCTTTACATCTGCATCGGGCCCTCCTTGTTCATCGATGATGCTCCCCAGGTATGTGAAAGTATCCACCTCTTCCAAGGTTACTCTATCAAGTTCAAGTAGGTTGGTGCTCCCTGTGATAGATTTGAGAATCTTGCTCTTTCCCATATGTATGTTCAGGCCTACTGATGCTGAGGTTGCATCTACGTTGGTTGTCTTCGCTTAGAATTTGTTGGTGTGTATGGTCTAGAAGAGCTAGATCATCCGCGAAATCCAAATAATCAAGTCGCTTCCTACTTGTCCATTGAATTCCGTGCATCCCCTCAGATGTGGAGGTCTTCATGATCCAGCCAACCACTAGGAGGAAGAAAAAAAGCGAAAGTAGGCGATTTTCTCCGGTACGTCGTAGTGTCGAAGAAGTGTCCATTGTGTTCTCCTGTCAACACTGTCAGACACCTCATAGTCAATGAAGTTGATGTACAGTGACAGGTTCCACTCAATTGATTGTTCAACGATGATCCGTAGTGTTGCGATTTTGTCTGTGCAAGACCGATCCTTACGGAAACCAGCTTAATGATCTCGAAGTTGAGCATCTACTAAATTTTTCATTCTGTTCAACAACACTTTGTTGAAGACATTCCCTGCTACCGACAGTAGCGTGATCCCTCTGTAGTTGTCACATTTGCTCAAATCTCCTTTCTTTGGTATCTTGATAAGATGTCCTTCACCTCAGTCTGCCAGCACTTGTTCTTCCTCCCAGATCTTTTTGAATAAAATGTGGAGTATCCTTGCTGTTAGGTCGAATCTCAGTGAGTGTCTTGCCTTCTTTGTTCTTGAATCTCAGTGAGTGTCTTGCCTTCTTTGTTCTTGAATCTCAGTGAGTGTCTTGCCTTCTTTGTTCTTGAATCTCAGTGAGTGTCTTGCCTTCTTTGTTCTTGAATCTCAGTGAGTGTCTTGCCTTCTTTGTTCTTGAATCTCAGTGAGTGTCTTGCCTTCTTTGTTCTTGAATCTCAGTGAGTGTCTTGCCTTCTTTGTTCTTGAATCTCAGTGAGTGTCTTGCCTTCTTTGTTCTTGAATCTCAGTGAGTGTCTTGCCTTCTTTGTTCTTGAATCTCAGTGAGTGTCTTGCCTTCTTTGTTCTTGAATCTCAGTGAGTGTCTTGCCTTCTTTGTTCTTGAATCTCAGTGAGTGTCTTGCCTTCTTTGTTCTTGAATCTCAGTGAGTGTCTTGCCTTCTTTGTTCTTGAATCTCAGTGAGTGTCTTGCCTTCTTTGTTCTTGAATCTCAGTGAGTGTCTTGCCTTCTTTGTTCTTGAATCTCAGTGAGTGTCTTGCCTTCTTTGTTCTTGAATCTCAGTGAGTGTCTTGCCTTCTTTGTTCTTGAATCTCAGTGAGTGTCTTGCCTTCTTTGTTCTTGAATCTCAGTGAGTGTCTTGCCTTCTTTGTTCTTGAATCTCAGTGAGTGTCTTGCCTTCTTTGTTCTTGAATCTCAGTGAGTGTCTTGCCTTCTTTGTTCTTGAATCTCAGTGAGTGTCTTGCCTTCTTTGTTCTTGAATCTCAGTGAGTGTCTTGCCTTCTTTGTTCTTGAATCTCAGTGAGTGTCTTGCCTTCTTTGTTCTTGAATCTCAGTGAGTGTCTTGCCTTCTTTGTTCTTGAATCTCAGTGAGTGTCTTGCCTTCTTTGTTCTTGAATCTCAGTGAGTGTCTTGCCTTCTTTGTTCTTGAATCTCAGTGAGTGTCTTGCCTTCTTTGTTCTTGAATCTCAGTGAGTGTCTTGCCTTCTTTGTTCTTGACCGGTCGCTCTGGTTTGCCACGTTTATCTGCCAGCTTCTTTGTTGTGTCGTATAGCTGTTTCATATTTCCTCCTCTTGCAGCTTTCTCAGCTGTCGCTGCAAGGCCTTCGATGTATTTCCGTTTGTCGGCTCTAATGCTCCTCCTTACTTGCTTATTCGCTTCTGTGTATTCAGTTTGTGTCGTGATTTTCTCTTGTTCGGCTGCAGCTGGTTTCTGATCTCTTGTTTCTCCAGAGATTATCCATCAAGCGTAATTGCGTTGGTATTCGTTGTTCTGTATCTAAGGATCTTGCTTTTCCTTTTGTGTATATTGAGGTTTACTACTCGCTACAGAAACTGCTCCTACACTGCGTCTTCACTTGCATTTTTTGTTGCGTTTGTATGGGATAGAAGAACTAGTGTGATTATATGCAATGTCCAAGTCGTTTAATTGCATCCAAGTTGTCCAATGTATTCCGTTCTTCCCTTGAGATGCTACAGATTCATAATCCAGTAAACCACCAGCAGAAAAAAAAGAGCGCATGTAAACAGCCTTGTATGACACCAGTTTCACTTGGAATGAATCTGTTTACTTGCTCTCCATGTACGATTTCGCAGTGTAATCTGTCATAAGGATTGTGTTTGATATTGACTATTTTCTCGGGTACACCATAGTATCGAAAAGGGCTCTATAATGTTTGTCTATCCACGCTGACAAATGCTTTCTCATAGTCAAGGGAATTGACATAAGGTGGTGAGTTGCATTAAATTGATTATTCAACAATGATCCATAGTGTCTCGATTTGGACGGTACATGATCGATCCTTACGGAATCTGGCTTATCGATCTCGAAATTGGGCGTCAACTAGATCTTGCATTCGGTTTGAAACCATCTCTGGGTAGTAGTGGATGCCTCTGTAGTTTCCCATACTTGCTAAGATCTCCGTTCCTTGAAATCTTGATAAGTTATCCTGTTTCCAGTCTGTTGGTATTTGTTCTTCCACCCCCAATATTTTGAAGAGATGTTGGAGCATCTTTGCAGTTACTTCTATGTCTGATTTCAGTGGCTTAGCAGGTATGTTGTTTGGCCTTGTTGACTTGCCACTGTTGATTTGTCGGGTTGTCATATTGAATTATCGATTGTTGGAGGGTCGCAATTCATAGGGAGATCCGTAGATGCTGCTTCAATGACTGGTGGTGTGATTTGGGGCTGGTCTATTCAATAGTTATTCGAGGTACTCTATTCACCTGTTTCGCTGTTCTTCGGTCTTAGGGATTGGTTTGTCTTCCTTGTTCTGACTTACCGTATTTTCCTCTGGCTTCCTCGTTGTTGTGTCACATAAGTGTCTTATATTTCCTTCTCTTGCGGCTTTTTCCTATGTCGTTGCTAGATCTTCCACGTGTTTCCGTTTATCTGATCCAATGCTTCTCTTCACTTGCTTGTTGGTTTCTGTGTATTCGGCCAGTGGCTTGGTTTTCTTTGTTCTTGTTCGGCTGTTATTAATTTCTGTCTTCTTGTTCCTCATTTCTCGGATCTTGTTCAGAGTACCAACAGAGATCCATTCCTTTTGGTGGTGCTCCTTTCGGCACAGAACGTCTTCCATGGTCCTTCTGAACTCCTTATTGATGCAGATGTGGTTGATTTGATTCTCCGTAGAGTAGACCGGTGAAACTCACGCTGCTTATTGTATGCGTTTGTGAAAGAATATGGTGTCACGTGTAATCAAATTGTTGTAGGGTTCATGGATTTACGAATCTCTCACCGTTGTCGTTCCTTTCTCTTAGTCGATGTTGTCCCACGATATCTTCATATGCGGTGTTGTCCATTCCAACCATGGCGTTTAGGTCTCCTATCAGAATGGTCAGGTCATCGGTTGAGCATTTCTCGATGATTGACTGCAGTCTCGTATAGAACTGGTCTTTGTCGTCTTCGTGGTTGTCGTTGTTAGGTGCATAGCACTAGATTATATTCATTATGATCTTGTTCTTCTTTATATTGAAGGATGTTTTGATGATGTTAGGTCCATGTGATTCCCATTCTATAAGCGCTTTCCATGCTTCCTTGGATAGCATTAGTGCTACTCCTTGTGTGTGAGAGGCGTTTTCTTTTTCATGACTGGAGTACAACAGTATGTCTCTCAAAGTGAATCTTCTCTGTCCAGTTTGTAACCAATGGGTTTCGCTTACCCTAAGTATCTCCAGATTGTATCTTTTCGTTTCTCCAGTAACTTGAGTGGTTTTCCCGGTCTTCCACATCGTGCAAGCATTTCATGTACCTATGTTAATTATCGCTCCGGTTGTCAGGAGGTATCGGCCTCATGGTTTCTGAAGAGACTCTACCTACACTATGAGGCGTTATAACTCTTCGAAATAAAGACCCTCCAACTCCCGGAGCACAGTTTAGATAATGTAGATGATTTTCCTGGGTAACACTTTTTAGTGAGGTTGTTTTTTATGGGACGCCCAACCCTCCTCTTTTATTTGGGCCTGCGACTGGCAGTAACCTTAGAATGGCTACAGGAAGAGAAAAAACATGGTACTGGAAAATATAACAGAAGCTGCTAATAACCAGTCAGAGAATTTGATTAGACAGTTGGGTGGAACTTTTCGTTTGAAATTCGAGTAGGATGTTGATAACGGTCTCCTAGCTCTTACGCAAGTTATAGAGAACGCTTAGCGACTTAGAGGGATCTGACAGTCCTAATCTATATGCTCCAAAGTAAGGTGCTCAGGAATTATTAGTTACCCTGTTTTAGGTAGGTAGGTAAGCAGAAATCAGACAGTTTTAAGAGATTCGTCTTGTTTGCTGATTAGCAGTTTCCATTTGATACCTATGAGTTACACGTTAAGCTGTATTCGGCTAGGTCGAGCATAACATAATAATATTAACAAACAATTTAAGAATGGAAACTTAATACTCATTACAAAATAACGAATAAATATATCAGATAAATGGGACATCCAACAATCTTATCACTTACCTTATAGCACCAATAATATATGGAGTCTTTATGATTAATTTCTTTACCTAAGCGATTAATTAGTTTAGATGGTGTCCAATTTATATTCTAAATAAAATATAGAAAATAGTTCGAATTCTAAGTGTTTTATCAGAAAGTGGAAGTGATTTTATCTGCCGAAAATGCTTTATAAACAATCTATTCATTTTTATTTATAATTGTAACTAAGAGACCATTTTTAAAGCTAACGATTAGAACAGTTACGAATTCTGATACTTGGCTTCAAGCCACACTCTAAGTGTGAGGATAAGTGATATTACCTGATTGCCTAAAACCTAATAGGCGTAGAAGGGTCCGAAGCTGCAACTTGGAGGCTGAATAAATCAAATGACTTAACCACTGAGCTAAACGTTCATGGAATTGTTGATGAAGATTGAAAGATCAACGTTTGTGGTGATACAGTACCTACCAATGCTCTGCTTTTCTGTTGACGGTAGTAACACAATTTAGGTTGATATCGAATCACATGAACATGATATTTCTACTTTGTTCTATTTTAAGCATAATAAATAACTAATAAGAGCCAGCAACACATTATTGTGGTTGTCTAGGTAGCTGTTTGAAAAAAAAAACATGAAACTAAATAAGCTGCTTCATAAACTTAGGCATATTCTCATCGATGTTATTAGTAAACATACTGCTTATGTACTGAATATTGATGAAATAGCAGTCCTATTAAAAAGCTTCTATCCAGGGTACAGGATACTCATTACCTTAATGCAATCCATGTAAAGCAATATATTATTTTGATTTGATTGCGTTCTCTTGACTGGATGGTTTAGTTGAGCTTTCAACGTCATTTTGGATGACAACCAACCAAATTCAAAATCGACAGAATAAGTTGCTAATCACTTCTGGAGAAAATTGCAAACCTCACTTCTACCAATAGTTTGCACCGATGAAGTCATCCAGAATGACAATGAAGGCTCAACTAAACCATCCAGCTCAGAGAACGCGATTAAACAAAAATCATCCTTCTGAGCTACAAATCTTCTCTACCATCTCGGGATATATTACTTACTTTATGATGAACAAACAGATACTATTAGTTATACCGCGTTCTCCAGGTAAAACGGTTTAAATATACAGCTTTCGTTGTTGCTCTACATAACACCTCACTTACATAAAACAAATACGCAAAATAAGTGATAAATAGGGAAACTACATGAATTTTGTGAATTTAGATCTTTTTTACAATAATTAATAATTCTGGATTATAGATCAATTGGGATGGTTATTTTGTGGAGATTAGTTATTTAGTTGATTATGTCACAGATTGATGTTGGCAGGGTACTATTGAAAACCAGGGAGCACTGGACGGATGTTTCATTCTAGTGTGGAACTCAGCAGTGCGCACCCAGATTCCGCACCAAGGGCTTCAGATTGACGGCGAACGCCTAACCATCTGCACCACTTGGTCAGTATCCAGTGGCAGAATTCCCACTTCCATCAATCAGTGATATATAGCACGACGATCATCCATTGTCATTGGCGATAACTGTTTTACCCCCAACAATTCTGAACTCCACCAGTCGCAACTTCTCACTAGAGCTTCGAGAACATCTTGGATGATCGTCGCGCTATATATCACAAACTGATGTGAGTGGGAACTCTAACATTGGATGCCGACCCAGTAGTGCAGAGGGTTAGGCGTTCGCCGTCAATATGAAGCTCCTGGTGCGGAATCTGGAGTGCACACTGCTGAGGAGTTTCACACTAGAATGAAACAGCCGTCCAGTTCTCCCTGGTTTCTGATGGGACCCTGCCAACATCAATCTGCGACATATTCAATTCGGTATTAATTTGGAACTGCCTTACATTAGGATTATTCCCAACCATAAATAAAAAGTTAAAGAAATTATAAATTGGGTACATACTGACTAGTAAGGAAGTACAATACTTCGAGATTCGTACTTATTAATGCAGTCTGGTATCTATAAACTAACTATACACCATACAATATAACTATAAGATACACAAGTGATTAAAATGTACAGCAGGTGAGTTCCAAATTAAACATACCTGAGAATTTTGTTCTTCTAGAACTTGATCTAAAATAGGCAGAAGCCATTGCTCAAATTCAACATAATTATTATTTGGCACAAGTAGATTACCGATACGATTCACACCGATTTCTCTTAATTCATGACCACGCCATTTTTCAAAATCGCCTATATATGAGGGAGCTAGACATTTTATGAAGTCTTCTTCCACACCACCAGCAGAAGTGACAATTACATCAACCTGTCGAAATAGATATTTATTAATAAGTTTTACTATTGTCTATCTGCTAACAAGAAAAATATATACTGGGTATCCGTCCGCCCTGGTATGCAACATAGGTGTGAAAAGTGGCCTAAAAATTTGCATGCCATTTGCTAGTATTTGATCATAAATGTCCTTGAAACACCACTGACGTTTGTTGAGACTACTGACTAAGTAGTTATGAGGTTATACTCAGGGTATTACGAAATTTAGCAAGTCACTTGACCAAGTAACAGATTAATACCACCTATGGTGGTTGTAACATGTATCACGTGTGCATATTCATCACTAACTTCAACGTGTAACCTTGACAGATGTAGAAGTAGGATTGAAGAAAGCTAGAGGCACCCGAACCAAAACGTGGCGCCAGTCCATGAAGTCATTGACTGTTAGTCTCAGCAGTCTTGGTAGATGCAGATTACTTTATTGTGGTCCGAGTGATTTTGTAACCAACGTTCGGAGACACTAGGTGACATGGTTTAAAATCAGTCACAGTTGCACATATCAATATACTTTCTGTTTTACCTTAAATCATTGGCTTAATATTATATTATACCTTCTTTTTATAAATTAGTCGTTTCTTCACAAATAATATTTTAATATTTCATAACTGTAACCGATATAAAATATACTTTTGTTACTTTGATAATCATCTTGCTGTGAAAATGGGGTGTGACAACTTTTATTAATGAATATACGTCCTAGATTCTATGTAGTAAATGGCTAAACTACTGTATGAAAAAGTACTACAAACCGCTATGTACACGATAAAATCAGCAGCAGGTGAAAGATACACTTCTTGCCAGCGAAACTGCATATATAAAGATGGTTGAGAAATTTAAACATGGTTAACTTAGTGATATGTCTGAAGACATGTGATTAGTCAAATCGTGTGACAGACATATAAGACAAAGACTAGGTCTGATATGTATGTATCTTGCAATATTATTGGTCTGTTGTTGCTGTAATACATGCGAGTGACTAGTTGGCTTTTTGATAATCAGTCGGATTATTGTGCTTGAGTAATAGATTAAGGCAAGGCTGAGTACTAGCTGTAAGACATAGCGCTGCGGATAACTAGAATCGATAATATCGGCCATTCCTGCTTCAGATACAACAGTCGTTAGATTGTAATAGTTTACTAACTGATAGCTGCTTCTCTGCATAAAAAGTAGCCAAAAGCTCAGTGACTAAGTAATAGTTATGGATATTGTGAAATAAATTATAGGTTACTGCATACAGAAGATTACCAATGATAAACTGAATGTACATAGTTTTGACCATCCTTTAATCGAAAACGATTTGCATTAATTGCCAGTTATTTAAATAAAAAATCTATGATAGATTAAAAAAGTATTTAAAATTATGCATATTTCAGTGCTGATATGTCCTTGAGTTGGATAACTTTTGATTACTAAATCTCGGCTACAACTTTATAGGTGACCGAGTAACACACGACTTTGTCAGTCTGACCCCACATTTCTAGCCTCAAATCGTTAAAGGTAAAACACCCAACTAGCCCAGTGAAAAGGATTCTCGATGATTCTTTAATTTTTATGCAATCGTGTATATATCCATACAAGCCTAAACTACGCAGCATCTTGGTGAGAATAGTAACATTAACACAAAACAAAAATACCTATGATACAAATCTTTGCACCAGGTACATAAATACCTGGATTTAGTTCATACGCAGTAAATGATATAGCAACAGTTGATTGGTCAAACGAGGGATCAGAAAGAGGAGAATATGAAACTAATAGAAACAAAATATTTAATACATATGCAATCAAAATATACGAAATCATATCCGGAAAACAGTCCTAAGAGTTTATTCATTCTTCATAACTCGTCTTGTTTAACAAGTGCATCTACGTGACCATCAGAGTCAGTGTAAACCTGAAAAAAAGCAAGTACTGAATTTGCTATAGCGTATATATCCCTCCAAATGGTTAAACTGTGAGTGAACTACTTATGGACCATAAAAATACGATCATGAGAACAACAGACATGTTAAATAATAGATTCACACACCTTATGCAATCGGTAAATTCAAGACCCGTACCCTATATTCGACAGACCTCCCTGAGTAACTAAACTGATGACTTAAATTAAAATAGAAAGTAATATATCTATAATTAGATATTCAATCTATAAAAGGTCAAAACAATATCTTTTACTTAGAGTTAAAACGAAATGCTGAAGATAAAGCAAAGATTTCACATTCGTCATTAAATCTTACCAAATTATGTTCGGCTAAGAAACGTATCACTTCTCGAACCCCAGAGCTAACCATATTTGATGTATAAGCCAGAAATATGGTACAACCTAACAGAGGTCTATTAAAAGGATGAAAGCTTTGTAACGTTCGTGCTAATTCGATTTCTTCATTGGAATTTGGCTTTAGATTTCGTCTCTGAATCTGTTTAAAATAATTGCGAAATAATCTCATTATACAGAATAAGCATATTTTGTGGGACACTCGAACAAAATAAAGTCAAACTAGTCCGAAAATGTAAAGACCAAACAAGTGGAAATAAAAGACTTGTATAAATTAACAACAGTTCAAAATATAACACTATATTTAGCCGTTGCAATCTCTGACACGCTAATGTGACTCAGTAGACAGGTATATTTGTGGTCTCATACAAAACTCCACGCCCATACAAATAGTCATGACATGATACTTATCACCTTCACTATTCGCAATAATAAAGACTAAAGGTATAATTAGGTTAAGTAGAGTAACGTAGACTGTTCCATAAGAAATAAATTTTAATGCATGACATTAAAATCTGATTTTATTCAAAAAGTGTACTCTGATATAGGTTAGGACTTTTGAGCGCATCCTGATTATTATCAGTGTAATATCATCTTTAAAAAAAAGTAAGCATTGTGTTTTACATAATGCT
Organism: Schistosoma mekongi; assembly: GCA_034768735.1. Taxonomy (NCBI): domain Eukaryota; kingdom Metazoa; phylum Platyhelminthes; class Trematoda; order Strigeidida; family Schistosomatidae; genus Schistosoma; species Schistosoma mekongi. The sequence continues at coordinate 15,422,344 of CM068309.1, read as the reverse complement.
ACAGAAGCTATTCAGTCTCTTAACACCATAATATTATTTCAAAATTGATGAAGTCCATCAGTTCAATTATAGTACGAACAGGTAATACCTGAGATGGTAAATTTATTTATAGCAATCCCTTTCCCTTGCCAAGAATTATATATAAAACATAAACTCAAAGGACAACAGATATTACTACACAAACGTGAAACAGTCCCTGTATGAGCTCTTAACATCACATAGTCTTACGTAAGATACTATAAGACTATGAATATACTGAAAATTTAAAACTTACCATTTCATTAAGAACATATTCAGCCTTTGAGAAGTGAGTTGCTTGAAACCCGATACATTCAAAGGAAGAAAACAAAGCGTCGTAGTCCAAACCATCATTGAAATTATATCCTTTAACTTGAAGATTAACACCCTCTGGCAAGTTTGTACTTGGTTTCAAAACAGCGTCTACGAAACCAGGAGGTCGGTCATCATTATATGACTCTTTCTCCAAAAAAGAATGATGACAATAAAGCGAAAAACATAAACAACAGGTGGGTCTATATAAAATGCAAAATCGGACACTTTGTAAACAAAGGTATATCGGACTATAAATTGCGCATTTCTATTACAAAAAAATGGAGGTTAGAAATACAAAATCTTAAACAACTATTTGGGAAGGTCATTGCTACCAAGTGCCTTATTCAGAACTGTTCCTTATGTTGTCGACACTGAAATTAAAAGGAAATGATGTCCAACATAACTACTAAGCTGAAAGTGTTGAGATGTGATTGCATATCTTCAGTCTACTTAAGGTGCTTCATAAAACTTAGAAAATGCCATTAAGATTTTCGCATACTACAATCCAACAGACTGTTCTATAGCAATTCTGCTTTATGCTTACGAAAGGTAACCTCTTTGAGCTACGTTTTCGAACGTCATCTCCGAAGTAGTTTGTAGCGGTAAATAAGCCATATCTGGTTCAGCGGGTACGGCTAGTTGAAGGCCCGCGGTCACGCATCGCCAATAGACCACGACACGAAACGACGTGGGAAGCAACTCTTTCTCTCTCTAGTTAGCTAGCCTAGACGTTGTTATCCAATTGACGCTCTACTCACAATCAACCATAACTTCTCCTCTATTCCTCATTGTCTTCCGGTTAATTGTTATTCTTACGTGTGAGTTTGATTGTTAGAAGTTGCTCTGGTTATACGACAAACGTTACTTGGTCATGTACCGGGTACACTCCATGATGTCCAGTGGCAACACTGGGCTGTTAGTGCTGAGGTCTGGAAACAAATGCCCGAGCATAGGAACGGAAATTTAATTGGTGTTACCCTCGCGAGACACCGACCTCCATGACTTGAACATGTTCAACGGATGTTACCCGAACGGCCTGTATATAAGATATTATTTGCCAATACTAGAGCTAGTTGTGAAATTAGGGACTGCCAGTTTATAACACGACGTAGTGGTATAGTAGATGCCTTTAATGGACTAGCGTCTGTCTAGCCGTCACGATTCTCTGGATTAGGTCCTTAGTAGCTTTAGATGTTGATGGACATGGACTAACGCTAAATTCTAGCTCGAACTATGCAGTTTGAAAACCTTACTGCTAATGACAACTGACAAAGTAGACGCTACTCTCCTCTACAGGTCCTGATCTCAAATTACACTAAAACATCAAATCTTAGTTTTAACCAGGATCCTTAATCATTAGCTTAAATACGAATCATAGCTAAGATACTTACCGGTATTCCAGTCTAAATCTCGCTCGATGATCTACAAATGTTATCTTGGCTCTAGATAACTCAACTGTAAATGTCATGTCCCCTTTAAAGCCTTACAAATTTGCTTGGTTAATATAGAATGTATTCTAAACAAATTGCAATCCTAGACAGAAAAAATAGGTATTTTAAACTGATATCAATATTTGACATTTTACTATGCCTTTCAGCCTAGTAGAACTTAAGGAATTCGACTCTTGATATTTCAGAAACAATATTTATATTACACTAGTCAGGCATGTAACTCACACTTGTTTCTTAATAATACCATCATGGCAAATTGTAAATATATATGCCTGTTGAATATGTACAACCATCACTGAAGTATTAAGTAGGGAAGCAGTAATACAATTAAGTCGAAATTCATCATAATACGCACTTGCATAACAATGGGTCATCAACGTGACGGAAAACTTGCAACGCGACCTAGATGAATCAAAGGGGTTCCAAGGTCACGGAAACAAGACAATTTCAAGTTCATTGAACAGAATTAACGAACTTTCCTTCTTTTAGATCTGCAACTATGTGTATGGAATGCTTTTTCGTTTTGAAGAATACTGTATATGTTATATTGCTTAAGAAACTAAGAGGAGAAGGCAAAATTGAATTTAAAATAGATATAATATAAGTATTTTTGTTGCACTAATGTCTCTCAGTGCCCATAGAGTCTGGATGTGCGTCAAGCATTATTGTTAAAGATTCAGCAAAAGTTGTAAACACAATACATAGGTTGGAAGTCCCATAGTTCGTATATCGTGACTACAAAAGTTAGAACGAATTTTTATTCACTGCACTTGAGTTGCCACAACAACTGAAGTCGTCAACGTTATATATGTCGATAGCATAAAGATTTTGAGGACAATGAACGGTGATGCCGATAGGCTTGATCATAAACGTGATTTAAAGATATTAGTTGGAACCCAACGTCGGAGGTCATAGATTAAATGCACAGTAATTTGCACCAACCTCGGAAATAACCACCATCACACTACAAATGATGCATCAGTACTATAGATGAGAGAACACAAAGACTGTCAAGTAACTGTATCTCATGACTTGAAAATAATCACATACTCCGACGTAGAAGCCGCTAAATGGTTTCACTCTCTACGGTCACCTTGCAGGTCATTTAAATTATCGTATAAGGATATGTTCTACATTTTATATCCTACGTACATGAGACCTTACTTGAATAGCGTATCCAAGGAGCACGTTCTTATCTTATTAAAAACACAGCTGGATGAGTTCAATTGAAAGGTACTAAGTTGTTGATGTGCTTTGCTTACAATCAACGACAAAACCGTTAAAACCTTCTACATTTATCGTAGAACACGTGTTCTACGATATCGGACATATATATATATATATATATATATATATGCTTTCCCCATCTCTCACTAATGAACTGAAAAATAAGAACTACATGATGCATATGCTGATGCTGTAAAATGTGCTGGCTCTCACGTGTTCCACCCTATAGGGGTGGCTTCTTAGAGAGTTTGCAACTAAATATTACAAGTGGTCTACTAATGTGAAGAGAATTATGAGTTACGTGATACATCATGATCATATTTTTCCCCTGACTTCCTGTGTTGTACAGGATGCGATCAGAATACTTTAAGTTGTGCTGAGGGGGGATTTATTTTTAGTCACACTATTCTTTTGGCTGCTACCTGTAGGACCCGTTTCGAAATAGAAATGCCCTTTTCAAGATAGGAGGACATAATTGCTGCGGTTTTCTGTGTAATAAGTGTTAGCTATCTTATGACTCACGCATTCGTACATTGTAATTGCATTCTTGTTCTCAGAACTATTATCGGCCATTATCTATGTAAGTCATTATGCGTGTGATTGCTATGGTGTCTATCTATCTCTCTGTTGGTGCATTTCTTCTTATTGGTCCAGTGTAACATTATAATAATTTGACCTTCACATGTGATTGGTTCTTCTCTAAGTCTACTTCCTATGTTTATCCATATTTGACACACACTCAGTCATAAGTTTATATATTCCTGATGTGCTTGTGTGACTGCTCGTATCTCCATTACCAATAAATTCAAGGTAATTTCCCTGCTGTTGATTGAGTTTTTACTGTGTTACTAAGTGTATGTAACTCGAAATTCAAAAGTACTAGTTAAAATTGCTATAATAAAGGTGTGTGTATTTCTCAAATTGAGGTCTGAGGTAAGTACTGCCGACAAAGATGAAGAGTCCCAAATTAAAACTACCCAACGTTCTAGACAGAAACTTCAATACAGAGTATGCTTTACTGGCTGCGATTTTTCGATGGAAAGATAAACTTGGAGTGTCACAAGAGTCATACCCAGTTTCTTTTTTGAAGTGAAGGGAGCAATACTGGATTCACCACGTGTGTAAGTAGATAATATATACCCACTGCTCACCATTGACATTTTATATTTATTGGTATTATAGGGGAAAAAAGACTGGGAAACTACTCGTGTTTCCATTTCAGGTCGTTCTTAAGAATCTTGACAGCAGAGGAACTTTGCATTTCCCTAAATATCTTACGACTATAGAGGGGCTCGTGACTCTAAGTTAGAATTAAGTCCATCTATCAGCAATAAGAAGAGAAGCTGTAGAAGAATGGAACCTTACCTTGTGGCACTCCTCTCGTCATCGCGGGTTAATTGTAAACAACAGTGCAACATTTAACCCTTGGAGGCCTGTCTTTAAGGTGGTTACATCGTTACTCCAGTAGACATGCATTGATACCCATCAATCTCAGTTTCTTTCGAAGGATTTGGTTATCTACTCTATCGAAAGCTCCGGAGAAATTTAGAAGGACAATATGCGCCGGAATGGTTGTGCCCTGCCGAAAAAGTTCAATTATTTCACTTAGTTAGAAGGTTAGTGTTACATGGCCTTTCAGGAGTGAAGCAGTGATGAGATACATATAGTGGGGAATTATTAGGAAGTCACAGAGACAATCGTTAATGATTCTTCCCATGACCTATGCTGCCACGAAGAGGAATGAAATTAGATGATAGTCAGAAGCATTCACTCTGTTACTTCCTTTGTATACAGTTATAAACACACCTTTGGTCATCTCAGAGGACAGCTTGCTCGCAGCTAGTGAGTAGTTTAAAAGTAAAGCAAAAAGAGAAGCAGAGCAGACCCGCGCATTCTCCAGAGATTTTGGAACAGATTCCATCTAAGTCACGAGACTTGTATAGAGTTAGACGCCTTCGTACCACTAAGATTATATGGGAATCAAACTTCACAACATTTCAGTCGACAAAAGGGATGATTCGGTAGCTAACATTCGGTGCCAAAGTGTTATTCAGAGAAAAATTCAATCAGATTTCTTCGGCTAGTAGGTTCCCAACTCCAGGAAGTAAGTTGTGTAACATCTCTGAGTTTCTATCCAATAAACTGTCTTACTTACGCCAACTACCCCTCACTGAGGACCATAGGTGGCTCACCAGTATTCTCCATTGAACTCTGTTCTGAGCAATCCTTTCCAGCTGCTGTTCATTTATAAAGAAAAGGGTCAAAGTCGTCCTGTGATAACCACAGAATAATTAGTTTGACTAATATAATGTCTAAAATACTAGCTTCTATAATTATCAGACGTTTAACTGCAAATCATGATTTGCGAATGCGAAAAAATCGGACTGGTTTCAGACCTGGCTGCGATTGTATAGACCAGACATCCACTATTCCTCAAAGCATAGATCGCTCACCAGGATTCTCTATTTAACCCTGTCCTGAGCAATCCTTATAACTTGTCTGGTTATTAGACGATATCACAGGATGAATGGACATATGAAATTACATTATCTGATTTCAACAATCAGTGAAAGATATTGCACATGCAGAGAAGAATAGACCACCAGATCAGTACTCAGGTACTACTAAAAGTGTCATATTTGGTGCGCCTGGCCTAGTCAACAGGCACTGGCGCCAACTACTGGGAACACACCAGTGTATTCCCCCCTTGTTAAATCTCGCCAGTGCTCGACAGTGTGCGACACAAAACCTCACTCCAAAAAGTAGCATTCATGGTATTTGCGGAAACCCTACTATCCTGGGTGAAACAGTAACTTCTATGGACAGCATTCTGTCAAGGTGAACAGAGCCCTCTCTGTCTGGAGGACATTGTCATCTGGGGCTTCGGAAGGTTCAGCACTTAGTGTCTTATTGTCCTTTATATTCACAAATGACCCTGAATAAACATGCTTCTCCGTAATAATCTATTCTGATATAAAACTAGGGAGATCCATCAGTTGCTGATGTGCACGAGTTGCAGAAAAGACATCCGAACCTTCGAAAAGTGAACCCGAAACAATCGGCTTTAGTTTCATATCTAAAAATGCCGTATCTTCGCACCCATGCAGAGAACCTTCCAATCTACGAGTTTTGTCAGCAATCTATGTTCAGAAGCCACACTGAATGTGACCTAGACCAACTTCTTACAGAAGGCTTAGATATCACTATCACCTGCTCAGTAGCCGTCTCAAAAGCCTTCAGTGCTTCTCACCGCGTTCACAGACTGTTTAATGGATCTACAGCATAACCACACCTCTCATTTCAAGAGATAATCACCTGTCTGAAAAAGTTCAGAGTGGGTTGCACGCTTTTAAGATAGATTATACAAAGGTAAATTTAGAAAGCTCAGCCTTTTCTGGCTAAGATGGAGGAGACTTCGAGGTAACTTGATAACTGCCTACAACATTTTCAGTACCCTAGGATGCCCTAACAACACTATCCTCCGTTCTCGGCTAAAGTTTCAACCAGAGGAGCAACCCAGAAATATTTCCAAAACTTGATCATCCTTCTCAAAGCCACAAAGCAGCAAAATGGAGAAAACAGTTGTATTTCACAATAAATAAATATTGTTCATGTACAGTAAGCATGTTTATTGTCATTAATAACTAATATTTTCAGTACAATATGTTTTCGTATAGCGTAATACACAAATCACCGATACAAAATGAGTAAATTCTAGTTTACTTACGATAATGATACGACAGAATATACTTAAAACGATAAACCGCATAAGTGAGTATCGTACAAAGATAATAACAGGTAAGATATTTTAACCTGTACAACATGATTCACAAACAAACTCACTGATATCAAATCAGTAGGTAAAAATCTGTTGATTGCTTGATAAACATGTCAACAATACATAATGACTAAAGTAAAGAAGAAGAAGAGTAAAACGTTAAGAAAATAAACTCAAAAATTATTTTTTCAATAAGTTTATGTTATACTCAGAATTCTCACTTACAATTGCATGCAATCCATCAACTCATCTATCACAAGTAACGACAACAATACTATCGGCCTCATTAGAGCACCTCTTACTAAGAAGAATGATCGACAGGTGGCTTTAACTTATTTTTATCGGATTTTAGTTCATCTGTAGGAATCGATTTTGCCATTTCTTCATTATCAATCATTTCAAGAATGCGTGCAATTTCTTTACTGGATAATTTGACGTTCTCTGCACCTAGAAGTTCAATCACCTAAATAAAGGAATAGGAGTCAAAAAAAATACCTTGGAAAATTACAAATTTGTATGAAGAATTCTAAAAATAAAACAAAGAAATGAATCCACACATGAGATATTGTATCAGTTCCATCATGATAGTATGAATGCCACATTGACGAGTCCCAACTGAGACAAAACATAGATACATGGTTTTCTGCCGACAGACTTTAGTCTAACTTAAGAAAGCGTAGTTCAAGTGATATTAATTTACTCAGACTAATGGCCACATTAACACAGTCGATAGAATTCGATTAGTACTAAAGTGGATTATACAAATATAACATGAAAAAATCTGATTTTACCCTGTTTTTGTTGAAATTATGGCAAGAACATAAGGTTAGTAGCAAGAATGATGGCGTTAAAAAATGCAGAATGAACTACAATTTATGTGCCATATTAAACTTTATCATACCATACCAAGCTCACTTGTTTCTCAATTTTGTGTTATAACCTATAGTACTTAATAAATAATAAGTAGTGTCAAACGTACAACTGCTATAGTGTATAACCAGTAACTACATATTTTATTCGCATATCATGGTGCGGTGATTCACTATTCTGTTCATAATTACATCTTGTCCTTCACTTATCGCTTACTTTCGGTGTGCACCATACTCTCTGGAAATTATAACTTGGAGGAATTTTATTCTTTGTTTTCGTCACTATTTCCAAGAATGATCCGTATACAGAAAGAAAATGTAACAGTGAACGGATGATACAGAATTTGAACAACGATTTAGCAGAATACACTCACAGATAATAAATGTTTCATTTCGATTTTTCCGTCATGATCTTCATCTAAAATCTTCAGGATCTTTTCCCACCTCGTATTATCAGGAACATTTCGTAAACGTTTCAAAGAAATGAGCAAATCGTTAATATCTACCATGAGATCTTGATCTGCTTTGATTTCATCCATTATTTTAGACCGTTCTTTCGCTTCAGTTGATTCTTGTATATGACTTTCACGATCCTGTAAAAGTAATGATCAATATGAGAAATTCATTACATACAACAGCTTAGATGACAAGTAAAATACCCCTTTAACACTAGCGTTTTGTGTTTTGAACTGCATAGCTGCATAAAGACTAACAATACTAATTTGCAACCCAATTCGAAACAAAAGATGTGATCGAATGTTGTTACATAAAATATAAAACCAGGTTCGTTAGTAATTCTGAAACTACCGTGATCCATCTACAAGTAAGAAACAATAACAGGATGCGACAACATATTATGAGAACATTTTTGCTTTTCATCCTAGCGGTCGAACTCATGAATTTCATAGGTGTAACATACAGTGATTTCCACCTAATTAATTCAAATACAACGACCCATATCACCAAAAGTTAGTAATGTGCGATATATTATGAGTATCATTTAGTGTTATATAGTAGGAACCACTCAACTCTTTCTCCATACACAGTAAGTTACAGTTATAATGCCGATTGTTAAGTAACTGCATAACCAACAATGGATTACTAAACAATTAAGTTGTTGATCGAGATTTTGTTAACAGGTACAAAGTTGGAAAGTCCTAAATTAAAATTAGGCAACTGCTTATTACTTTCGAACTGTTTTTGCTGATTGTTCGTGATAAAAATCACCATCAAGTGAAATCCATTTTCTACCTCTAGTTATCAATCAATAGAAACGAATGAAAGTCTAACGGTCGAGAAGTAACAACAACCTTGATTATCTCAATAGAAATATCTTAAAATTAAGGCAGTCACGGGGAATGTAGAACCTGATACATATAGACAAAGGTCCTACGATTATAATCAAATAAAACTTCTTGAATGTATGGAATGTGTCTGAGCAATTTAATCGGCATCAATGTTTTGATATCGTCAAGTCATCTGCCGATTGTATGGTCAGTGAAAAATCAAATCTGAACACGTTGATTGATTTATTTTCGATCGAGTCAGTACTTTCGGACAAAATGAGAAAATACTAAGTATTTCTCGAGTTAATTCGACATAAACCACTAAACCGAATAGGTTTGGGTTCACTGGGATATATTTCGTTTTTCCTACATACTTTTTGTGAATTAAATGGAACAGAATGGATTTGACCAACTGACCAAAGAAAAATATACAAGTAAGAATATAACATGAGGGACGGGTGATCTCATTTTGATATTTTTTTGCGAGTATGATCCCATCAGTTAGATGTTAATTGCTTGAACAATGAGTGAACTACCACCAATGATCCCGTTAATTAAATTGATTTTAACCAAACAAAACTATCAAAGACAAAAACACTTAAGACATTGTACAAATAGATACATCAAGAATATCACATATGAATTAACGCACTGGAAAGACTTACACACACTCTTACCTCAATGTTTTTCAAGAGTTGCATACGTTTATCATTTAGGTTATCCACCATAGTATCCATTTCTTTAATTAGACGATCTACACGAGATCCTAGACGTAAAGCAGCTTTTGATTTTCGTTTATCTGGTACTTGTTCAGCAGCCACTAATTCAGCCTGTCGTTGTAATTTTGCGGTTTCTGCAACTTGCTCCTATCAAAATTTACACAAAATGTGCAATAAATAAATAACACCGACAGCTGTTATGCATAAAAACGTTTCGAGGCTACCACAAATCATCAACTTATTTGATAGTTTACACTCACACTGTTTCGCACGTGCTTATTTTCTTTGAATGACTTTATTTTCGATTTATCTAGGTAATGTATCATTCTTATACTTTAAAAGCAGACAATACGCTCTTTATTTCATCTGACTTCTATACACAGTATGATCTTTATTTAGAAAAAAATTGTCAGAATAATACAATTAATATAAACTAGTGTAAGGTCATTCAAAAATTGTGGACACAAACATAAATAACCTAACATATAAAATAAAACATAAGAGTATAAACAGTTGGAAATTATTTGTAAAATAAAACTGTCTAAGAACTTTAGCAATTGAAATGAAATAGTGTCAAAGTTTCGAATGATTTGAGACAGACAAAAAGCCCTGGATAGTTACTTCGTCCCAGTATGGGACTCATTAGCAGTGAGCATTATGTCATCAATAATGATCGAACCAAGATATTTATCGAATTATTCGACGGACAAACGTATTTTCTCACCAGGTCATCAACAACGATATCGACACCTGAAAATTCGAGGCTTGCACACTTTAGTGTTCATGTTATTCTCAGTAATCGTACTGCAATCACGAAAAATACAATCTTTGACTCCCAGACTTCATGCGTAAATTGATCGTACGATAAGAATCCACGAAAGGATTTCAAAGAATATTGTACTAATTCATTCGTGATCTGTTTTCTTGTCTTCCTTTTCATACAAAAGAATTCATCTGGAGAACTATATATTCTTACCTCAATAGCAAACTAGCCATAAGTTTCGAAAAAACTTAGTGTGACTGTCTATTTATTTCCAGGAAATTTTCCTATAGTTCTGTACTTCGCTTTCAATGTTATATGTCCTTAACTCTGCCTGGAATCAACTTAAGGTTACTATATGTTACAAGCCCGGACAAAAGTGGAGGGTTGGGAATGGAGTTAGCAACCCCGTCTCGTAAAAAAACAACATTGTTAAATAACACTAACAAGAAAAAACCACTTAAACCATTTGAATTCTGCCCTAGGGGTTGGAAGGTTGGAAGTGAGAGACATCCAAAATAGATGGAGAAATAAAAAAACGACATGAAGATACTTAGTGTTATATATTGAAAAATCAATACTTTGTGCCCTTGATAACTGCTAACCAGAATACGGACACGTCAGCCTTATGACTACCAGCCCCCGAAGTCGGAATAGAGAAAACAACAGCTACGAGGCAACCAGACATAATCGATCAAGTCCAATTGCCAGTCACATTGTATTTTATTCATACGTTTATATATACACAAATTCAGACAGCACAGCAAACCAATTAGGGATTTCACATTAATACAAAACAGAAGAGATTGTGGCAGTGAATAGGGGTAACTTGTACACAACTAATTAACTGTAGTCCATAATAAGAGACAATACAATAACAGCAAAAATACTAAACGGGAGGACAGAGTAAGAGGAACATAACAATAATAAAAATGAAATGTTTACATTACACACGACCAGAATAAATGAATTAGTCCCCTAAAATACAGTCATTGAAGTTCTTTCACTCTTCTTTAGTGGTCCGACATAACACTTAGAATAAGTGAAACTCATTGGTTGCAAGCTAAACAGAAAAGATCATTCTCAAGAGAAGTATTGATGTACTCCGGCCACAAAGAAGAAAACGTCTCTCATACACGAGTAGCACTAATGCTGTCCAAGGAAGCATGGAAAGCGCTTATAGAATGGGAATCACATGGACCTAACATCATCAAAACATCCTTCAATATAAAGAAGAACGAGATCATAATGAATATAATCTAGTGCTATGCACCTAACAACGACAACCACGAAGACGACAAAGACCAGTTCTATACGAGACTGCAGTCAATCATCGAGAAATGCTCAACCGATGACCTGACCATTCTGATAGGAGACCTAAACGCCATGGTTGGAATGGACAACACCGCATATGAAGATATCGTGGGACAACATCGACTAAGAGAAAGGAACGACAACGGTGAGAGATTCGTAAATCCATGAACCCTACAACAATTTGATTACACGTGACACCATATTCTTTCACAAACGCATACAATAAGCAGCGTGAGTTTCACCGGTCTACTCTACGGAGAATCAAATCAACCACATCTGCATCAATAAGGAGTTCAGAAGGACCATGGAAGACGTTCTGTGCCGAAAGGAGCACCACCAAAAGGAATGGATCTCTGTTGGTACTCTGAACAAGATCCGAGAAATGAGGAACAAGAAGACAGAAATTAATAACAGCCGAACAAGAACAAAGAAAACCAAGCCACTGGCCGAATACACAGAAACCAACAAGCAAGTGAAGAGAAGCATTGGATCAGATAAACGGAAACACGTGGAAGATCTAGCAACGACATAGGAAAAAGCCGCAAGAGAAGGAAATATAAGACACTTATGTGACACAACGAGGAAGCCAGATGGAAAATACGGTAAGTCAGAACAAGGAAGACAAACCAATCCCTAAGACCGAAGAACAGCGAAACAGGTGAATAGAGTACCTCGAATAACTATTGAATAGACCAGCCCAAATCAACCCACCAGTCATTGAAGCAGCATCTACGGATCTCCCTATGAATTTCGACCCTCCAACAATCGGATAATTCAATATGACAACCCGACAAATCAACAGTGGCAAGTCAACAAGGCCAAACAACATACCTGCTAAGCCACTGAAATCAGACATAGAAGTAACTGCAAAGATGCTCCAACATCTCTTCAAAATATTTGGGGTGGAAGAACAAATACCAACAGACTGGAAACAGGATAACTTATCAAGATTTCAAGGAACGGAGATCTTAGCAAGTATGGGAACTACAGAGGCATCACTCTACCTTCAGTACCAGGAAACGTCCTCAAGAGTGTTGTCAAACCGAATGCAAGATCTAGTTGACGCCCAATTTCGAGATCGATAAGCCAGATTCCGTAAGGATCGATCATGTACCGACCAAATCGAGACACTATGGATCATTGTTGAACAATCAATTTAATGCAACTCACCACCTTATGTCAATTCCCTTGGCTATGAGAAAGCATTTGTCAGCGTGGATAAACAAACATTATGGAGCCCTTTTCGATACTATGGTGTACCCGAGAAAATAGTCAATATCAAACACAATCCTTATGACAGATTACACTGCGAAATCGTACATGGAGAGCAAGTAAACAGATTCATTCCAAGTGAAAACTGGTGTCAGACAAGGCTGTTTACATTCGCTCTTTTTTTTCTGCTGGTGGTTTACTGGATTATGAATCTGTAGCATCTCAAGGGAAGAACGGAATACATTGGACAACTTGGATGCAATTAAACGACTTGGACATTGCATATAATCACACTAGTTCTTCTATCCCATACAAACGCAACAAAAAATGCAAGTGAAGACGCAGTGTAGGAGCAGTTTCTGTAGCGAGTAGTAAACCTCAATATACACAAAAGGAAAAGCAAGATCCTTAGATACAGAACAACGAATACCAACGCAATTAAGCTTGATGGATAAGCTCTGGAAATTTTTACATACCTCAACAGAATCATCGATGAACAAGGTGAATCTGATCCAGATGTGAAGGGACGGATTGGCAAGGAAAGGGCAACATTTCTACAACTGAATAACATCTGGAACTTAAGCTAAATGTCAAAACAGCTTGTTCTATTGTATGAAGCTGAAACCTGGAGAACTTCAAAAAATATCACTCAAAAGATGCAGGTATTTATAAACAGTTATTGGCGCAAGACACTTTGAATCTGTTGGACAAACACCATCAAAGAATAAACCAGCTTCCAGCCGAGGAAGAACTTCAGAAAAGACGCTAGAGGCGGATAGGACATACTGAGGAATTCACCAAACTGCATCACAAGATAAGCACTAACTTGGAATCATCAATGTCAAACGAAAAGAGGAAGACAAAGAACATATTGCACCAGGAATTGGAGACAGACATGAGAAGAATGAATAGCAGTTAGGTAAGACTGATAAGGAGATTTGAGGATAGAGTTGGTTGGAGAATACTGTTCGGCGGCCTATGCTCCACGAGGGTAACAAGCACTGATTGACTGGTTGATCGTATCCTTTCATTTACGAACTCAAGTGTTTTACATTTAATGAAAGTTAACAGAATGGCCTTTGTATTTAGAACAATTTAGGTGTAAGCATATCATACAAGTATTATATTTATAGCCTTGTCAAGTAAACTTTATCGTCGAGAAATCAATAAAATTTGACACTAAATAGGCAAACTACATTGTCCTAATAAAATTTTTTTAACGAAATGGATAAACGTACTGTGGAAATTAGTGCAGTTGAAAAGCGTACTTCAGAAGTAGATGAACTTTATGAAGGCTCATCATGCGAATACTATTAATCAATTTAGATCTAATGCAGAACTATTATCAGAAATATCAACCTAAAGGAATGCTTATTAAGACTGCTCTTCAATTAATTTTGTACCTTCTAGAGATCACACTCTATTCATGTAACTTATTCGAAGTTGATGTTTTACAATAGACTCCTATGTCGACTTAGAATAAGCGAATGATATAGTGAAATTTGATGGAGGTACTGACAATATGTAGTCCCTTGAATACCTTGAATAACAATGAGGACAAGTTTACGAGGCGATTCTCCCTCTGTAAATATAAAACGCTACTCCAGTACTGGTCTGCATTATCGCCAAGATTGATTATATGGACCGAAGTAATTGAGTGTGTTTACTATTTCACTTATCTTGGAAGTCTCATCAACCCTGATATGTCGGTGACTAACAAAATGTCACCACCGATTTAGGAAGTTTCTTTGGATTTTGCAAACCTGTAACATTTGTGGTGTAGGCAAGATATCCGACTGCCAAATAAAGGACAAGTATACTGAGCAACAGTCCGCTGTGTATCACCAAAATTTTGAAATAAAACAGTAATAAAATGATATGATACTAATGTATACAAACGATCATAGATATCAACTTGATTGAGGTGTCAAAAGCTTGAATAAAATAATACAATCAAAAACCATGACTAGCGAAAAAATTGAATATTCCTGATTGCATTTTAAAATAATCTTGTCACAATAAATCATAGACTGCAGTAAAACTCCAAGTGTTATACATTTGATTATTGCGAATATCATGAATAACCATAAGCATAATTGTATCTGTGCAATTTCTTTACAATACCCCTTGGAAAACGTTAGGCTCTGAAAACCCCATGGCCACAGTCACAGTAAACGTCTAGACAGATGAACTAAACAAATTTTAGTTGATTTAGTCTACTTTTTTAAGTTTATGACAAAGTTAACACAGGAACTAATAATTTACAAAGTAAGTAATGTAGACGGTAAAACATTAAGGTTGATGCTAACAGCATGACAAAGCGTAGATCCGAAAAGAAATCAAAGTGCCAAAATGTCATGAAGAGAAATCAACTTAAATTAGCATTATCAATGGTTTTAAAAAATCCAAAGTAAAGATAATGACCAGCTGGCTTTTGTTAAAGAATGTATCTAATACTTTAGTATTTGCTTAGTACGAGGAAGGAGTTTAGTGGTTCAGACGTTCAACTATCAACCACTAAGTAGCAAATTCGAACACGGTTGCACCAACTTCGGTGCAGCAATTGAGTAGCATCACTAGCCAAAACACTTGGAGTTCGGCTCAAATCCTAGTACATGAATTTGTATCTGGTAAATAAATAAAGTTACATTGATGCTAGTAATTTGATTTTATGCTCTTTCATTTAACTATACGGGTCAAGTATATTAGTCATGATACTATAGCAACAAATCACACTCTGTAAAGACGAAATACGTACACAAGTAGGACGGCTTAACAATGCTGAAAAATCTTCATTGTTTCAATAACCAAAGACGATATACCACGAATAAATGTACATGATTAATATCAATATGAGGGACAGACCAAATATATATGTATGAAGGAATACAAGTATCTAAAGGAAATTAAAAATTTTGATAAATAATAGCATAGTACTTAAATGAAGCTGATCAGTAAAAATAAATTTTTGACAAACGATAGTGAATCTTACCTTTAATTCATGTATTGTTTCATCATGTAATTCAGGTGTAGACTGTGCAATAGCTGAACGTATTTCAGCCAAATCGCCAGCAGATATTTCAGTTATCTCTTCGGTATCTGGAGTTTTTGGTTTTGCAGAATCAACGAATGAAGGAGCTATATCTGAATCGCCTTTCAACCGTCCAGTAACCAGTTCTTTTTTCATATCTATCGGTTGTACATTTGGAGCAGGTTTACTCATCTATTTGTAAATTTCAAACATAACAATAAGTAAAAAAGCATACAAATAGTAACAACTGGGTTGAAAACAAACCATTATCTATGTATCGACAGACAATCTATAGTTAGCTTACTTCAAAACTAATTACTGAGATTCAATGAGACTACAACTTAGCGACAGAAAGTTGAACGTCACAACCAATGACCAACAGCGTTTATCACTAGACTACTGAGTCCAGACAGTCACACGTGAAACGGGACATATGTAATTAGGATGAACATGTATCTTCCTGTTGATTTGTTATGAACTGAAACTGGTTAGTCTCTGTTGCTATATGTGCATCCTGAGCGGGTTGCCTCGATACAACTAATAATCACAAGTATTGTTTAAGTTGGATTATGACTGACAAATGGAATCCAGAACGCGCGTTTCGCCCGATTTGGGACTTGTCGGCTGGATGTACTTGTATCCCAATGTTGATGTCCATACCAACGAATCCAAAACAGGACGAAACGCGCATCCTGGATTCCCTTTGCCAGCCATAATCCAAATTAAGCAATACTTGTGATTAATAGTTGTATCAAGACAATCCGCTCAGGATGTACATATAGAAACAGAGACTGATGAGTTTCATTCCATAACAAATCGACGGGAAGATACAAGTTCATCTTAATTAGATTGAACAACAGCTCATCGACTCTATCATGTAATAAATATTAAACATTTTTTGTTGATTCACTTTATTAAATACTGGACGTCTAACATTTGTGAAGACATAAAGCTAATGTATTAACATACACACAAATACAGCTAAATATGAACGGTATCAACTCAATGTTATTGATATGAATTAATTCCAGAAATAAAATTGCAGCCTTCACATCTTTATTTCGTAGCTTTCATATTTATTCAAAGTAACTTATATATAAGTTAGTACAGTACTTGAATATGTGGATAATACACTATCCAGCCATTCTGAGAATGACACATTTGACAAGATATGGAATGTCTTTATTACCTTGTATGATGCAAATGTCACCGGCTATTCAAGTTTCAATTGATGTATTCACACACTAATCTGTCATTCAATTTTTTCAGTTTACAATAAACGGCCTGAAGTTATTCGCAACGCCTATGATATTAAGTATGACATATTTAAAATTTTACATCATTTTAACATCCATTTAGTGAATGAGTGTTGGATATTGGAGTGCAATTTTTTAACTGAAAATTTCATCTAAGTCTATAACAAATCAACGGGAATATACAAGTTTATCCTAATACCAATGTGCCCGTTGCACAAGTGTGACTGTCTGGACTCAGTAGTCTAGTGGTAAACGCCGTGGCGTTCGACACGAAACGGACTGAGTTCGAATCTCAGTGTGAACATCAACATTGGGATGCAGGCACATCCAGCCGATGAGTCCCAAATAAGACGAAACGCGCGTCCTGGACTCCACTTGCCAGTCACAATCCAACTTATATAATATTCATCTAAGCTGTTTTTCAACTAGCATATTAGTTAGTCGTAAGCATTATAGAGTTTGATATATACAGGCGGATTAGCTCAAGTTGCTAGACATTAACACGACGAAATCAAATTAACAAGATCAATGAAATAATGAAGTTCGACAAAGGACATATGTGAAAAAATAATAGAAGACAAAGCATTAATACATCTGAATCACTGTGACTGACGCTCTCTATGAGATCACCTAACATTCTTAATCACTGATCGCGTGAACTCAAACCAAGTAGTCTCCACTTACTAACATGGTTCAAACCAAAATTCGACAGTTCTTGGATCTATACCAGTTTCTAGCTAGGCCACTACCAGTTTCTTCCGTCCTATACCTACAACAGACAACATCGTGCACCAACGTAAGTTGTGGTTAGACAGGCAGCACATTGGCTACAACAGCGTAATATGCTTAAATCACATAGTTGTGGATAAACCCAGAGGTTCAATGTGAAATCCTATATGAAAATCCTACTCAAAAATTTAACACCCACAAACTAAATAATCGAATAAGTGAACAAATGTCCCAAATACAACACGAATATTGAATACAGAAAACGCTGCAGTTGATTCAAAATTATCAGAAATATTCATCTAAGTTACAAATTTTAACTATTTGAAGAGAGTATTTTGCTTTTCAACAGTCAAACGCTCCACAATGATGCATGAAATATGCACATACGGTAATTAAAGTTGCGTAATAGCTCGTTCAGTCAATTTTATGAATAAACTAGGTATTTTGTGTAGGAAAACAGAGAGATTATTTTTAGGATCCTCAGATACTCATAAAAGCCCAGTTTCGCTACCTACGCCTCTGCTTTTACTCACTACGAATTCTACATAAAATAATATTGCGCAAATTAGGAAATGGAGACTCATGAAAGTTAATAGAACACGCTACTTTAATGAGAAAGTAAGACACTTAAGATATTACCAGACGGCCCAAATAATTCGTTCAGAAAACCTATTAAACCGGAGCAATCGTATCGTGCTGAATCTGAAAAAATATTATGTTGAACATCAGAGATAGACAAAACGATTTATGTGGTAAATATAATTTACCCTTCAAACTATTATCAATTAGTCAGCACAATGATATGAAAGCTAAAAGGATGGGAGATAGGGAAATGAAATTAATAGTACTAACAAGAGTGAATATAAAATATTAAGTTAACGAATAAAAGCAACTACATCGTCGAAACAGATTTAAATCAGCCCACCTACTATTCAATCACAGAGCACGATCGTGCAGTTTAGATGTAGGTTAAGACGATGAGATGTGATTATACTAAGTTACTTATCGATAACGAGGTTAAACACTGGGTATTATGTGAAGATAGTAAATCAGTCGATGAGGTTATGAATCTTCATCGACTGAGGTGGCTAGGATATGTGTTACATATGCCTAACCATAGTCTGCTTCAACATACGATATTGACTGATGTAGGAATAGGATGGAAGAGAGTTAAGGATAGCAAAACCAAAATATGGTATCAGTTGACGAAGTCATTGACTGCTGATATGTGTCAGTAAATGCAGACTACTTAGTTAGGGTCAGCATGAATGCCGCAACCAGTGGTTGGCAACTTTAGGTGACATGACTCAGAATCAGTGATAGTGGTGTAGGTGTATTCACTCTATATCCTCCTTTAAATCGTGAGTTTAAAATTATTTCACAGCTTTGTTTCCACGCTTCATTTCTTTCTCCCTGAAGCATATTCTATATGTTTACTCTTCTTTGTTTTGCTATTATTATAACTGAAGTAACTTCCACTAATGTGGTGTTAATCTTGTTGTACTTTTGAGGTATAGCAAATTGGATCGATGCACACAGGTGCTAAGTTCTATGTTTATCGTACATACATACATACATACACGCATGCATCGATGAACTCTGTCTGTGAACAATGTCACATATTCCGAGACATTTTCCAGATCAGTTTTTCGGCTTCAACGAAATCAATGTCTCGGTGAGAAACATGAGCAGTTAACTTACCTGAAGTTGTATTCCTGTAGTCTCTGACATACTGGTAGCCGAGTCGGTTAGGTCTGGTGTGACCTTGTCAAGTTCTATATAACAAAAGAAGCATAAGATGTTAGTGAGATATGCATAAATCTAACAAATGATGAGCGTGTTTGAGAATTACACACAAGTGCTACACTACCTGAGTTTGCTCTCCACAAGCATAGCACTTCGGTCCCTTAGGTAACAAAGCGTGCTGCACCCTATGTTAATTCGACCACCATGTAACATTTTGTATACCAACTCAAACTTCTGTATACTCTGTATAATAGACAAATTATGTGCTAAGAATATTACTTCCGATAGTAACAATAATGTAATAAATATGATATCACCTATGAGTACGCATTTTGCCAACATCTTATCCTTCGAAGTTCTCAACAAACTGGAATTAACGATAGACTTTTACTTTACTTTACTTTACTTTTACTTAATTGGCAACATGAACACGCCTGTAAGTTGCTGTGCTTATTGTAATTAATATAAGAAATAATAATAATAATAATAATAATAATAATAATTATTATTATTATTATTATTATTATTATTATTATACATAATTATTATCATTATTATTATACGTTATTGTTATCTTCAATATAGGGCTCTAAGTTTTAAGAAAATAACAGCATATGCACCAGCCCTTAAGAGAAGTACCTCTTTATTGATAGACATATACAGATATGTGCACATAACCATTCATAATCAGGATATGGTAAAAGGAGAGAAAGCTGACTTTCTATGTTCGGCTGACGAACTAGCTCACACTTTACATGCTTCATGTCTACGCCAAAACGTAGAATGGGTTTCAGTAATGAAAACTAATGTGATCACTAATCTAAATGACTCAACACTGCGTGTGCCATAACTTGAAGTTAAGTAGATGAAAGTGATCAACAGGAATCTCTGTCTAGGTGTTGTACTAGCTGGCACTTGTTAGTAAGGCATATACTGGTAGAAATGACTCCCTATAAGATTAGAACCCGCGTCAACTATAGTAATAAGAGAAATTGAAAGTATGTTAGAACTTTAACGAGAAGATAACTCAAAATTAAATATTGCTTGCATAGGAAATACACTCTGCATCAACAAGTCTTAAATGGAATAAGTGTTTTACCTTCATTCTTAA
Source organism: Schistosoma mekongi (assembly GCA_034768735.1). Classification (NCBI taxonomy): domain Eukaryota; kingdom Metazoa; phylum Platyhelminthes; class Trematoda; order Strigeidida; family Schistosomatidae; genus Schistosoma; species Schistosoma mekongi. The sequence continues at coordinate 15,401,522 of CM068309.1, read as the reverse complement.
GGCCTTTCAATAATGGAGCTTGGTCATCTGGTAATCCAGTGGTTACAGTTTTCACTTGTTCAGCTTTCTGCTTTTCAACCAACTCTTGTTTTCGTTGAACGCGTTCAGCCTTAATACTATCTTGTTCTTCACGCAATACTTTTATTTTAGTTACAGGATCAAGTTCGCCATGAGGAGTCGTTTCTAAAACGCGGGCCACTGCCTCTGATGAAGCTGATGGAGGTAACTGAGCAATCGCCTAAAAATGAAGATAAATATACTTGAAATGAATTTTATAAAACTAGTATTCGAAAAATGCAGAGACAAAATAATCCGCATTCAGAAATACTAAAAAGAACTTCAACAACTCCGCTTTTATTTAATAATCAAGTAGATATATCCAATTCATGGACAGTAATTGTTGCAATGAAACTATACAATATATTGTCAGGTAAGTAAAAACAAACCTCATTTGTCAAAGGAGCACTGAGCAAATATGAATAATAACATTTTAGATATATTCATTGCATTCAGTCTACGAACGTGATTAAAATCTAGTGCTATGCAGGGAATCAGATAGTTATGAGGAAACTGTCTACGAAAGGTAGATTTCAAAAAAATGGGATCGGTTTGAAAGCAGCTAGTCTCTAGAAGATCTTATAAGTGAAAATATGATACATCAATCAGACTCGACATTTTTATTCTGATTAGTGATTGCCGTAGTTAGTTAACAAGAGGCGGTTAAGAAAATAAGAATTATATACTCCATTTGTAGTCAACCTTAATTTTGGTTTACATTTTTTGAATAAATTAACTCAGTAGTTACAAAATTCGTATGTCTTTATCTGAGGAGCAAATGTAAGCTGTATTAGTCAACTATACAGAAAAAAAGACTACAGAACTAAGATGAGCCTAATTAAACAGTTTCAGTCAATTGTTTGGGTGAAAAAACTATTATAGTGTATAATAACACCTGAGATTTGAAACAGAAACCTACTTGTTGCAAAGGATTTTGATCGACTAACGCTTGAGTCACATGAAGTGCACGAGAAAATAATAAAAGCGTAATGGGAACATTCTGTTCCAAATGTAAGTTTAGCCATTCGCTAAGCTGAGATTGCAACTTTTCTTTTGGTAAACCAACTGAACGCATACCACGTTCTTGACAAAGACTTTGCAACTCCCAAGGTGGTATATGATCAACACCTTCGTTCGCTATCAGCTAAAAAAATAAACGGTTAGAAAAACTATCCAGTAAATTCATACACAGAAGAAAAATATCTAACTTCAAGAAAGGTAATTAAGAACTAAATTAACAGAAAAGCAAGTATGGTTGTCGCCCTACTCCAATATCAGTCATTACCGCGTGTCAAGGTAGACAGTGAAAAGGCATACCTAACGTATAGCAACCAACCTCACTCGACAAATATTTACAACCTCATCGACTGAGTTACAATCTTCACCTAATACCTAACGGCTAACCTCATTGTTACTCACTCAGTGACCTCAGCTGACACGAGCGATGTTTAGAAAAGACCGATGATCAAGTATAAACGACCGCGCTCTAGACTTCATGTTGGAGCTTTTAATGTACATACGTTGTGCCAAATTGGCCAACAAACCGCTTTAGCTAAAACACTGGAATCTCTTGCAATTGATGTATGCTGTGTCTACGAAACACGCATACAGGACCCCAGCACGGTCATCCATTTGACTTCACCTAATCAATGCAGCGGAACAGCATAATTCACTTGTCATTTATCTGTAGGCCCTCTTTAAGGATGGTGGTCCAGTTTTAGCTGTCAGGTTGGCTGATATATTAGCCAAAGTCTGAGAACTGAACATCATCCCATCTGACTGGTCTCGTTCGCTGATCGTTCCAGTTTACGAAAAGTGACAGAAATCATCGTGTGGTAACCACAGATGAATCAGTCTGACTAATATAGTGTTCAAAATATTATCCTCTATAATCATTCGACGTTTATCCAACACTAAACAACAGCAGACTCCAGAAAATCAGGCTGGTTTTAGACCTGGACGTGGTTGCATTGATCAAATATTCACCCTGCGCCAGATTCTCGAACATAGACATATGTACTATCGTCCGATTATAGTTTTATTTATTGACTTGAAAGCAGCTTTCAACCCCGTAGACTGTAAAGTCTTGTGGCAGTGTTTGCCATTAAAAGGCGTATCTCAAAAGTATATAAACCTTATAAAGGCTCTCTACTCGTTCACCACCGATCGAATCAGAGCATATGGCGAATTGACACGAGAAATATCATCCGCAAGTGGGGTTCTTCAGGGTTTCGTCATATATGTACTCTTAGAAGTCACCCTCACGTTTTTTAACTCTTCAGGAATTAGTCTCCTTTCAGGAAGTCCTCTCATCGACTTAGAATACGCAGACGATATAGTACTATTCAGTGGAGACGCTGACAATATGCAGTTTCCTGAGCGCATTGAGTAACAACGCAAGCAAATTCGGGATGCGCTTCTCCCCTTCGAAATGCTACTCCAGGACTGGTCTGCTTCTTCACCTAGATTAGCTATAGGGAGCGAAGTAATTGAATACGTTGGTTGCTTCACTTATCTCTGAAGTCTCAACACTCCTGGTGGGTCGGTGTCTGACGAAATTTCAGCATAGGTTCAGAAAGCCCGGTTGGCATTCTCCAATTAGCGCCATTTTTGGCGGAGGTGAGATGTCCGTCACTCAACGAACAGCCAGGTGTACTGCGCAGCAGTCTGCGCCGTTTTAACATATGGCCGCAGGACGTGGGCCGTGAAAACCCAAGATATGCATTAGCTTCAGGTATTTGACCGTAGAAATTTTCGTAGCATCGCCCGTATATCATGGAACAGCCGAATAAGTAATATAGAGGTTAGACGAAAGGTTCTTGCGAAATATGGTAAGTTAGTCGAAGAGGTTATTAACCTTCATCGACTGAGATGGTTGGGATATGCATTGGGCATGCCCGATCACCGCCTACCTCGTCGCGCGGTTGGCTAAAGTTAAAACGGGATGGGAGAAGGATAGGGGTGGTCAAACCAAAACATAGCATTAGTCCATTAAGTTTTTGACTGTTGGTCTAAGCCATATTGGTAGATGCAGATTACAGGGTTGGAGTCAGCGTAATAATCGAGATGAATGGCTGGAGACACTTGGCGGTATGGCTTAGAATCGGTCACAGTGGCGCAAGTGTTTTCGCTCTTTACCTCCATTTACATCTTAAATTCTATTATTCTTTTCTGCACACCTTAACTTTACTCCCTCCTCTTGTATTCTGTTGTTGCGTTACTTCTGTAATCTCGTTGTGCTAATGTGATATGACAACTTGAACCTATGGGCGTATGTGCCAGGTTCTACGTTGTTGATGAAGAAGTGAATGAATCAATAACCAACGAGTGCTGTCTACTCTTAATGATCACGTTTCACATTCGTATGGTAAAACGGGGCGGAATGCCGAGCAGTGTACTCATCCTTAAGTGTCGTTGGGCATCAACCCATCAGGAGCGATCAGAACTCCAAGATAAGTGAGGTGGTCAACATGTTCACTTACTTCACTTCCTTTCTTTGGATCAGATGTTAACTCAGGCCAGTACCGAAGTAAGAGTTCGCAACTATGGAGGGGATAAAAACGTATCCCGAAGATGATTACAATGTTGCACAATAGTGTCAAAAGATTGCATTTTATCAGCATCTTCACCAAACAGGATCGTCACTCGTATATCCTAAGTCAATAAGTGGACCTTCTGGTAAAAGGTCAACTCCTGGAAGTTATTTCCAGCAGCAAATCTATGATGTAAGTTAATTTTGAAAAATGAGGATAGCGGGCAGCCTTGACGCATACCACGAAATTCGAGTCTAAAGATAGAACAGTCAGTTTTATTTGTAATGTTTCCGAATCACAAATTGCATTTTAACGATTCTTAATATCGCCAGTTATCATAAAAATCCTGTTTCTCCTCTTCGCGAATACTCATCGGTTTCCATCATTTGCCAATAGGACTATTTTCAATAATCATAACTTATATATTTAGTCTCTCAAGGCGTTCTTCAATTGATAAGATTTTGAATATTTATACTACCGAGCCACAATCCGACAAGTGATGATACAAGATAGTATGAACTCCTCAGTAGAACGCATTTTCCATCTATTTTCAACAGCTTAATCTAATCGATTAATTAAACATGGTAACTGGTGTTCATAATAATATCCCAATAGACGTTGGAGATAATATGGCTGGAGAAATTACCATTATGCTAATCGAGATAATATCATACAGATACTGTAAATTCTATGTAAAATGGTTCATTTACTCCCTGTACAAAAAGGCTATCTAAGGAAACCTCACTTTATCCTCTGCTTTTAATTGCCTAACACGCATCCAAATCTGAAACCTCAACAAATGACTGGGGCCAATAGTTGGAAGAGAAAGAAGTTGACATAGCATTCTAAGTTGCTTGTTATCCAAAGAATCCAGTGTAACTTGATCCTCAAAAAGCTTGGAAAATCTAGTAATGTCTTTAGCTTGAGCCTGTTCACCAGACTTTTGGACCTAAAAAAGAGTAAGATGTATAGTACTCAGGAAAACCTAATGATGTGCATTACAATTATGTATAAGGAACTATAGTCTATAGTAAAGTAAAGTAAATTTGATTAGTAAATTTAAGAAAAATCCCTATACACTAAACCAAACTAAAGCATGAGGCTAACTATCTTGTACACTGCTTTAACAGGAGTATTTGTAACTTTGTTGGTATTTATTTTATTGATGAATATGTCGCACAACATAAACTTAGTCTAACCGAAAGAAATATGGACAATTCCCAAACACTTGGATCTGAAATAGTTAAAAAATATCAAAAAATGAAGTAAAATTAATAAAAAGTAGTAAGTATAAGTGGTCGTGGTGATCAATGAATTTCGTAATCCTACACTACAAACTGACATTAGGATCCTGGATTTGACATTCGGTGAGGTTGCAGAGGCACAATTTTAAAGAGCCCCATATTAAAACGGAACAATTGTCTAGCGTTACTTGGTTTTCAGTAGTTTTCTCTGAGTCAATCCCCAATATAAATCGTACATTCTGTTTATTAAACAAAATGTTTAGATAGAAAAATCCATTTCAAAACTTACTAATTTGCTTCTCTGTTACCTAATCTTGCTACATCTAAAACTAAGTTACGTGGTCTAAATCTATTGGTGACTGAAACATGTATTTTGTATGTCAAACAAGTGCTCACCTTAACGCACCATGTTGGCTGACGTGGGAGAGGGATGTAAAGAAAGGGACGACTTCAAAAAGCTAACTGGAAATTAGAACCCAGTCTTGAAATAAAATAAGCATTGCAATGCCTTCTAAAGGTGCAAAAAGTAGAAGCTCAACATTCATGTGTTCGCGTTAATACATAAACAAAGTTGAACAACATAAAACAATCACCAATTTTCACACCAAAATACTCCGCGGAATGCTACCACTTAACGCCACAAAAGGTTCAAGAATTCTAATCAACCAATGATTAATGGTTATGTTGACTTTATCATTACTGTTGACAATACGGAGAATAAATTAAAGAATGTTATAAAGATAGAAACGACAATTGTTCAGCAAACTGCACCTTTTTAATAAATTCTTGGAATTCAGCAACGGTAGGTGCATCTGAATCGCTCTTGATGGCCCCAGTAGTTTGAAGTAAAGTTTCTTGAAGAAAGTGAGTTAATTCAAGCTTTGCTTTGAGCCTTTGTTGAATAGCATTAGCCTGAAATGTCAATTAATTACATATAAAAATACCTCGGCTGATTTGTCCTTGAAAGTACTTGGGAGCATAAAAGGGAAAAACTTGAGGTAAAATGGGAGCAGGAATTCCATAAATGGAACGATGATGAATACTGCGAACGGCACAAGCCGTAGGATATCTGCTACAGTGCGAACCAGCTGAAATTAAACGAAGAATTTGATGACATTACTTGTTTTCGTTCTCTCCTAGTTAATGTGTGCCCTCCGAGAACCCTAAAGCAAATCCCAGAGGCTATTCGAACCTCCAATCCAAGCAGTCTAAATCCATGATAATAATGAACAATTTCTTTCTTAATCCGAACCCATAAGGATGGTTTTGTAATTTGTTTTCCATTCTAAAAAAACATAGTGAGATTACTAAATCTTACATTATTTTTATTGGGTTCCACTGACGTCGGTTGAACACTGGGACTCGAAGATGTTGTGTTATTTACTTTAGGAGTTGGAGTTTCGATTTTCTTTGAATTTATGCTCCATATCGGAAAGTCAATGTGTTTTCCGATACGCTTGCTCTCTTGAACATGCGCAAACAAAAATCTGCTTGTACTGAAATATCGGATTGAAACGCCTGATTGTAAGCAAGGAAATGAAGTGCTCCTCAGATTAGTTGTGCTCGTAGGGAAGCTCGATGAAACGTATATATTCCAGTATTGGTGACAACCACGCAAAGCAAACAACCGCACTTGAGGATTAGAAATGAGAATATATCTTTATTATGATAAGCTTGTAGAGCAATACACAACACACCTTAATAACACTACCATCGTTACACGATTCCTATAGTACGATAGCTGATGTCAGGAATCCAGCTAGCAACCAGTAATCAACTTTTCGACAACAATTATGAAACCTAACAGACAAGAAACAGACTTTTAGCACATAATGATTAAGGAGCGCACTGAAGATTATATTTAGGCTTACAAATGAAAACAACTTGACTAAATGACTTACATTAAGCCAAACGAGGCGCACTACTTGAATCCAGCGCTTTCAATGACTAATGTAACATCTCTTTGAAGAACGAGTTTAAACCTATCGATTTTTTTGCTTTCGTGTCATGACGTTAAGGTGAGGTTCCGAGTTGTTAGTGGTATCCAGTGTGGATGTTTTAGCTACTTAAATGACAAGTAGCTTCCTTTTGTGATAGCTGATTTTTCGGTTGATGTTACTTGAGAGTTGGTTGTCGAGGCCCAGATTATCCCCTAAATATATCAGCTATCACATTATACGTTTCTTTGTGGGTTCGTGTTTAGTGTGTAACTTAAGTTTGTCTCTTCCGTGCTGTTTGGACCTGTATCGCATGTCATGCTTTTTTTTCATCCAAATACATTCCTATTTAGTACCTCGAATCGTCATCGCACTTTACATGCATCTAATCAACCATATATGTGCGTGAAGTCAATTGATATGGAAAAGTTATATGCACGTAAGATATCTGTTTAGCTGACCTAAGTGTAACTACGACACAGCAGGGTGAATGTGTGTCTCAGAGCGGTGAATTCGCGAGAATCAGCAGCTTCTATGTTGCTGAACATTAGATTAGTTGGTTGTAACGTGGAGACAGTAGGATTATAATGCTAGGCGATGAGAATATGAGAATAATTGGCTGGACAGAAACAGGTTATAAAGTGAAGTGGGAGAATGAAAAGTTTAAAGAGATGGGTATTTATGTTAAACCGGAAGTGCACCCGATAATTGATCAAGTTACGCTATTACGCCATTACCAGGGCAAATTCTAACGATTAAACCCACTCGGCTTCTCCGTAGTAGAACCAAGCTTCTATGTTTTCTGTCCAGAAAGGGATGAGCTGAAAGTTCGGGGGTGTGGGAGTTTTAATTCTAATAAACTTAGGAGTCTGATCAGTCATCATATATATGCAATATATGAAAATACAAAAATAAATGTAATCAAAATGTAAAAAAATAAATGATAATCACACCAAAAATACTGTTAAAAGCTATAAACAGGAACGAACTCACAGTTATGAACGTGTCAAGAACACGTCGTGCTCACCAATGAAGTGCACCCGATATATGACCAAGTTACGTTTGCGGTATTACCAGGGCAACTTCTAACGATTGAACCCACTCTTACGAATGAGGATAAATCAGAAGGCACGAAGGGTGGAAAAGAACTTATATTTGATTGTGAATAGAGCGGCAATGGAATGGCAACGTCTAGGCTGGCAAACTAGAGAGAGAGATGCTTCCCACGGTACGGCGTGATATGATCTGGTGGTGATGCGTGACCAAGCGCCTTCAACTAGTAGTGTCCGCTAAAACAAATATGGTCAGCATTAATGTCGAGGACCTATGTAACTATTTATCTTGGTGATTATTTACCGCTACACTCTCAATCACTTCATTACACTGTTTATTAGTATTACGCGTTTGTTTTCAAACATCTGTCAAGAAAGCATATGTATTAATGCGGTTAAATATTATTTGGTTAGATTGAACTCCGTTGTTGACTAATACAGACTCAGGAATTGAGTGAGTGGAACCGTTTGAGTTGTAGTCAGAAGTCGATATCCTTCGAAAGTAAAATCCTATTTATTGTGTGCATACTTGTTTATATTATTTTGACCTTCACATATGCATGTTGGAACTTCTGAATGATGGAATTTTACTGTGATAATGTATTGGTTTCGTCGACTCGGATATTTGGAATACACTGCTTTAAGTCAACTGTCGTTCTGATTTCACATTTGGTCAAGTTAGAGAATATACAGTACTCTGCGACTAAGTAACACATTATCGCAACAAATTAGACCGGCGAATTCGGCAGCGTTTTTTTAGTGTGTAACAGTAAATAATCACCAAAATAAATAGTTACATAGGTCCTCGACATTGATGCTGACCATGTTTGTTTTAGCGGACATTACTAGTTGAAAGCGCCCGGTCACGCATCACCACCAGATCATATCACGCCGCATCGTGGGAAGCATCTCTCTGGTTTGCCAGCGAGGACGTTGCCATTCCATTGCCGCTCTATTCACAATCAAATATAAGTTCTTTTCCACCCTTCGTGCCTTCTGATTTATCCTCATTCGTAAGAGTGGGTTCAATCGTTAGAAGTTGCCCTGGTAATACCGCAAACGTAACTTGGTCATATACTGGGTGCACTTCATGAGCTTCCCATTAGTAGTCGGCTGGCTGAAGTAAGGAATAATACATAAGTTAAAACATGAGTTTCCTCGATAAGTTTTAAAAATATTACTTTTCGAAGTAACAGGATTATATTCCTGCCGTCTGTCACTATTTTTATAAAAAATCTGTGTTACAAAACTGTATTTAAATATATGGCAATAGTTTATTAATAGATATTACTAATATCATATCTTCTGGTTGTTCTTCAGGATGAGAAACTTCTGGAGGCTCTAGAAGGCTACTATGATCTATCTAGTGTCGTACAAATATTTCTTCTCAACCGACTATCGACATTGAATATTGTATCCATAGCCCGAATAGAATTATTACAATCAATCAATCAATGCCTGTTACTCCAAGTGGAGCATAGACCGCCCACCAGCATTCTCCAGCCAACTCTGTCCTGGGCTTTCCGTTCTAGCTCTTCCCAAGTGCTGTTCATTCTCTTCATGTCTGTCTCCAATTCCCGACGCAATGTGTTCTTGGGTCTTCCTCTGTTTCTGTGGCCTTTAGGATTCCAAGTCAATGCTTGTCTTGTGACACAGTTTGACGGTTTCCTCAGTGTGTGTCCAATCCATCTCCAGCGTCTTTTCCTAATTTCTTCCTCAACTGGAAGTTGATTAGTTCTCTGCCACAACAGGTTGTTGTTGATGGTATCTGGCCAACAGATCCGAAGAATCCTACGCAGACAGTTGTTTATAAATACTTGTATCTTCTGTAGGATACTTTTCATAGTTCTCCAAGTTTCAGCTCCATACAACAGGACTGTCTTCTCATTTGTGTTGAAAATTTTGACTTTTATATTGACTGACAGTTGGTTTGAGTTCCAGATGTTTTTCAGTTGTAGAAATGCTGCCCGTGCCTTACCAATCCGCGCCTTCACATCCGAATCAGACCCTCCTTGTTTGTCGATGATGCTGCCCAAATATGTAAAGGTTTCAACGTCTTCCAGAATTTCTCCGTCAAGTGTAATTGGGTTAGTGTTTGCTGTTTTGTATCGGAGGATCTTGCTTTTCCCTTTGTGTATGTTGAGGCCTACTGCTGGCAATAGAGGCTGCTGCTATATTGTTGGTCTTCCTCTGCATTTGGTGATGTGTGTGAGAAAGAAGAGCTAGGTCATCTGCAAAGTCCAAGTCATCTAGTTTCGTCGATGTTGTCCATTGTATTCCGAGAGTGCCTTCAGATGTTGCAGTCTTCATGATCCAATCGATGACCAGTAGGAAGGGGAAGGGCGAGAGTAAGCAGCCTTGTCTGACACCGGTCTTCACTTCGAATGAATCTGTGAGCTGACCTCCATGCACGATTTTACAATGTAGTCCGTCGTAAGAATTTCGTATGATGTTGACTATCTTCTCGGGTACGCCGTAATGTCGTAGAAGGCTCCATAATATTCTCCTAGCCACGCTGTCGAATGCTTTTTCATAGTCGATGAAGTTGATGTAAAGTGGTGAATTCCATTCAATTGATTGTTCAACAATGAACCGTAGAGTAGCGATTTGATCGGTACATGATCGATCTTTACGGAATCCGGCCTGTTGATCTCGGAGTTGGCCGTCGACTGGGTCCTTTAATCTGTTCAATAACACTCTGTTGAAGACCTTTCCTGGTACTGAAAGTAGGGTAATGCCTCTGTAGTTCTCACAATTGCTGAGATCGCCTTTCTTTGGTATCTTGATGAGGTACCCTTCCTTCCAGTCTGCTGGAACTTGTTCATCCTCCCAAATCTTCCTGAAGAGAATGTGGAGTATCTTTGAAGTTGCTTCTATATCTGTCTTCAGTGCCTCCGCTGGTATGTTGTCTGGTCCTGCTGACTTGCCACTCTTGATCTGTCTGATGGCCATTTTGATTCCTTCGACTGTTGGTGGGTCTGTGCTTATAGGGAGATCTGTGGCTGCTGCTTCGATGACTGGTGGGTTCAGTGGGGCTGGTCTATTCAAGAGTTCTTGGAAGTGCTCTACCCACCTGTCCCGTTGTTCATGCACTTCAGTGATTGGTTTGCCAGCTTTGTTCTTGATTGGCCGTTCTGGCTTGTTGAATTTCCCAGCTAACTTCTTCGTTGTATCGTATAAGAGCCTCATATTTCCTTCTCTTGCAGCTTTTTCCACTGTCATTGCTAGGTCCTCAACAAATTTTCGTTTATCCAACCTGATGCTCCTCTTCACTTGCTTGTTGACTTCGGTGTATTCGGCCTGTGCCTTGGCTTTCTCTGCTCTTGTCCGACTGTTATTGATCGCTGTCTTTCTGTTCCTTCTTTCTTGGATCTTGTCCAGAGTACTAACAGAAATCCACTGTTTTTGGTGTTGTTTCTTGAGACCCAAAACCTCCTGACATGTTGAGGTTATTGTTCCCTTAATCTCTTTCCAGTTGTCTTCCATATTAGTTTCACCTTTTTCTAGTAGATCATGAAATGCCTGGAACTTGTTGCTGAGAATTAATTTGAATTCGTTGCGTTTGTTAGTATCCCGGAGAAGGGCTGTATTAAACTTGTGTAATACTGCTGCTCCAGTTGTCCAGTGCTTCCTCAGCTTCAGTTTCATTTTAGTTACCACCAAATGGTGATCTGAAGCTATGTCAGCTCCTCTCCTTGCTCTTACGTCTTCCATGGTCCTTCTAAACTTCTTATTGATGCAGATGCGGTCGATTTGGTTCTCCGTAATGTGGTCCGGTGAAACCCATGTAGTTTTGTGTATACGTTTGTGGGAGAAATTGGTGCCACCTATAATCATTTTGTTGAAGGCACATAAGTTTACAAACCTCTCACCGTTATCATTCCTTTCTCCCAGTCCATGTTGTCCCATGATGTCTTCATACCCAGTGTTATCCACTCCGACCTTGGCGTTGAAGTCGCCCATCAGAATGGTCAGGTGCTTGGCTGAACATTTCTCGATGATTGACTGCAGCCTCGCATAGAACTGGTCTTTGTCGTCTTCGTGGCTGTCATTGGTGGGTGCGTAGCACTGGATGACATTCATTGCAATCCCTTCCTTCTTCGTCTTGAAGGATGCTGTGATGATCCTAGGTCCATGAGGTTCCCATCTTATAAGAGACTTCCATGCATCTTGGAATAACACCAATGCTACTCCTTGTGTGTGGGGGACGTTTTCTTCTTCGTGGCCGGAGTATAAAAGCACATTTCCCGAGGATGACCGTTTCTGTCCAGCTTTCAACCAATGCGTTTCGCTTATTCCAAGTATCTTCAGGTTGTATCTTTTCATTTCTTCAGCTATTTGCATAGTCCTCCCTGTTTCCCACAGCGTGCGGACATTCCACGTACCTATATAAATTGTTGCTCTGATTGTCAGAAGAGACATCGGCCTCGTGGCTTCCGAAGAAACTCGGCTTTCACCATGAGGCGTCATAACATACCTTCCAACTCCCAGGGCAGAGTAAAAATGGTTATAAAGGTTTTTACTGGTTAGCGTTTTTTTTAGCACGTTTACTGTTTTACGGGATGGGGTTGCTAGCCCCATGCCCAACCCTCCTCCTTTATCCGGGCTTGGGACCGGCAGCAACCCTAGGGGCTACAGGCGCTTAGTCACAAAACGATTATTTACTTCACTAAGTTTGAAAGAGTGCAATGTATATACACAATAAGTAAAAATGTACTTGTGAACGATACGGCTCCCAGTGTAACACGAACGTTTACTCAGTCGTTTCTTGAACTAGTGGCTATCAACAATAGAACTCCATCGGACCAAATAAAGTTTAATAGTACCAGTGTACAACTGCCTTGATATTTATAAAGTGCTTAATAATATATGAGAAATAATTATGCATACTTTGTAAGGAAACTACTGTAACGATAACTGTCACATGTAATAGAGCTGCGTTCGAGTTTTCTGGAAATAAGTAGGTAGTATCGACAAATGCCTATAATTGTAATATCTAGTTAACTGTAAAAACGTAGGTTTAACCGAGAAGAATATAAATCTCAATTAGTTGTCTAGTTAGATCACTTCTATTGAAAGCAAAAATAGGCTCGTTTAGCTGTGGGGATTTGCTAGAAGTCTCAATTGCATTAGTCTGTGTACATGCCTTGGATACAACCTGGTCCGCTTGTTGTTTTAGAAAAGCAGCCTCTAACGATGAGGCCCATACATGATAAAAACGAAGAAATCAGAAGACAATGATGAATGAGGAGGAAGACATATTCTATCAACTTCTATGTGTTATGTTGAACGATCAAAGAAGAGTCCCAGAACTATGTTTTAGAATACTATTTCAATTATTTTAGCCGTGAGTAATGTAAATATTTCATTTCTATGATTGTTATATTCCTCTTACCCTGTCCTCCCGTTTAGTATACTCACTCTTAGTATATTGTTTCTTACTATGAACTACAGTTAATTGGTTGTGGACAAGTTGTTCCTATTCACTACCACTATCTCCTTTGTTCTGAATCAATGTTAGATTCCTGATTGGTTTGCTGTGTGGTCTGGTTTTGTATATATATATATATATATATATATATATATATATATATATATATATATATAATCGAATGTTTGGAAATATAATAGATTCCGATTCTGATTCTGTCTGGTTGGTTTATCGTCTTGTTCTTCTATCTCCTTCTTGGGACTCATTAGGCATAAGGCAGACGCGCATTTATTGACTAGGCATACATGATAGGCATTTCAATCAACCTATCAATTATCTTGCGTCATAACACTATGTCAGCTTACTAGAGACCGAGTCGCCTTCCTCATCGATCTGTATCGTAATCTGGTAGTAATGTTTGACCAAATGCTTTCAGTTTATAGTGTCCACTGGAATAAATATTGTCTATATCAATAACGAATACTTGCAGTTATTTGTTTTAGGGACTTATTTATTACCACAGGTTTACTAATACCATACACAAGTGTTGGTCAAAAAACTTCAGTATTAGATGATGTCCATACTTCAGTTAATTACAAATCGACTTATAAAGTTATAAGAATCTGAGAGAGACAAGAACTATACTCGCAGTTCCTTTTCAATGTTACATTGGTTGAGATTATCAAGTAATATCCACTTTTTAATATTCAAGAGTGGTGAACAATACGTCTTGAAGTTATTGTTGCATGCACTACTTTCTCATGTTTCCAAGTGGGTTATGTGTCGTCCGTTTGGTGTGGTTTGCCACAGTTACACACTTAGGGTTAAAGTGTACCAATCTATATACATGATTCGTATCAGCTAGTAGTTAGATTTTTGAAGCATGAAGATCGTAAAGCTTCGAAATCAACTACTTCTAGAGTACAAATTGGATTGTTGCATATCGTTCTCAGGCGACGATTTATTTACGCAGGATAATAAACAGTGCGACACATCATAATACGTTGTATTTGGTCACGAAATGTTTATTAAGGAGGTCACAGGTTAAAATAAAGGTGTATAACTCAATTTGTATGTTGGTGTTGGTGTTAACCACTGTTAGTAGCGAGGAAAATTCAACATTATTTGCTTTCAGATTACAAAGGATATGCTGGACTGCTTCAATTGATAACTCATGCAGATTAATTGTTATTACTAGTCATGCTGACAAGATTTCAGATTGTTTGGTACAATAGCTGACGATATAAACATTGTGACAGTTAACAACTGTCATGTCATAGCAACATTTTGATTACTGAGTGACTATACAAGTTAATCTGTTGACCGGTCTTTCTGGCAGTTTTATAAACGGTACAGATTGTATTTCTGCTATGTTGGACGCCTAAAGGAGAATATCAAACTTTTAGAACTGTGCTTTAGAAAACTATTACAATTATTTTAGTTATGGGTAATTAAGACATTTCATTTCTATCATTGTTACGTTCTTCTTACCCAGCCCTCCAGTTAAGTATATTTACTGGTAGTATATTGTCACTTATTATGAATTACAGTTAATTAGTTGCATACGAGTTACTCATATTCACTACAAATATCCCCCTTGTTTTGTATTAGTGTAAAATCCTTAATTGGTTGACTGTGTGGTCTTGTTTTGTGTGCATATAAAATAATGCCTGAAACATAATAAGATTACGTTTGGTTGGTTCATCAATCTTGTGTTATTCTATTTCCTGCTTGGCACTGAGTGGACATCAGAGCAGATGTACAGGGACTGGCTAAACACTAATTGGCGATTGCTAATGTAACTTCGCGCTCACAAGGTCGCACCAGATACTTGGTAATAAGCATCAATAATAATAGCCTTTTGTTGATGTAATAAATATTTCCTAATTGTTTACCTATAACAATGCTATATGATTATATTAAAGAATTGTGGTATATCATATATAAGGACCATCAGCCACCAGTAGACTAACAAGATGAGATTGTTAATAGATGCTTGAGACAATAAACGTTTTAAGATTTTGATGCACCTAATGACCACCCAATACTAAAAATTTATAATTGCCGTTAATAGTATAAAGCAGTATTTATAATTAAATTTTCAATCATAATACAGTGTCTGTCATTTGTCGATAAGTTTGTTATTTGGCTGCTCAGCTTCATTTGAGAGACGAAGCCGGGTCAATCAAAAGAGCTATATATTTAGTCGTAGCTGATGCTTCTTTGAATTGGTTGAAAACCCACCCCACCAACGACAGTCAAGACGCTACAACTCATGACAGAGATTTTTTCTAGGAATGGCTGCTACATATAATTGTATTAGATAATAGTTCGCAGTTAACTTTCAGCCAATTTCAACAATCCTGCCATCGACTGACCACTACGCATTTTCGCTCTCCTCCGTACCAACTGCAACCAAATCACCAAACATAAGGGTTTGTGGATACGATTAAGAGAGACCCTACTGAAATGAAAAAACGAAGGGATACTAATGGAGATATCACAAAACTTCCTATTTGTTTATAGAACGTCACCGAGTGTTGCATTACTAGAATGAGAGTCGTTGTGAGAAACGAACTGATAACGATCCACAACCTGATGCTGCTGAGATGAACCACACAATCACCATCCCAGAAACTACCAACTTACGAGATTGGGTCACCAGTATTTCCCTGTTGTTACACGCCAGGTCACAATACCCAAACCGAAACACATGTGATCGGGAGGCGAGATCAGGTGATATATGAAGTAGGCGTGAGAAGAGATAGGTGAATCCTACACCGGAATCAACTACGGGGACGGTTAGCCTTCATCATTTCACTCTGAGTTTCGATCGACACCATCAACCTACCACTGGTTCCAACGGTAGAAGTAGTCCAAAACCAGTCCATCTACAACTTAATATGTAGTCACTTCGATAAAGGCGACGATCAGTCACACTGCAGGTGAACCCTTGTTATGTACGCCACTAAAAAGGGAGGTGTTGGCACTCCAGATCCCCAAAACAATAAATCATTCAGAAAATCAAATGATAGACTTTGTATTGATTTTTGATTAACTTTCATAGCAGTTAGTATAATCCAGTATGACAGTTTTCGTTGTAATCATTTTATCAACTCAATGTATTCTTCTCATAATAGTCGTCTATGTAAGTTTTTGTGATATTCAATTGATGATTATCTTAATCACTGTAATTTTATTGATACGCCTGAGTTTCGTTCCAGTTCGTTCGTTTTTTTGACTGCTTGTAGGATAATATTTTGATCCTGACGTAGAAATTTCCTCTCTAATTAACAGGGTGTTGAACATAAGATAGCTTGGCTACATTTTGTGTTATTGTACTACTAGTTATTGTCCTAGATTTGCCTGTATTAAAGTAATGTCGTAATTTCAAAGACCTAGGACAAACTACAAACGAAGAACTAGTACAAACACAATACACTGTGATTCTCATATTGGTCTAGTTCGTCAAATAGTGCCCATAAACTATCAACGAATCATTTTCAGCAGAGAGATAGTATTTTTATTAAATTGACTGCTCAACGTTTCTACTGACTTAGGATAAACATTGACTTTATGGAATGGACCTACTTCGATGTGGCCTGCAAAAGTCAGGGTAATCAAGCATAACAGATGCCCTCATGGATCTTTTTCAATCCCAACCATACTAATCTCAATCTATTAAGGCTTCTATCAAAGTCTAACGGATTCTTTTATCTACTAGCATCTGTGGATCAATTCAAGCTCTAGTTAGAAGAGATATAAGTCAAAGACATCACAAATGAAACTGTTGTACAGGCTCTTGTAGAACCCTAGATAAACAACAAATGAAGCTAGGTTGTATCCAGGGCGTCATTCAATTGCATAATGTTATATATGCTTTGGATCATTGGAATCCCATTTAGTGAAACGGTTACACTAAGAAAAACTGTAAAAATGAGTACGCATAAAATTTGTAGTGGTGACCGAACAATATTTCAACTGTTTAGATGTTTACTAAATCAACTGGGAATAGATAAAAAAAAACACTCTAACATGATTATAAATCTTGTTGCGATGTGGAACTCGGGGCTATTATGTCAAACAAAAGTATGGGGTATTCCCAACATAACTATAGTCTAGTGTATAATTAGATTAAGCTTGTATTTTCCCGTTGATTTGTAATGGACTGAAACTGGTCAGTCTCTGTTGCATTATGTGCATCCTGAGCGGATTGCCTCGATATAGCGTTATTACACAAGTTATGTACATAACTTGTACATAACTTGCCCAAGTGTGACTGTCTGGACACAGTAGCCTAATGGTGAACGCCGTGGCATTTGACACGAAACGGACTGAGTTCGAATCCAAGTGTGAACATCAACATTGGGATGCAGGTACATCCAGCCGATGAGTCCCAAATAGGACGAAACGCGCGTCCTGGATTCCGCTTGCCAGTCACAATCCAACTTCAGTATATAGTCTAGTGGTTCATTTAATAATAAAGAACTACTTGAATATCTGCTAAGACAATGAGGGCTAGCACTTATTGTCGGACAAACATGATAAGAACATTGAATTGTGGGTTAGTGGGAGAAAAATATAAATAAAGTGGTAAAATCTTAGAATTATTTGTAGAACTTCTAGCTACTATATAGACCCTGGAGCAGATACAGTATCTGCTGTAAGTTTAACAATTAGTACTTATAGATAGGTTGCAATGTTTGGTTTGGAAGTGTTACGCCGGGCGATTAAAGAAAAGTAGTGAACTTTCAAAACTGTATTTTGGAGGACTATTCTCATTATTTTACTCATGAGTAATGTAATCTTTTTATTTCTATGACTGTTACGTTCCCCTTACCCGGTCCTCTCGTTTAGTACATTTACTCTTAGTAAATTGTTATTTACTATGATCTAAGTTTACTTAATTGTTTACAAGTTGTACCCATTTACCGCCACTCTTTCCTTTGTTCTGTACCAGTGTTAGATTTGTGATTGGTTTACCGTGTGGTCTGATTTTATGTATATACAAAGGCATGATTAAAATATAATACGATCTCGGTTCTCAGTTCTCAGATCTCGGCTCTCAGTTCTCCGTTTTCCAGTTCCCAATTCTGGTTCCTGTATTGTCGGCCTGAGGGGGGTGAGTGGGCTTGGGTCAGTCGCGCATTATCAACTAAACACACTTCATTGGCGTTCGCGTCTACCAACCAAAACCCGCCTCTTTTTCTTGAGTCATAACAGATAGCATACTTACACTGATGCTATGTTAACTCATGCAACATCGTACTGCCTATACATTCAGCTACATCTTGGTCACCCGTACCTGCGTTTAACATTACATAAAAGTAAGAAACTATTGGCACAATACAATAAGTGGAATATTATTTCTAGGGTTACCAGTGGCTGCTACAAGTCTTTAAAACTAATTATGTCCAATACCCTTCGCATAGGTTGAAAAGAAAACTTCATCTATTTTCACCAGTTTTTATCAAACGGCTGTTCATCTGAATGAAGTATTTAACAATAATTTTGTATGTGGATAATTACACGAAACTATTATTAAGTTCAAGTTTTTAAAATTTTACTAGTCTAACCATTTAGTTGTGTTTATTAGTACAATAAATCCTATAGGGTAGAACATAAAACAAATTGTTTACACACAGAATGATAGAATTTGGGAATTATGATTGAATCTAGGGAAAAGTAAAAATCCATTATACAATAAAATTTAGTTAAGAAAATATACACAAACACCAATCAGAGAAGATGAAAAGAACTGTCACCAAGAGAGCTGATTGGTGACCAGATGTTTTGTACGTATGCAGATGACCTTGTCATGTAACATAATAAAAGAATCTATGTACCTACGATTTATCATCTGAGTTAAGCTATATAAAAGGAAGCAAACCTGCGAATTCTACTATAATATGAATTATTATTCAACATATAATGTCATGTTTCCGAATTCGAGGAGGAAGAGATTTTAAAGAACCACTTTATATATCTTCTGTAACTCATGGAGGTTTAGCAGACATCAGTGGATTACGTACTGGAATGCATGTTTTATCCATTGGTCGTGATCCAACAGACAAAATGACTCACCAACAAGCTCTTCAAGCAATTATACGTTGTTGCAATGATCTTGAATTAGAAGTCTATGATAATGGTTCTCATAATTATAGTGATTTTACACCAATTCATAAAATGAATACGTTTGTAACACAATCATCACTAAATATTGAACTTAACAAGCCGAGAGAATCACCGAAACCACAAACAATTATATCTAAAATGGTCCATATTGGTACAAGTCCAATAATATCACGTTCTCATTCACCTAATGGAACAACAATAAGATCATACAGTTCTAACTCAGCGACAGTACATGATCGTGTTCTGGTTAAAAATGTTCATATAGACTGCACATCGCCTGTTTATACACCACAAAAAGATATAAGACCTTTACATTCATCAATAAATAATCAATACTTACACAATACAATAAATCAACCAATGCCTAATATGCAAATTGGTACAAAATTGGATAATCCTCATCTAAAAAGAGGAATTCGATATTCACAAAATTCTAGAATCAATCCTATATGTTATGTATGTCAACAACAAATCCATGGACCATTCATCGATACAAATGATCGGTGCTTTTGTCCAAATCATTTTATCTGTGATATTTGTCATCGGCAGCTAAATGAAGACGGCTTTGCTGAACAGAATGGTAAATTATATTGTGAAAAAGATTTTGAACAATTTATTGCTTATAAATGTGCCAAATGTCATTTACCAGTTATTGGGAAAATTACTAAAGCTCTAAATCAAACATGGCATCCATATTGCTTTATTTGTCATCAATGTCACAAACCACTGGATGATCTATTTTATGTAGAAGATGATAATCGTGTGTTGTGTGAAGAGCATTGGAAACAGTTACATGAAACAGAATGTGCTAAATGTAAACAACCTATTTCAGAAATTGATCGTTTTATTCAAGCATGTGGAAAACAATACCATGCAAAATGTTTTAGTTGTGCTGCATGTCAAACACTACTTGAAGGTAAACCATTTCATACTAGAAATCAAAAACCATTTTGTCTTATACATGCAAATGCAGTTGCATTATTCGGTTGAATAAAATAACCACACGATATATCAAGAAATTGAATAATGACAACATTCTTACTTGTTTTTATCTCCAATGTTTCAATTATATTCAATATTGAATCAAGTGATTAGTTAGTGAAAATTACCAGATAAATCCATGTATATTTGAGTATTATCCAACAAAATGATTAAATCCTTTAGTTTCTTTTACGTTAAATTTAGAAGATAAGCCTTTCTTAATGAACACCTTACCTTAAATATATCATCTTCTTCTGTGTATTATCCATAAACTAAACCTCAGATTAGTTTGCTCACCTTTAATAATACAGAAATAACATACATAGTGTTTTTAGTATGTATTTTGAATGGTTATAGTGAAAGCAAACGGAAATTTGTTTGTAACTGCACTTTGTTTTTATACTAAGAGTGTATAAGCAGAATTCGATAAACTACGATTTCATTTCCAAGTATTATTACCAGGGTTTGATTTGATAGTTTCAAGAAGATTGAGCGTTAGGTAGATATATTTGTGATACGCTAATAAATGGAAATGGAATTTCTACAAAAGATTCCCTTCCCCCGCTTTACATCTATACCGATCTATGTCTACAGACTACGTCTTGTTGTTTGTGAAGTCACCCATATAACACGGTCTTCTTGTGAAATTTTGACGTATGTCAAGGAACATGTAATCTACACAAAATGACTTCAGAATTCTCGTGTAAAGATCAAAAGTCTACAAATTAAATAAATAATAACAGTATCTACAACAGCAAGGGAATCTATACTGAAAATGTCAAGACCAGGAAGTACTGGACAGCCATTTAGTACTAGTATGGAACTCCTCATAATACACATCCACGACCCATCAGGGAATCCAACCCAGGACATTCAGATTTCGTGGCGAACGCCTAACAGTTAGACCACTAAGCCAGTTAGCGACCAATAGTTGATATTCTTAATATCAGTCAGTTTGCGATATATTTATGCGACCTCATTGATTGCCATCGGTGGGTAACTGTCACACACTCAACATGGGTGAACTTCATTGGTCAAGTCTTCTCACTCGAACTCTAGGAATTATTTCCTAAAGCTAAGCGCTTTTGAGCTGATATTGATTTTAACTAGAAGTTGTGGATTTGAATTCGATACCACGAATTGATTTGTGTTAGACAGTTTGAGTTTTATTCCGAAGACGCGACCAGTGGGGCTCAACCATATCGGGTTTGAGGCAGTTACCTACCGATGACAATCAATGAGGTCGCATAAATATATCGCGAGCTGACTGAGACTGGGAATATCAGACATTGGTTGCCGGTTAGATCGGTGTTCTAACTGTTAAGTGTTCGCCCAGAAGTTTGAATGTCCTGGATTCAATTCTCTGATGAGGTCGTGAATGCGCATTCCCAAAGAGTCTCAAACTAGGATGAAACAGTTTCCTGGTTTGTAGTGGTTTTCTCATTAAGGTCAATTCGTTGTATCAAATTCAAATGTTTTTACGGCACTTGATGAAAAGAAATATTAAACCATCCGTCCAACTTAGGCTGTTTATCCAAGCAACCATAATTAATCATTATTGAATACGAAATATCTTGTTTCCCTCGTCGTACAAAAACATCACAATTTTATATTAACTTAGATTTACACAAACACACAAATAAGCCCAACTTAGAGCCTCCTTAATCTAAATGACAATTTCAGTATAAGCGGACTTGACTCTGGTTTTTAATTGCACTAGTTATGTTTCTATTGTTAACTCCGCCTGTAGCTCTCCTAGGGTTACTGCAGGTCCCAAGCCCGAGTAAACGAGGAGGGTTGGACATGGGGCTATCATCCCCATCCCGTAAAACCCAAGCTTGCTAAAAAAACGCTAACCAGATTAAACAAGATAAACCATTTAAACTCTGCCCTGGGAGTAGAAGGAATTATGACGCCTCATGATGAAAGCCGAAATTCTTCGGAAGTCATGAGGCCGATGCCTCCCCCTTCTAACAACCAGAGCAAATATTTTTATAGGTACGTGGAATGTTCGAACAATGTGGAAGAGCGGGAAGACAAATCAAATAGCTGCAGAAATGAGGAGATACAACTTGACAATACTCGGAATCAGCAAAACCCATTGGACTCAAGCTGGACAGAAAATATTGGCTTAGGGAGAGATGCTACTATACTCCAGCCACGAAGAGGAAAATGCTCCTCACACTCAAGGAGTTGCTCTGATGCTGTCCAAAAAAGCACGTAATGCACTTGTGGGATGGGAACCACATGGACCCAGGATCATCAGAGCATCTTTCAAAACAGTGAAGAAAGGGATTACAATGAATATTATCCAATGTTATGCACCAACCAACGACCGCAACGACGAAGACAAAGATCAGTTTTACGATAGACTTCAATCAATAGCAAAGTGCCGAGTAAAGGATCTGACAATCCTGATGGGGGACCTCAACGCCAAAGTCGGAATGGACAACACTAGATATGAAGAAATCATGGGACGACAAGGACTGGGAGACGGAAATGACAATGGTGAAAGATTTACAAACCTATGTGCCTTCAACAAATTGGTTATAGGTGGTACAATATTCGCCCACAAACGCATACACAAGGCTATATGGGTCTCACTGGATCGCACTACTGAGAATCAAATCGATCATATATGTATCAATAAAAAATTTAGAAGATCAATGGAAGATGTGAGAACAAGGAGAGGAACTGACATAGCTTCAGACCACCACCTGATGGTTGCTAAAATGAAACCGAAGCTAAATAAGTAATGGACAACTGGAGTAACAGCACTACAACGGTTCAATACAGCCTTTATTTGAGATACGGACAAACTCAAGGAATTCAAAGTATCTCTCACCAACAGGTTCCAAGCCTTACACGATCTGCCAAAAGAAGAAGAAACTACTATGGAGGACGACTGAAAAGGAATCGGAGAAGCACTAACGTCAACGTGTCAGGAGGTTCTAGGCTGCAAGAAGCACCATTATAAGGAATAGATCTCCACTGAGACATTGAGCGAAATTCAGCAAAGGAGGAACAAAAGGATAGAAATCAACAACAGCCGAACAAGAGCAGAGAAAATCAAGGCACAAACTGAACACACAGAAGCAAATAAGCAGGTGAAGAAGAACATTAGAGCCGACAAACGGAAATACATCTAAGGTATTGCAATGATAGCGGAGAAAGCTGCAAGAGAAGGAAATATGAAACAGCTATACGACACAACGAAGAAACTGGCAGATAAACATGGTAAACCAGAGCGACCGATCAAGAACAAAGAAGGCAAGACACTCACTGAGATTCAAGAACAAAAGAATAGGTGGGTAGAACACTTTGAGGAACTCCTAAATAGGCCAGCTCCACTGAACCCACCGGACATCGAAGCAGCACCTACAGATCTCCCGACAGATATCACTCCACCAACGATGGAAGAAATCAAGATGGCCATCAGACAAATCAAAAGTGGGAAAGCAGCAGGACCGGACAATATACCAGCTGAAGCAATAAAGTCAGATATCGACCTAACAGCAAGAATACTCCACGTTTTATTCAAAAAGATCTGGGAGGAAGAACAAGTGCCGGCAGACTGGAAAGAAGGACATCTTATCAAGATACCAAAGAAAGGAGATTTGAGCAAATGTGACAACTACAGAGGGATCACGCTACTGTCAGTACCAGGGAAAGTCTTCAACAGAGTATTGTTGAACAGAATGAAAGATTCAGTGGAGGCTCAACTTCGAGATCAACAAGCTGGTTTCCGAAATGATCGGTCGTGCACAGACCAAATCGCAAAACTACGGATCATCGTTGAGCAATCAATTGAGTGGAACTCGTCACGACACATCAACTTAATTGATTATGAGAAAGCGTTTGACAGTGTAGATAGGTGAACACTATGGAATATTCTTCGATACTACGGCGTACCAGAGAAACTCGTCAACATCATCCGGAACTCTTATGACGAAACACAGTGCAAAATTGTGCATGGAGGACAACTGACAAATTCATTTTCAGTGAGGACCGGAGTCAGACAAGGTTGTCTGCTCTCACCTTTTCTCTTCTTCCTAGTGGTTGACTGGATGGATCATGAAGACCTCCACATCTGAGGGGATGCACGGACTTCAACAGACAAGTAGGATGCAACTCGATGATTTGGACTTTGCGGATGATCTAGCTCTTCTAGCACATACACACCAACAAATGCAAGTGAAGACAACCAGTGTAGCAACAACTTCAGCATCAGTAGGCTTGAACATACATAAGGGAATGAGCAAGATTCTCAAATACAACACAGGGAGCACCAGCCCAGTTCAACTTGATGGAGAAACTCTGGAAGAAGTGAATACTTTCACGTATCTGGGGAGCATCACCGATGAACATGGAGGGTCCGATGCAGATGTAAAGACAAGGATTAGCAAAGCTAGGGCAGCATTCCTACAGTTGAAAAACATATGGGACTCAAAACAAATATCAACTAACTTCAAAGTCAGACTCTTCAATTCGAACGTGAAGACAGTCCTGCTGTATGGAGCTGAAACTTGGAGAATTACTGCAAACATAATCAGACAGATACAAGTATTTATAAACAACTGCCTACGAAAGATAATCAATGTCCGCTTGCCGGAAACCATCAGCAACAGCTTACTATGGGAGAGGACAAACCAACTTCCAG
The DNA here is from genome assembly GCA_034768735.1 of Schistosoma mekongi. Taxonomy (NCBI): domain Eukaryota; kingdom Metazoa; phylum Platyhelminthes; class Trematoda; order Strigeidida; family Schistosomatidae; genus Schistosoma; species Schistosoma mekongi. Next base: position 15,376,492 of record CM068309.1, on the reverse strand, counting down.
CCGAAGAGGAAATTAGGAAAAGACGCTGGAAATGGTTAAGACATACATTGCGGAAATCATCAGACTGCATCACGAGACAAGCATTAACACGGAATCCTGTTTGGAAACGGAAAAGAGGAATCATGAAGAACACACTGCGTCGAGAATTGGAAGCAGACATTAAAAGGATGAACAGAAACTGGAAACAATTGGAAAGGATTGCTGAGGACAGAGTTGAATGGAGAATCCTGGTGAGCGGCCTATGCTCGTCAGTGAGGAGTAACGGCGTAAGTAAGTAAGTAAGTAAGTAAGTTATGTTTTTATTGTTTCTCTGTAAAATTTAAATAAGTATTCAGTTCAGGTATTTATACTCTGAAGAAGCGACACAGTAAGTCACAAAACGTCAGAAATTCATTTTCTTCTTACTGAAGTATCATAGATGCATTATGTGTTGTTATTATATTATATTTGTGATATGCCGGGCACCTAATGAAGATTGGCTATCTTTGGAAACTGTGCTTTAGAACATTATTTCAATTATTATGACTGTGGACAGTGTTAACACTCCATTTCTATGACTGTTACATTCCCCTTGCCCGGTTCTCTCGTTTTGTATATTTGCTCTTAGTATATTGTTTATTTACTATGAACTACGCTTACTTAATTGTGTACAAGTTGTAACATTCACCGCCACTCTTCCCTTTGTTCTGTACAAATGTTAGATTCTTGATTGGTTCACTGTGTGGTCTGACTCTATGTATATATAAAGGCATGATTAAAATATAATACGTTCTCGATTCTCAGTTCTCGCTCTCTCCGTCTTCCTGTTCTCAGTTCTGGTTGTCCTATTGTCAGCCTGGGGGTGAGTGGGCTTAGGACAATCGCACATTCTCAACTAGGCACGCATTTCATTGGTGTTCGCGTCCACCAACTAAATCATCCCCTCCTCCTTCCTTTCTTCGCGTCATAACAATTTGCATCATATTTTGCTTAGAAAATTCAATATTTTATGATTTGATTAACCAGATTCAAGTGAATGACTTCCACATTATCTGTATGACGTGATGTTTCAGAAATAAACAATTATGTTGCTAATCGGATCAGTTTCACATCAGTCACCAAAATTATGCTGCTATTGCATAATTAACACGCCTTCATCGTTTCGCAACATCAACTGATAAATTGCATTCTTTTAATTTAAAGCGATTTGTACCATGAAGCAACAAACGATAATATATATTTAATAACAGTGGGCTTTTTAACGATCTCTTATTAGACAATATAAAACCTATGATCTTCAATCAATATCTCAACAATATAGTGTTGGATTGAAAGACTTGGGTTCGATCGCATACAGGGTCCGTACTGACTACTGAAGTGATGCAAACTAAGACGAGGCAACTGTCTAGTGTTCTTAGCTTACTAAAGCTTATCCAACTTCCGTGTTTTATTGATTTCTGCAAAATCTAAATAACTAATTGAACTCAAATATGGGATAAACAATATAATTTCTTTTGAATCGGATAGTTACTGTTAATGAATCTCGGCTGATTAATAACCACCTTACTATAGGGGACCAAGTGTTACGACGACTTCCAATGGCAACCTGATACTCTTAACACCTATTTGCTTTGCCTCAAGCCTATCTAGCATCAGATGATAGCAAACATACTTTTGAATGCATGCATCCGTTAGAAAAGAAAAATCGACGCAAAACATAGGTATTGTTACAAAATCAGAGTAAATTGATGCATAAATAATTGGTCCAACTTCATGAGTTGTAAATGACACAGCAACAACTGATGGTTTGAATCAGAGCTTCCAGTGTGCTGGAATGCAAACTTAGGCTAACAATAAAAATATGCATAATAAATAAGGAATATAAGTCTATTACACGTAATATAACTTACCGAATATGATAAAAGTTTATACAGTTATACACATTATGCTTAAAGTTTATGCATTAGTTTTCCAATATAACACCATTAGTTGTGTGTTCTAAGCGTTTCAGAATATCTCTAAATTTATTAATCCAATCGTATTCAAATGTGAAAAGAGGTTATCGAATGGTACGGTGATATAAGTAGATGAATATTGAATGATGCCACTGAGCTGGGCCTTAATGAAGGATAATTATTAAAGATAATTGAGAACAAGTACCAATACATTATAATGCATATGAGACTAGCCAGAAATACACGAAAATACTAGAGCAAACAGCAAAAAGAGTATCAGAATAAAATCATAAGCGTAAATGTCTTGTTTTTACTTTTAAACACATGGATGAAATATACACTAACAAATATACCAAAGGAAATCTAGTACATGCATAATGACCATAAGTTGTCCTTTACCAAAGCTAAATATCTATGTGTCTGTACGAGTTTAAGGTGAAAAAACATGAAAATAGTAGGCATAAAATACAGGAAAAGTATATAGTCTAAAATTCGTAATCATCATACGAAAGTAGTTTTGAAGTGTTTTACTCTTTAGATAAATTTTCCTACACAACATATTTGTTAAGGTATATAGAAATGTCTACACATGATTACTATCTATATAAATGCTATATTATTAAGAAATGGTATGTATATCATGTTCAAAACTAATGAACAAAAGCAAATGTTTTCTTGTTAAAATTTTATCAACTAAATGAATGATAAGTGGTTTTGGGAAAAGAGTATATATAACTTCCATAGTTAGAGCACTTGTGTATGTCAGTATCCAATTTCGAATTTGATAATATTTGAACAGAATCACAAGCAAAATTAATTTAATCCATAGTGAATATAAAAGAATGTTTTGTTGTTTGAAAAATCCTTAATAGCATCATAACTATTGCGAAACTCAATCTATGAAATAAGCATACTTAAAAGAATCATTTTCGGTGAAATTTATCAGACGACAATCAGTTATTCTGTTAACTGAATTTTATTAATCTGTGTTGAAAATCATTTAACTATAATTAAACCTGTCTTACATTTGATTTCGGTACATTCTACAACAATTAGGATATTTGGTTTTTTAGTTAGTCTTTAATTAGTAGAATTCGACCGGTACCGAGGACTAGAATATCAACGTGCTTATTGTCCGAAAACACTTTTTTTGGAGTCAAATATGATCTGAATTATTTCCCTATTTTAGTCAAGTTGTTTCCAAAATACATAAAGACTTTCTAGTCCGCTTCTAAGCCTTTACATAACTGATATAGATGATTTTCAAAGGAATCAGTTGGCGAAAATACTACTTAGGTTTTACTTTCAAGGTTAGTTTGGGTACACTAATCAAGGGTTATCTATATGACCAAAAAAGGACTTTGTTATGACGGGGCACCCAAAGAAGATTGACTACCTTCTAGAGTTGTTTTTCCTGTAAAACGATTCATTATTTTGGTTGTATATGAAGTAAGCATTTTGTTATTATTATTGTTACGTTGCCCTCATTCTATACTCTTGTTGAAGGCATAAACTGTTGTTATATTGTTCATCATTTATAAACTATGGTTAATTGACTGCATATATGTTCCCCAGTTCACACCCACTATTACCTTTGTTATGTATTAATGTCAGTTTTATAATTGGTTGATGGTGCGGTCTGATTTTGTGTATATATAAGGACATGATTGAAATATAAAGATTGATTGTGTCTGGTTGGCTCGTAGCTACTGTTTTCTCTATTCCGGCTTGGGGGGGTGATAGTCGTTTGAGGCTGACGTGTATCCGTATTCTGATTGGCAGTTGTCAAGGTCACTGTGTATTATTCCGTAATACATAACAGACTTAAAATTCTGGAACTACTACAGAAAAGCTAAAACTGTCTATCATGACAGTTCAAATACGAAGCGATAAAAAAATCATCGATACTTACAACTTACTGAAGTTCCCAAGAATATTTATTGATTAGTTAAAAGTATTTAAGCAATTTTCGACTTAGGTGTAGACACGATCGTTTTAACTGTGAAAATTATAATTTGTTGAAGTAAATTTAAGACATAACTATCATCCAGAGTCTAGTTCCAGAAAAAAGTCAAAAGCTTCTAATGTACGTAAGATAAACACGAAAACACGATGTGTCATTATTAATCAGAATGTTCTGTCAATGTTCCAATTCGTTCAGCACCACATTAATTAGTTAAATGAAGCTTACTAAAAACGTTTTACCAACTTATCAACCTTGGGAATTATCGGAAAATTTAATAACCTATATGTTCATAAACCACGTGTAGTCACGATTCTATAGTGATAGATAGATACATCTACTAAATGACAATTACTCATAATTTATGTTGGTACACCTAATCGTTTTTTCTTAGTTCAGTTGGTACAAGGAAAATAAAATGATGTATTGCTTCCAACTGTTATAACGTAAAAATTAAGAGGAATTGGGAGAAGTAGCTACACAATATAGTCCAGGAGGTTATCTGCAGTGCCTATCGTGTCCATCAAATGCTACTAAATGAACAGAAAACGCTGAATGTTGACAAACAGAAGAAAACCTAATAGAAAGTAACTCTTTCAATTTTTTATTATGAGCGAAAGTCCTTCAATAATAGGAGATGTCATAGTTGATAACAACTGGTTTACGCCCCACATCATTACTATCACCACCACCTAGTACTTTGTCAACTAAGTTTATACGTATCACTACTCTGAATGTCAGAATTAATAAGTCATTTATTTAAGTACAAATTTATGCGTTGCAAAATCTCTATAAGGTGGAATTTGGATAGCGTAACTAGTGGTTAAAATAATTAGTAGACTAAATCAAATCATTGTGACGCATCTGTTTAGTTTAATTTATTACTTCTAAATAATCTAAAATTTAACATAATGTTTAACAATGAAATGGAAATGTTCGGTTTGAAGGAAGCACGACATTATTGCTTTTGGTCATAAGGAGATAAAGGAAAGGATCATTAGAAATACTGTGCTTATTCATTTTATCCTTAATTTCGTATCTATTGTCCGATAAGCGACTCCGTAATTTGTGTTAGGTGTATGGAGATATTATACGATAGATACAAAACTATGAAACCACCTGTTACAATCCTAGGGGGAGAATCAGTTCCCTCATAATCACAATTACAACTTACTGGCAAGTGTCGACTAGCATTATTTCAAGATGAAGCAGGATTCCCTATTAATTATCGCCAGTAATCTAGTCACATAGTTCACACAATTTCAAAGTCATTTGGACTATTGTTTACAAAATAAACTAGCACCAATGACTAAACAAGCATGATAATACTTACTACTCAGTGATCAGTATAACTAAATCATTCTATCTTCACGAGATATTTTTTTTATAGTTCCATCTTTTGGATTCAGTTCGTTTAGGATCTTAGAACCGATTGAGTGTGAAAATATTCAGTTTATCATAACACAAATTGCATGCATTGAAATCCGATAAGTAACTGTTTATAATAAGAATTCGTAAAAATTGGATTGCATATTTCCAGTAGAAAGATATTGTAATGTTCAGGTTCTTCAGTTAGTTCATTTGACACAGTTTTAGCTAGTTTTGACTTACATATCTGCCCTAAAAACTTAACGAGCTGAAAAATAAATGCATTATTTTCACGAACTTATAAGGCAATAATTAGAGATTACTCGTTTATCTATAGTGTAGACGACAAAAATCCTTCTAGAAAATTATAACAGCTGAGTTAGACATAGTGAATGTTGGCAGAAATATTTCACTAGTTATTTCAAGCCTATCTGTATTGTAAGTATTTTTTGCCTTCTGATATCTTTGTTAATAGAATCTATCCTATGATATTAGGAAGCGTAGGAAATGTATAAATTTCAATGGATCTGATGTAATAGTCAGTCAGTTATGAATAACGTAGAACAAGGCAGTAGCACTACGAGATTAAATTTATAAGATTAACATCACTGCACAGTTCAACAGAAAGAATTAAGACAAAGGTGTGCACGACAGAATAATGGAACTTAAAATCTAGAAGAGTATGAATAGTGAGTCCATTTCACCACTATGACCGACTGACAACCAAGTCGCCCAATGTCTGCATCAACTGTTCACGATTATCACGCTAACCCCAACCAGGTAGTCTGCCAACACGGATTAGGTTGACATCCAACGATTTCATAGACTGATGCCAAGTTTTGGTTTGTCCTTCCTTATCCTACGCTAGCCAACATAATGAACCAAGGCGAACGGTGGTCGGATATTTTGTAATGTGTATCCCAACCATCTTAGTTGGTGAAGATTCACAATCTCATCTACTGGTTTGTCAATTTTACTATGTCTAACAACAATGTGACAGTAACATGACTGGTATTCATGGGCAAGTCAAAATATATCAAATGTAGACTGAATTTTGGTAACGTTTAAAGCAGTTTAGAATGGTTTTGAAGTTTAGATACTTATTATGAATATTAGTATATTATGAAATGTTTAAGATATTGTATCAGTAAATTACTTAACAGTCCCAAAATAAGATGATATATCTATGCTACACTGTTTGATGTTGACCAAGTAACCACATAATGCTTCCTGATTAACAGTTGTTCACTACTGGATATTTGTGATAGAAATTCCCTTCAAAGTGAAATTTCAATTTCTACGAAACCCATTTAACCTAATAACAATCATGTATTAACTATTATTTCCCTAGGGTTGCTGCCGGTCCCAAGCCCGGATAAAGGAGGAGGGTCGTGCATGTGGTTGGCAACCCCATCCCGTAAAACAACAAACATGCTAAAAAAACGCTAACCAGTAAAAATCTTTATAACCATTTTTACTCTGCCCTGGGAGTTAGAAGGTGTGTTATGACGCCTCATGGTGAAAGCCGAGTTTCTTCGGAAGCCACGAGGCCGATGTCTCTTCTGACAACCAGAGCAACAATTTATATAGGTACGTGGAATGTCCGCACGCTGTGGGAAACAGAGAGAACCATGCAAATAGCTGAAGAAATGAAAAGGTACAACCTGAAGATACTTGGAATAAGCGAAACGCATTGGTTGAAAGCTGGACAGAAACGGTCATCCTCGGGAAATGTGCTTTTATACTCCGGCCACGAAGAAGAAAACGTCCCCCACACACAAGGAGTAGCATTGGTGTTATTCCAAGATGCATGGAAGTCTCTTATAAGATGGGAACCTCATGGACCTAGGATCATCACAGCATCCTTCAAGACGAAGAAGGAAGGGATTGCAATGAATGTCATCCAGTGCTACGCACCCACCAATGACAGCCACGAAGACGACAAAGACCAGTTCTATGCGAGGCTGCAGTCAATCATCGAGAAATGTTCAGCCAAGCACCTGACCATTCTGATGGGCGACTTCAACGCCAAGGTCGGAGTGGATAACACTGGGTATGAAGACATCATGGGACAACATGGACTGGGAGAAAGGAATGATAACGGTGAGAGGTTTGTAAACTTATGTGCCTTCAACAAAATGATTATAGGTGGCACCATTTTCTCCCACAAACGTATACACAAAACTACATGGGTTTCACCGGACCACATTACGGAGAACCAAATCGACCGCATCTGCATCAATAAGAAGTTTAGAAGGACCATGGAAGACGTAAGAGCAAGGAGAGGAGCTGACATAGCTTCAGATCACCATTTGGTGGTAACTAAAATGAAACTGAAGCTGAGGAAGCACTGGACAACTGGAGCAGCAGTATTACACAAGTTTAATACAGCCCTTCTCCGGGATACTAACAAACGCAACGAATTCAAATTAATTCTCAGCAACAAGTTCAGGCATTTCATGATCTACTAGAAAAAGGTGAAACTAATATGGAAGACAACTGGAAAGAGATTAAGGGAACAATAACCTCAACATGTCAGGAGGTTTTGGGTCTCAAGAAACAACACCAAAAACAGTGGATTTCTGTTAGTACTCTGGACAAGATCCAAGAAAGAAGGAACAGAAAGACAGCGATCAATAACAGTCGGACAAGAGCAGAGAAAGCCAAGGCACAGGCCGAATACACCGAAGTCAACAAGCAAGTGAAGAGGAGCATCAGGTTGGATAAACGAAAATTTGTTGAGGACCTAGCAATGACAGTGGAAAAAGCTGCAAGAGAAGGAAATATGAGGCTCTTATACGATACAACGAAGAAGTTAGCTGGGAAATTCAACAAGCCAGAACGGCCAATCAAGAACAAAGCTGGCAAACCAATCACTGAAGTGCATGAACAACGGGACAGGTGGGTAGAGCACTTCCAAGAACTCTTGAATAGACCAGCCCCACTGAACCCACCAGTCATCGAAGCAGCAGCCACAGATCTCCCTATAAGCACAGACCCACCAACAGTCGAAGGAATCAAAATGGCCATCAGACAGATCAAGAGTGGCAAGTCAGCAGGACCAGACAACATACCAGCGGAGGCACTGAAGACAGATATAGAAGCAACTTCAAAGATACTCCACATTCTCTTCAGGAAGATTTGGGAGGATGAACAAGTTCCAGCAGACTGGAAGGAAGGGTACCTCATCAAGATACCAAAGAAAGGCGATCTCAGCAATTGTGAGAACTACAGAGGCATTACCCTACTTTCAGTACCAGGAAAGGTCTTCAACAGAGTGTTATTGAACAGATTAAAGGACCCAGTCGACGGCCAACTCCGAGATCAACAGGCCGGATTCCGTAAAGATCGATCATGTACCGATCAAATCGCTACTCTACGGTTCATTGTTGAACAATCAATTGAATGGAATTCACCACTTTACATCAACTTCATCGACTATGAAAAAGCATTCGACAGCGTGGCTAGGAGAATATTATGGAGCCTTCTACGACATTACGGCGTACCCGAGAAGATAGTCAACATCATACGAAATTCTTACGACGGACTACATTGTAAAATCGTGCATGGAGGTCAGCTCACAGATTCATTCGAAGTGAAGACCGGTGTCAGACAAGGCTGCTTACTCTCGCCCTTCCCCTTCCTACTGGTCATCGATTGGATCATGAAGACTGCAACATCTGAAGGCACTCTCGGAATACAATGGACAACATCGACGAAACTAGATGACTTGGACTTTGCAGATGACCTAGCTCTTCTTTCTCACACACATCACCAAATGCAGAGGAAGACCAACAATATAGCAGCAGCCTCTATTGCCAGCAGTAGGCCTCAACATACACAAAGGGAAAAGCAAGATCCTCCGATACAAAACAGCAAACACTAACCCAATTACACTTGACGGAGAAATTCTGGAAGACGTTGAAACCTTTACATATTTGGGCAGCATCATCGACAAACAAGGAGGGTCTGATTCGGATGTGAAGGCGCGGATTGGTAAGGCACGGGCAGCATTTCTACAACTGAAAAACATCTGGAACTCAAACCAACTGTCAGTCAATATAAAAGTCAAAATTTTCAACACAAATGAGAAGACAGTCCTGTTGTATGGAGCTGAAACTTGGAGAACTATGAAAAGTATCCTACAGAAGATACAAGTATTTATAAACAACTGTCTGCGTAGGATTCTTCGGATCTGTTGGCCAGATACCATCAACAACAACCTGTTGTGGCAGAGAACTAATCAACTTCCAGTTGAGGAAGAAATTAGGAAAAGACGCTGGAGATGGATTGGACACACACTGAGGAAACCGTCAAACTGTGTCACAAGACAAGCATTGACTTGGAATCCTAAAGGCCACAGAAACAGAGGAAGACCCAAGAACACATTGCGTCGGGAATTGGAGACAGACATGAAGAGAATGAACAGCACTTGGGAAGAGCTAGAACGGAAAGCCCAGGACAGAGTTGGCTGGAGAATGCTGGTGGGCGGTCTATGCTCCACTTGGAGTAACAGGCATTGATTGATTGATTAACTATTATTTGGCCTCGAAACGGGATTCCAAGATTGGGAAGTTGCCACCTTTAAAGTCAAGAAACTGAAGTCAGAAGTGTTGTAGGTATTGTTGATTATCGTAGTTCATTTTATCACAAACTGAAACAAGCTAGCGAGCTATTGAAGAACAAGAATCACTAGTGCTATTACAACGAAATAGCTATTTAGTGATTTTCAGCTTTTTATAGTTATCTAACTAAACCGCAAAAGTCAAGCGTACTGAACAGTGATTTGTGATTCCAGTGGTTTTAAAAATGATCTTATAGATTCACAGTACCTAGGCTATGGTGCATGCAGATTTTACAGTTAGCACTTGAAATAACAAATGGATAAATAAAAATCCTACAATTCACTTTAATTAATTGTTAACTATGTATACATTAGTATAGCGTCTTGATAATCTAATTGAAAAGGAATATTTTTTCCGCTTATCGTGTATTCGTAACTTATAAACTAAACTGCACCAACTGAAAAGATACTACATTTGACAAAACAGACGTACTCTTCATCTGCGTATACTCCAGCACTGATTAACATCGAAGCAACATCATGTTATCCTAATGTGAATGTAAATGAACAACCATGGACATGAATTCGACTGAGAAAAAAAACGAGATTTTAGGTTGAGGTAATCTAAACAATTGTAAAAAAATAGTCCCTTTTGTAAACTACGATATTGTAACAGGAAGGTGGAGTTGACCTGAAAAGTGCAACGTATTTGTGCCATACATTTCGAATAACCTGATAGCACACAGATGTCAAGCAATTTATACATGAAAATGGAAAAATGATGAAGGTTAGTTGAATAAAAGATTAAATAACTACAATCTAATGATTTTAGAATAGAAAGACAGATATAAAATAGAGGAAAGAGTACTCTCAAAGCAAGGGAACATTGCAATGGCAGATTGAAGATTATCACAAAAAGTGTTTGGACACGCATAGGGAGCCCGGACTTCCTATTGGCTAGGGATTCAGCAAAACTTAAGGAAGAGCTTTTTATTACTCCTATATCAAGCTTTAAACATAGCTACAAAACCATACGCATGGCTATTCTCAATAATATGTTGTGAGATAGATGAGTAGTGTCTCCTACTCCCTACCTCTATCAAACCATTTGACATAATTTGATTTTGCGAATATTTAGGCACAAGTTCCACTATCCTAGGTTGTAACCATTGTGTGACCAGGTTGCTCGAAACGCATAGCATAAATATGCCACATTTCTAAGTTCGCCATAATGGGACAAAGAACCAGGAATTACAATGTGCGGAGTGAATTATTCGTGATAACAGGACTCTTTACAGCGTAGCTAAATCTGATAAACATATAGTAACTACAATATTTGTAGTGTTCAAAATGTAAGCTTTCAATAGGCTCATTAATGGTTGTCATTCCCGTTTTCTTTCCTATATTGTTGTAACCCTATTATAAACCTGGTATCTCGATTTCTGTACACAACTTTCTTATGTGGACCAAATTCATTCACACAACTATGCTTTCACGATTTCATTAAATTTTATTCACCGTTTAAACGAATTTCGCAATTTCAGCGTTATTCATTTTCAAGAAACTGGATTATACCTATCTCGTAACAACTAATCTTTCACCTTTTATATAACGCGTGGAACCCCGTTGAGTACCCAAACGTTAGTTGGAGATAGTTACTGAGTTATACGGCTCCACTTCATTTAAGGAGTCAAATAGATGTAAAGCATTTCCTAAGTATCAGACTCATTAGGAACTGCAAACAAAAGTTCCACAAGATCATCATCCTATTGTTCCTTAATGTTAGAAAAATATAATTAGTCTAAGAGGCTTTAGTTCATTATTACGAAAACTCATTATATTAATTTTATGAGCTTTAGGCTTCATCTTAAGTAGAATAAAAGAATTCAAGGTTAATGCATTCTTACTTAGAAAACAACTGTTCAGTATCTTTAAACAATATATGACAGTTAATTATAGTTAAACAAAATTAGCATAACGATACCAAGGTTTTGTTCTAAAATGTAATCAGCATATAAATTAGTCAAATGATCATATCATACTACTAAGATAGGTAACCAAATTTATGTACAGATATGTATATTTATAAATACACTGAAATAGTGAAATAAGCTTAATATCGTCCAGATGATCGTATTCATTGTTACAGAGTTATGATGACTGGGATTAACTGATAACCTGGAGTATGTTAAAATCCCAGAAAATAAGCATATGTGATTCTAATGCTCTACCAACTGAGCTACGAAATTTCACTGCCAACTAGGTCCTGATTTGTATCCGATCCCTAAGACTTAAGTTCAATCAATAAAACAGTTCGTCAATCAAAGATATTACCGATAATGCAGTTAAGACGCTTGCACCAAATTATAAAGCAGAAGTACTTTAGTTCTTGTATAAAATGCTTTGTAGATAATTACGTATATTATTTATATATTTCAAAATAATACATTCACTACCGCATCTAATCATCCTCACTATCAAGGTGCCAATCAATCAGTAGCTATGTATGAATATATCTGATAATCCCACTACATTAAATGCGTACAGCACCTAGCACATTGGTAAAAGAATCATCTATAAATTATCACTATTTATCAAAACTGACCACTTCTAATTATGTAATCATGTGTACACATGTAAGCTAACAAATTGATTTATTATTTTCATTTGTCACACATTATGATATTAGTATAACCACAACAGAATCAGATGAAATAACTAATTTCTTCTTCAAATTGAAACGTCATAAGTTACCTGGAATAATGTTTTACTTAAAGTACATTTACTTATGTATTTATTATCTCCGGTGATACATACATCGAGTCCAATAGCTTAATATACTGTTCTTATTACCAGTAGTAGCATGTGAAGAAAAACCTATTTTTGTGTAATATGGGTAAATGCGAAGATGAAACAATTATATAAGAGGGCAAGGAGTAGTCATATGAAAATAATTTCGTAAAACCTTTATAGATAATTAATGAAGATTGACCATTATCATAATCATAGTCCACGAAATCTTTTAGTAACTTATAACTGAATATTTTTTTTCATGGAAAGTAAGGTATGAATAACAGACTACTTCGAAGACCTTGTAACCCTATATAGCTATGAACTGAGGTTAACCATAAGGTTCTCATAGTTCACTAAGTATGTTATATTCGCATTTGAATCTATTTTTTTTTAACATTTGGAGAGCGTACTGCATATTAGTAAGTAATTTACATTAGGCATTTTATTCTAAAAACTAACTTTAAGAAAATTCGTGTTTTCATAAGTTATGTCGAACGCTTTACAGTGACATTCACAGAAGTCATTTAGAAACTACTCCAGGAACTTAAAATAAAATCTTTAGTGAAAATTGCACTTTGACATGTAAAATCCATTCACCCAATAAACGATTAAATGACCAGAAATTCTGAATATAACATACTTACTAAACATTCAGACAAACTTCAGCTTATTTATGTGCTGCAGTGAATTTAAGTTGAATACAAAAAACAAACAACGTTGAGAACGAATAGAAGTTTTCTACCACCTAACAAGGGATTAATTTTGGAAGCTTGATTTGAACATCTATTTGCCAACTATGCAAATATTACAAATAACCACACATTTAAGCTGCGCTTGAATGAAATAATTATGAATGTTATTTGCATGTATTAATTGCCATGCTAAATACTAGAAAACTCAGAAATATTGGAGTTAATTGTTTAAGAATGAATATACAGAAATTTACACATCATATACAAAATATATAAAAATAGTTGTGGCAACTGAACTAGCAGATAACATGATCGAAGATGGTTTATAGATATCGACTGTTGAAAATGTTCATAAAGCAGTTTTAGAATTGTTCCAACTTGAATATATGTAAAATAGCAATTCGTTGCACCAACGCATAATTACTGCTGTGAATGCGTCACTATAAGAAAATTTATAATATGGAATAAGACTACTATTATTAAATTTTAATATATATTCTTCCATAAAGCGTTACGACAAATAATGACGAAGCTCATGGTCTAGTAGGGTACTTAATGGAAACGCCTTTACTAAATGAACAGAAAATGTTGGATACAGATAAGCTCACGTGTAGAAATTAAACAATATATGTTTACAACTGATAACAGACAATTCATCTACCATCATATTTAATGTTAATTACTTTTGACTACCTTAAAAATCAACTGATTTTTTTCTGTCTTATTCAATAAGTAACAATAAAATTGGCATACAGTTAGTCATGAACAACGCTGAACCTGACACATGTGCATAGATTCAATTTACCATACTACATTAGAACAACGAGATTACAGTTACAAGATAAACGCCACTATATACTTCAACAAGAAGGAATGAAGTATAAGTGTGTCAAAAAAGTAATGGAACTTAAGATCTAAGAAAGTAAAGAATGCAAGTACACTCCCACCCAGTGACCGGTTCACCGACATGTTACCCAGTATCTCTAGTCATTGATTACGATAATCACGCAAGTAACTGTCTGTACCTGAAAAGTCATTCGTTGAAAATAATTTATATCGTATATTTGATAGAGATTATTCCAAGAGTAAGTTGTATGCAATTGAACAAATTCAGCAAACCAAGAGGTTCCTTATAATGGTTTCTTTTTAATGTATCCGGAGAGAGGTTACAGAAATTTAAATTATCTACTGCCCATTCAAGCGGACGTAAAAACTCGACATACGTGTGCACTTCATTCAATTAAAAGCAATGGATACTTTCTTAGGAAATTGAGTGAATTGTATTTTGAAAGAAGTTTAAATAGCGAAATCACTGAATGCCTGTAATAATGATAGAAATTTCGATCCACAACTTAACTGACAAGAGACGATGATCTGGTGATAACTGCTTATTTTTCTTTAATTCAATAATAGAAAGGACAAAGTTAGAACTTTCTAACTCACTACAGATGAAGATATTTCTGCCTACACTATAAACATATATATAAAGAGTGAGGGTGGATGAAATATTGGTAAGCCAACATGATGATACACGGCAGCTAAAAATTACAAATTCACTATTTGTTTATAATCTGTAACGTAAAGCAAAGAGACGTCGAGTGAAACAAGCAAATCAATCAGTCAACTACGATGTAGACAAAATTTCTACATCAAGTTTCCTAAATGTAGATATACTAAAAGATAAATTAAACAACTTCAGGAAATTAATCATACTATCCTATTATTACTTGTGACAGTAAATACAAAAAAGAACGATTCAGGAAGCGTGGATAAATTTCGTAAATAAAGTATTAAGTTTCTACCTACAGTATGATAGAATAGTTATACCACTCCGCTAAATCAACGTTAGTGAACCCATAAATCACTATCTACAAATTACCAAAATGGGATATATAGCAGTAAAAAATACGACGTTAAGCAATAGGATCAGTTTTAAAATACGCACACTTGAACAGTTTTCTACTGAAACGTTTAACAAGCTATTACATATCAGGTAATTCTAGTGTTAAATGATATTACACAATTCAGACTTTCTATTCAATCAATCCAGTAGCAAGTTTCAATCTAAAGTGTTGTACCAAGCAGCAAAAAATAAATGACTATGAAAAAATGACTTTTAATCAATAAATAAGCACATTTACAGTAGTTAACAAGAAAAGTACATTTTTTCTTTAAAAAAATAGTTACCGTGCACATTCACAAATATATATATCTTATTTGCATATTTCACACTTGTTTCTATCGTTGTGTTTATTATTTCACTATATACTACTATATGATATCATTTCGCAATGCTGAATTGTGGAGGTTATTTGTTTTTGAAAAAATATGGTGATTCATATCAATTTCATCATAATTATTTCTTCTACTACGACTGTCTTTATGCAAATTTGAATACTTTCTATCATCATAGAAATCTGATATTTCCATGTCATCGTCATAGAAATTCAGTTTATTACTTTGTTCATCATCACAATACGTTGATATTTCTGATATTCCACTATCTAAAGCATAATTATGATCATTTATTTGTAATTCTAATAAATTTACTAACTCTGAAAATGATAGTCTTTCTGTTGGATTTATTTGCCAACATTTACACATAATTTCAAATATTGTATTTGATGCTAATAATGGTTTATCATTACGTACACCAGACAAAATCAATGGCATAACTTCCGTTGCATCAATATTTGGATATGGAGTTGAACCAAGAGTAAATATCTCCCATAAAAGTATACCAAATGACCAGCTGAAAAGAATAAAAATAAATTTATACAAAATTTCCCTTATGTTACATGGACGAATAAATTTCTTCATCATTCACCAATAATCTGTTTCATAAATAACCTACGAGATAAATGTTTCACAATCGCCTAGGTCTCAATAAATGCATTAAAGTTAAGTTTACCTGTATCCCTAACATTCTATGTATAAGCATGTCCACTTTTCTAGAAAACAAAAGTTCAGCTGGTCAGTTATTTCAACTTTTGATATCAGTTATATAAAAGAAAGATGTAATCTATACTTCATCAGCTTCGTTAGCAGTTAATTTTTGGTCATATCATATCATTTCAACATCCTTACTTACATCGAGTATGTTGTTATGACTTATATCATGCTAACGTAGAGTGAGCTACATACATTCATTGATCACTAATGAGTTACTAACGTTGTTTTCATTTATTCGTTTTCTAGTGCTTATGGAATTCTATCGATCAAATCTCCATGTGGACAACAGTTCAAGTGACTCGACAACGATTGTACTATGTTAATAACAGCTGCATACGTAGTCGAGTCACTGTTAACCAGTGTGAAACTATATTCTAGTATTGTTGGGATAGCTCTCAGAAATCTTTACGAAGACCTCAAGAATTTCTGAAAATGCCGAAAACATTTTGCTCAATCACTGCTAGATAGAATTATCTAGTATATTGACTCAGAATACTCCAATTGGATAGTTGGGGATTCAAAATCCCCAACGTAAAACATCAGTGGTGACGGGGAAAAACCAACACACTTCACTGCAACCAAACATATATCAGTGACAACGGCTTACCAAAAAAATGGATTCAACTAAACTGGAGATGCTATTGGAGCAACAGCTGAAATTAATGCAATTATTCATTGATTTCAAGACTGTATCCAACGTAACATCATCTGTCCCTGCCTTCGGCATTATGCATTCAGTAGACACGATTGTTAACAGTATAGTATAATTCATTTATGATCCTGACGCAAATACAACTTTTGACACCTGGTTCCGCAGATATGAAGATCTCTTTAAATTTGATTTTGCTGCTCAGGATGATGCTTAGAAAGTTCATTTGTTACTTCGAAAGCTTGGCCCAGAAGAATTGGACAAATATTGTAACGTCATATTACCTTAAAATCTAAGGGACAGGACATTCGACGAAACATGTAAATCGCTTAGTCAACAATTTGGTGATATCTCTTCATTGTTTAATACTCGATATTGTTGCCTTAAGTTAACGATGAATGAAACGGACGATTTTCTAACTCATGTTGGTATTTTAAATGATTGTGAATGATTCGCATTAAAATCAATGACTGAAGATCAATTTAAATCATTGACATTCATTTGCAGTTTCCAATCATTCAAACTCGCAGACATTAGAATGAGATTGTCGAATTGTCTGGGGCAGGATCTAAAACTGACGCTGAATGACATCACAAAGGAATATCGACGACTAATGGATTTACAACGGAATACCACACTCGTTCAATCCGGTGGACAGAGAAGTTCAGTTCATGCACTTTGTCGAAAATCACACCAAATTGCCCCTATGCATCCATCACAGTCAAAAATGAAACACAGTTTTCCTTAGGACCAATAAGGATTTCTCCCTCTGTATGTTAGCAATCAGAGCACAGCATTTTTCTCTTTTAAGCACCATCTATGCCGCCGTTGTAAAGCAGTTGGGCATAAAGTCGGCTATTGTTGGAACTGAAGATTTAACAGTCCGAAAATCAAGGCTAAAGCTAGCAGTCCAGCTAAATCACTGGGCTTATTGGAAACTTACCAGATAGTGACATGGAGTGAGAAAGTTCATCGCTCCATTAATTAAGGACCAGCCTGTATGCCTACAGATAGATACAGCACCAGGCATAACGATCATATCACAAAAAATTGGAATTCATTTAGAAAACCCAGAATGCGGAAAACCGAATAGAAGGCAATAAGTGCTTGCGGAGGTAAGTTACTATTAATAGGATAGTTTCAATGCTCTGTATCATTTCACGACATAAGTTTCACTGGAAAATGATACAACAATCCCACTGACTTAAATCTCCTCGGTCTAGACTGGTTTAATAGCCTTCATCTGACAGATATACCTCTCAACTCCATATGCACACACTGTGAATCTGCTTAGACTATGGACTACTCAAATGAACTGCTACAAAAATCTACTGATGTCTTGGAGTTAGGACGCAAGCAACGCTAAAGTTGAAGACCAATGCGTCGCCAGTGTTTAGACCCAAAAGACCTGTTCCTTATGCATCCATGGCAAAAGTCGATGAGTAGCCCACACAGTTGCAGCAGCAAGGAGTCATAACCCCGGTTAGTTACTCAGCCTGGGCAGCTCCTATTGTCGTTATCAAGAAACCTAACGGATCTATACGAATCTGTGTTGATTTCTCAACAGGTCTCAATGTAGCCTTAGAAGAATACCACTATCTTCTCCCAGCACCAGATGATTTGTTTACTATTCACAACGGTGGTTGTTAATTTGCAAAACTCGACCTCGCCGATGCATTCTTGCAAGTTGAAGTTACTCCCGAATGCTGAAACCTGCTGACTATAAATACACACCGTGGTCTATTCCAATATAACCGAATGCCGTTTGGGGTAAAAACCGCCCCGGCTACTTTCGACGGCTGATGGACACGATTCTTTCTAATATCCAAGGAGTAGCTGTATATTTAGATGATATTATAGTTGTCGGCAGATTTCTTGTGGAACTTCGAAGTCGAGTTGAAGCAGTTCTACAACGAATCTCCGAAAACGGGTACAGGCTTCGTCGTGAAAGATGACAGTTTTTCCTGAAGTCAGTAAAATACTTAGGATTCATTTTTAATGAAAGTGAACGCCAACCAAATCCAGAAAACATTCGTGTTATTCAACAAATGCCAGCCCCTACATATGTCCCTTCACGCGGATCCTTCCGTACAAATAGTCAGTTACTACTCGGCTTTTGTCCCATCATTATGTCGGATACGTCATCCACTAAGTCACCTGCTTGGAAACAATATACTGTGGACTTAGACCAGGGAGTGTGATTGAGCTTTTTGCAAACTGAAGTCTACACTGAGTTCTAACCTGCTACTAGCACACTACAATCTTAAATTACCAACCATAGTAGCGTCCGACGCCTCAAGTCATGGAACAGGCTCAGTTATATCCCATGTACTTCCTGATGAAAAAGAAAAAAAAACAATCCATTCTGTCCGTGCACTAACTTAAGCAGAGAGATGATATAGCCAAATAGAAAAGGAAGCGCTAGCCTTAGTATTTGCTGTCTAACGTTTCCACAAATTTGTGTATGGCCGAAAATTTAGGCTTTCGATGGACTGTAAACCACTACTCACTGTGTTTGGATCAAAATCTGGGGTACCAGCACACACAGCAAACCGCTTGCAAAGATGAGCATTAATCCTACTAGGATATGACTTTGAAATACAATATCGTCGAATAGAAGAGTTCGAACAAGTTGATGCTTTATCCCAATTGATAAGCCAACACCTAGCAAAAACTGAAGAGTCAGTAACTGCTACGTTATCCACTAAACATTATGCTGTAAATTACTTATCTAGTGCCATTCGAGCGTTGCCGGTGACAGTGGATGATGTTAAACAAGTATCATTCATTAACCACATAATTCAGAAAGTTAAGCGATTTATCACAAGTAAGTGGCCGAAGAACTTAGTGGATGATGATAAAGAACTCTTTTACCGACGAGACTCCTTGTGTATTGTCAATGACTGCCTAATGCATGGTGAGCGTGTGGTAATACCACAATATCTGCAAATCAAGGTCTCGCGTCAGCTTCATATCGGACATCCCGGGATACGGAGAATAAAATCCATTGCACGAAGCTGCGCTTATTGGCCGCAAATGGACAAGCACATCGCTAAATTGTTAAAAAAAAACTGTTACAGTGTGAGTCATACTCCTGAGTACAGTTTGATAACATTTAATTGTATTCATAAAACGTTGATGATTTCACTTGATGAATAATTATTGTAAATTAAGTGATATAAAAACCGATGCATTTATGTAAATGTTGTTGTTTCGCCTCAGTTTTTGATGCACAATACAGTCTATCTACAAGTCTAGTCTTTTGGAGTAGCTGTGGGTTGAGAAGGAACAAGTAGTGGTATCTGACGGAAGTACAAATATCAGGAATAGTGTTTCGCACCAATCGTATCGACTATTGAGGGAATCAGACATATAATCCAGCTACTCTAGATCTACTAGCTGTATCGTATCGCGGACCGTACTAAATCAACAAAAATCCACGCGTTGTCCCATTCAAAAACATATCATGGATAATAGCTAAAACCATTCTCTTGGATCGGATGATATATAATGATGAATTCAGTTTCACAAAAACTATAAATACCTGTGTTACGTATTAGCTATTTAACACTTATTGAGCGAACGTCTCTTCCTGCTTTCTTCTGCCTTCTAATTTGAGAAGTGAGAATTCTAATTGTTCGAGTGCTGAAGTTATACGCAGTATTATCAAAAATCAACTCAACCAATAGCAAGTACTAACCGTGTTAGGTTGATTTCGTGATGTTAATGTGGTATAGAAACTTCGTCTAATGCAAACACATTTGCCAGGTTACACATTGTTCATGACTAGCTGAATACATACCAAATCACTGGCTAGGTAGATTAAAGCAGACAGCTTAACACATATTGCCAATATTTGAATAAACAAAAGAACTAAGTAGAGATTTGACGAAATATTTGCTGTCATATTTTCGTACCTAATCGATCAATGTAAATGGCCGACTAGGTAACGATGATCAACACTAAAAATGTCAATTAAATCGTTCAATCACTGGCTTTTTTCTTAGTCGACAATCCATTCACTTTTATGTAACCTCATTATAAAAGATAAGAACGATAGATAAGCAACAGATTGAAGGATTGATAGACAGAAAGATATGAAGAAAGGGAAGGAGAAACAACAAATTTTACCAATTCAAGTTCTAAGATGTTTCAAATACAGTCACAGATATGAGAGGAATGTACAAGAAAAGGAGAATGGTAAAATGATAAAAGTGACAGTGATCAATAAATTGATTTGGATACTAAAAACTTTGCATTAGGTTGATTGTCAAAGTTTGTATGTACAAATTATTTAGTCGGATCTTAATGATGCTTCTCTTGAAACAAATAAAGTTGTTTCTCGACTGATTGATTGATTGATTTACTCATGTACCAAGTACAAATTATATATTCAGCTCCTAGACACAAACTCAGCCTGGGATTTCCTTAGGGTTACTGTCAGTCCCAAGCCCGGAAAAAAGCAGAGGGTGGGAAATGCGATTATCAACCCCATCCCGTAACAAAACCAATATTGATAAAATAACGCTAACCAGAAAGAAACATTTTAACTATTTTAAATCTGCCCCAGGGGTTGGAAGGTTTTCATCTCAAAGAGTTATGACATCTCATGGTGAAAGCCGAGTTTTTTCGGAAGTCACGAGGCCAATACCCCATCTGACAACCAGAGCAACAATTAACATAGATACATGGAATGTTCACACTATGTATAAGACAAGGAGAAACATCCAAAATAGCTAAGGAAATAAAAAGATGTGATGTGGTGATGCTTGGAATAAGTGAGACTCATTGGTTGTCTAAAGAAGTATGTAAAGCGCTTATAGGATGGAAATCACATGAACGTAGGATCATCAAAACATCCTCCAAGACAAGGAAGAAGGAGATCATAATAAATATAATCCAGTGCTATGCACCTAACAACGACAGCCACGAAGACATCAAAGACCAGTCATATACGAGACTGCAGTTAATCGTCGAGAAATACTCAGCCAACGAATCGACCATTTTGATGGGGGGATCTAAACTCCAAGGTTGGCATGGACAACACCTCATATGAAGACATCATGGGACGACATTGTCTGAGGGGAAAAAACGGAAACAATGAGAGGTTTGACAACTTGTTTGTCTTCAACAAAAAGAATTGTAGGTAGCATAATATTTTCCCACAAACGAATACACTAAGCTACGTAAGTATCATAGAACCACACTACGCAGAATCGAATACATTCAGAGGGAACATGAAAGAGGTGAGAGCAAAGAAAGAAGTTGAAATAGCTTCAGATCACCAAAACGTAACAAAAGCTAAGGAAGTACTGGACAATTGGCGTAAAAGTACTACAAAACCTTATTACACCCCTTCTTCAGGATACTAACAAACTCAACGGATTCAAGATAACTCTCAACAATAAGTTCCAGACATTTCACAATCTACTAAGAAAGGATGTTGAAACGACTATGGAGGACAATTAGAAAGAGATTAAGAAAACAATAACTTTAGCATATTAGGAAGTTTCGGGTAACAAGGAGCATCACTAAGAGGAATGGATCTCTGTTGGTACTCTGGACAAGATCCGAGAAACGAGGAACAAGAAGACAGAAATTAATAACCGCCGAACAAAAACAAAGAAAGCCAGGCCACTGGCTGAATACACAGAAGCCAACAAGCAAGTAAAGAGGAGCATTAGATCAGATAAACGGAAACACGTGGAAAACCTAGCAACGACATAGGAAAAAGCCGCAAGAGAAGGAAATATAAGACACTTATGTGACACAACGAGGAAGCCAGATGGAAAATACGGTAAGTCAGAACAAGGAAGACAAACCAATCCCTAAGACCGAAGAACAGCGAAACAGGTGAATAGAGTACCTCGAATAACTATTGAATAGACCAGCCCAAATCAACCCACCAGTCATTGAAGCAGCATCTACGGATCTCCCTATGAATTTCGACCCTCCAACAATTGGATAATTCAATATGGCAACCCGAAAAATCAACAGTGGCAAGTCAACAAGGCTAAACAACATACCTGCTAAGGCACTGAAATCAGACATAGAACTGCAAAGATGCTCCAACATCTCTTCAAAATATTTGGGGTGGAAGAACAAATGCCAACAGACTGGAAACAGGATAACTTATCAAGATTTCAAGGAACGGAGATCTTAGCAAGTATGGGAACTACAGAGGCATCACTCTACCTTCAGTACCAGGAAACGTCCTCAAGAGTGTTGTCAAACCGAATGCAAGATCTAGTTGACGCCCAACTTCGAGATCGATAAGCCAGATTCCGTAAGGATCGATCATGTACCGACCAAATCGAGACACTATGGATCATTGTTGAACAATCAATTTAATGCAACTCACCACCTTATGTCAATTCCCTTGACTATGAGAAAGCATTTGTCAGCGTGGATAAACAAACATTATGGAGCCCTTTTCGATACTATGGTGTACCCGAGAAAATAGTCAATATCAAACACAATCCTTATGACAGATCGAAATCGTACATGCGAAATCGTACATGGAGAGCAAGTAAACAGATTCATTCCAAGTGAAAACTAGTGTTAGACAAGGCTGTTTACTTTCACCCTTACTCTTGCCGCTAGTGGTTGACTGAATGATGAAAACTACAACGTCTCAAGAGAAGCACGGAATACAGAGAACAATAACATCAAACAGCCGTTTTGTCATTCTGTTGACTCGTCAAAAATTTATAGGCTTGTTGTTTGACAGCTATTTGGCAACCTTCCTGATACAAACAAACGTAACACACTCAAAACTCACTTTATTTCTGTTAACACGACTCCATATTTTCCTGTGACTGTCGATTGTTTTTGTAGCAACGTTATGGATTAACTAGAGTATTGGTTCCTTTTTTCTTTCGAATTTCTCAACTACGTGATTCGACCACAAATGTAGAAGTTACAAATCATCTTCATCAACAAGAGTGTAGTCTCAAGCATAAATTTGAACCAAATTAATAAATAAACCTTACATGTGGAACATAAGGAAGAATAAATTTACCCAAAATCATGTAAGCATTAAGCTAGGGAGTTAACAAGATGTTCATGACTACTTTAATTAATGTCGGTGAGATATTTGTGATCAGCGGTTAGAGACATTGGATGATGTCATGGCTTAGAATCGGCCACAGTGCCGAAAGTAAAGTAACTTCTTATCTTCTTCTAGGTTTTAAGTTCCATTATTCTCACATACACCTTATCACTACTTCTGATCGAACTTTATTCTTGCCAACTTGATCTTGTTGTGCTAATGTGGTACAGCAACTTCAGTACATGCATATATGCTAAGCTCTACGATTCTTATGATTGTGTGTACCAATGTTTTCTGTACCAATTGCTTTCAGATATTTAATATCAAATGCATTACGATGAATTCATCGTTTATAGTTTAGTAGGTATATATTGTGGTTGGCAAAATTTATAATTTAATCCATTAACCAGATACATTCGACTTTCATTTACAACTAGTGGTGTTATGGTCAATGATACATAACCCAGCAACATAAATGAAGTAAGCGTCAGTTCAAATATTTAACCCAGTAATTAGAATTTAAGTAATGAAATTAGTAAGTAAACTTTATGCTAAGAAAGCGGAGTGGAAAGAAAAACAGATAACTCCAAATACTGTATTTTTAGGAGAATACTACTTCTAAATTAACCATGGAACTGATAAGCATTCATTTTATTTGTTTACTTTTTTATTCTTTTGACCAATAAACCTTCACTTTACCTTGAATTGTTTTAAAGCTAAGGTTGATCGCTCCTATATTGGTTATTCAGTCCCTGTGCCCTGATGTTCTAACTTTTCATATCAACCCTACTTTTTATATGATGAGGACAGGAAACGACCTGTACGATATTCTATAATTAAAAAACGACGGCTAGAACGAACTTCCCTGTATTTCAGCTTCCGCATTTTGGAATGTAAGTTGAGGAGCGCCGCGCTACCATGTAATGGTTACTGGTCGGTAAGTCATTGACTAGTCGAAGGAAGTTATTATTGGACACCTCAAGGGTTTTATTGTATTACAGCCAACCCACAATCGTAACATTCTCTACAGTCATTATTGAACAACACAACTCTACTCTTTCGTTCGTGTTAATGAACCCATTATGAGTTAAAAACAAATTCAACGATGCAAAAATCAGTTAATTTTAGGAAGAATTATTAGACTAACTTACACATCTGATTTAGTTGTATACAGCCTATCGGTTATAGACTCTGGAGCTAACCATTTTACTGGGACACGACCCTGTAAAAGTGAATGGAATACATATAATTCATTGGATTGCAAAACAGTAAAGTAAATTTAATTGTTTTCTGTTTCTCAGTCGTTGTGTGATACCAGTCATCAATGTGGAACAACCGAAAATCCGAAACTTATGAACATAGGTCTAAGTTGCCGTACTACATTAGTACGAGATCAAATTTACAGGACTAATATCACTGTTTAGTTCAACAAGCAGAGATGAAAGAAACGTAAGCATGGAAGAATAACAGAATTTAATATCTGGATGGAGACAGAGAATAAATACACTTACGCCACAATGACCCATTATGGGCCATGTCGCCCGGTGTCGCCAGCCATTCATTTCGATTACCACGCTGACCTCAACTAAGTAGTCTGCATCTGTCAACATGGTCTAGATTAACATTCAATGACTTTATCAACTGACGACATGTTTTGATTTGGCAGTTCCTACCTCCCTTCTATCCTACTCCTACCATAGTGTGATGAGGCAGACGGCAGTCAGGCATATGCAACACATGTCCCAACCATCTCAGTCACTGAGGGTTTGCTACCTCCTTTTACTTACTTTACTTTACTTACTTACTTACGCCCGTTACTCCCTCACCAGGGTTCTTCATTCAACTCTGTCCTCAGCAATCCTTTCCAATTGTTTCCAGTTTCTGTTCATCCTTTTAATGTCTGCTTCCAATTCTCGACGCAGCGTGTTCTTTGGCCTTCCTCTTTTCCGTTTCCAAACAGGATTCCATGTTAATGCTTGTCTCGTGATGCAGTCTGATGATTTCCGCAATGTATGTCTTAACCATTTCCAGCGTCTTTTCCTAATTTCCTCTTCGGCTGGAAGTTGGTTTGTCCTCTCCCATAGTAAGTTGTTGCTGATGATTTCCGGCCAACGGACATTCAGTATCTTACGTAGGCAGTTGTTTATAAATACTTGTATCTGTCTGATTATGTTTGCAGTAATTCTCCAAGTTTCAGCTCCATACAGCAGAACTGTCTTCACGTTCGAATTGAAGAGTCTGACTTTGAAGTTAGTTGATATTTGTTTTGAGTCCCATATGTTTTTCAACTGTAGGAATGCTGCCCTAGCTTTGCTAATCCTTGCCTTTACATCTGCATCGGACCCTCCATGTTCATCGGTGATGCTCCCCAGATACGTGAAAGTATTCACTTCTTCCAGAGTTTCTCCATCAAGTTGAATTGGGTTGGTGCTCCCTGTGTTGTATTTAAGAATCTTGCTCATTCCCTTATGTATGTTCAAGCCTACTGATGCTGAAGTTGTTGCTACACTGGTTGTCTTCACTTGCATTTGTTGGTGTGTATGTGCTAGAAGAGCTAGATCATCCGCAAAGTCCAAATCATCGAGTTGCATCCTACTTGTCTGTTGAAGTCCGTGCATCCCCTCAGATGTGGAGGTCTTCATGATCCATCCAGCCAACCACTAGGAGAAGGAGAAAAGGTGAGAGCAGACAACCTTGTCTGACTCCGGTCCTCACTGAAAATGAATTTGTCAGTTGTCCACCATGCACAATTTTGCACTGTGTTTCGTCATAAGAGTTCCGGATGATGTTGACGAGTTTCTCTGGTACGCCGTAGTATCGAAGAATATTCCATAGTGTTCACCTATCTACACTGTCAAACGCTTTCTCATAATCAATTAAGTTGATGTGTCGTGACGAGTTCCACTCAATTGATTGCTCAACGATGATCCGTAGTTTTGCGATTTGGTCTGTGCACGACCGATCATTTCGGAAACCAGCTTGTTGATCTCGAAGTTGAGCCTCCACTGAATCTTTCATTCTGTTCAACAATACTCTGTTAAAGACTTACCCTGGTATCGACAGTAGCGTGATCCCTCTGTAGTTTCCACATTTCTCAAATCTCCTTTCTTTGGTATCTTGATAAGATGTCCTCTACTGATTTGCTATGTTTTACATCAATATTACTTATTCGGTCGTTCCATGATAGACAGGTGATACAGCGAAGATCCTTGTGATCAAAGATCTGGGGCGTATGTATATTTTCTATTTCAATAGCCTATATTTTGCACCCATCAGTTGGAACAGAGCGGACTGCTGTATAGTACACTAGGCATTTTGCTCAGACGGATATCTTGCCAGCGCCACAAGTGTCATAGGTTGACAAAAGAAAAGCAAGCTTTTTAAATCCGGACCAAGATTTCATCAGATCGATTCATCAGGGATGATGAGACTTCCAAGAGAAGTGAAGTGGTCAGCATACTCAACTACTTCACTCTCTATAACAATTCTAGGTGGTAATGCAGATCAGTCCCGAAGTATTACTTTGCGTTTAGAGGAATGAATAGGACGCTGACAATATGCAGTGTCTCCTGAACACCATGAGTAGCGATGCAAGCATATGGCTGGATACACTGGGTGACAGGGCTCAGAATGTGTCATAGTGATGCAAGTGTATTTATCCCCTATCTTTACCAAGGATCTTAGGTCCTATTATTTTGTCCTATACACCCTTACTTTTTCCTTCCTTTTCATATTCTGTTGTCGTGTTATTCTTGTAAATTTAATCTAGTGCTGATTTGGCATAGTAACTTGAACTTATGCGCATACATACCACGTTCTACGTGGTTATTGACTGCCTGACCGGATAGGACTATATCGTCTGCATACTCTAAGTCGATAAGTGGGCTTCCCGGAAAGTGATCAAATCACAAGATGTTAGGTGAGGAAAGTGTGACTTGTTGGAGGACATCTATAACAATATTAAATAAAAAGGGGGAATAGGAGGGAGGAATACTGACGAACACTGAGTGCTTACTGTGGCATTCAGACGGACAGCACACAGGCATCTGTTGACAGGAATTCATTTAAGGAGTGCCTATTCTGCTCACAAACTTAGTGCTATACCTCACCAGCAAGTACACAGTAGCATGCTGCTGGATCCCCAGATTAACGAAGAGCAATCCAGATTGATTAATCCAATAATACATGCCCCTAAATGCATTAACTAGTACAGCTATGAAATGTGGAGTTTGTGTAGGAAGCTTTACCACTAAATCTGGGTTACAATGCCTAAAACTTTTTCGTACATAACCAAACAGACCGGAATACAAACATATGTGTAGCAACCTACTTCCAGAAAGAAGTAACACATGTCTCTCACTTACCATGTAGGCTCTTGATAGCATGTGGCTTACACAACATTGCCCGAAATATCATTTGCATATTTAAATCATCCAACTACTCGAATAGCCTACCATGATTGTATTTTCCACCTGCTGTGTGGAATTGCAACATGTGATCTGCTTGGGTTCGGAAAAATATAGCATGTATAGACTGATTCGGATTATCACTTCCGCCTCTGAAATGTTTAACTTCTCATATTCTGTTGAGATGAGGAGATATAAATTCCCTAGCTCTTCAATTCACTTTCCACTTGATTTTCAAATGTTAAAAAACTTAATTATTTAGTGACATTTGTCAGTTGTTGGTATCTGTTGATTCGTCCCGTATTTTAATAATTATAAATTCTATCAAACGTTCAACATACCTAGTAAACCCGTCGGACTGATAGAATTTAAATAAATGAAAAGTTAATCTCATAATGTGTAATGAATGCCCAACCACCACCTATCTCGAAGTGTTATGACGGCTAGAGTCGGAGTAAATTGAATGAAATCTAAAGACAACCAAACCATAGTACTGTATCAGTCTATGGAATCACTGACTCCTAATCTGAGCTATGTTGGTAGATGCAGACTGTTGGTTAAAATCCAAGTGATATCGAGATATATTAGCTGGAGACGTTGGATAATGCGTGAATTATGAACATTCGTTAGTTTTTTTCCAGATAATGAGAGTACAAGTATTCTTTAAAACATACCTTCACATAACACGTTTCAATTTATTTTTTCACAATCATCGATACTACTAATATTTCAATTCGTTTTCTATTCCTCATTTTATATTACTGTGTTCATTCGGGTTGGAAACTTGAACTAACGTACATTTGTGCTAAGTTCTACATGGTGTATGGCTGTTATATATGCAGGGGACCAAATGAAGATTGATTATCTTCGAGGACTGTGCTGTCGAACATTATTTCAATTATTATAACTGTGGACAATGTAATCATTTCATTTCTATGACTGTTACGTTCCCCTTACTCGGTCCTCTCGCTTAGTATGTTTACCCTTAGTACATTGTTTATTACTATGATCTACACTTACTTAATTGTGTACAACGTGTTCCCATTCACCGCCACTCTTCCCTTTGTTCTGTATCAATGTTAGATTCTTGATTGGTTCACCGTGTGGTCTGATTTTATGTATATATAAAGGCATGATTAAAATACAATACGTTCTCCGTTTCCGGTTCCCAATTCTGGTTCTTCTATTGTCAAACTCCGCCTGTAGCCCGCACAGGGTTGCTGCCGGTCCCAAGCCCGGATAAAGGAGGAGGGTTGGGCATGGGGCTAGCACCCCCATCCCGTAAAACAACTATCATGCTAAAAAACAGTTCACGAGTAAAAACCCATATAATAATTCTAACTCTGCCCTGGGAATTGGAAGGATCAATATGACGCTTCATGGTGAAAGCCGAGTTCCCTCGGAAGCCATGAGGCCGATGCCTCCCCTTCTGACAACCGGAGCAACAATTAATGTACTCGACCGACCTCAAACAGCTGTCCCCTGGACACTGCGGTCACACTCTCAGGTCATCACGACCTCCTCTAATCCTCTTTCTCTTTCAGGTTCCTCAAGAATGACCCTTCCACGGTGTGGGCAACCGGGAAGTGATAACCGCCCTCATACCTCTAACAGCACAAGAGATCATTTTGCTCGAGGTCAAATCCCACCCTCAACCCTCAATAACTCCCTTATTCCCACGATTAACCCGACGAGCCTAACCTTATCACCTCACGCCTCTAATGCTAATGGTTTGAGTTCACAAAACGTTATTCCTGGTATCCTGAAACCTCGCACTAAACTACATATCGGAGCTTTTAACGTTCGAACCTTAGGCCAAATAGGACAACAGGCCTCCCTAGCCATGACCCTTAATTCTCGTTCCATCGATGTCTGCTGTGTCTCTGAAACGCGTATACAGGATCCAAGTACAATCATTCACCTGACCTCACCTTGTGAAAACAAAGAACCGGTCCGGTTCACCCTTCGTGTTTCCGGAGACCCCACCGCTACCACTCGAGGCCTTGCTGGTGTAGGTATAGCACTAAGTTCAAAAGCTGAACAGGCTCTCCTTGACTGGATTCCCATAGACAGTCGGTTATGCGCTGTCCGTCTAAACGGGACGGTAAGAACTCGGAAAGATAGGGACACACGCCGTTGCCTCTTTGTTGTCTCTGCCTACGCTCCCACTGATTGCAGCTCAGATGAAGTAAAAGATGAATTTTACAGAAAGCTTTCAGACCTCCTTCGTAAAGCTAAGCGTACTGATGTAGTGATTATGGCTGGTGACTTTAATGCCCAAGTAGGTAGATTAGACGAAACTGAAAGGCACCTAGGTGGATCCTATGGTGTCGAGGCCCAACGAACAGATAATGGCGACCGTTTATTACAACTGTGCTCAGATAATCGTCTATTTCTCGCAAGCACTAACTTTAAACATAAAGAAAGACATAAGTTGACATGGCGGCCTCCACAGTCAACTCAACGTTGGTCTCAAATAGACCACATTGCTATCAGCCACCGTTGGAGAGGCTCGATAGAAGACTGCCGCTCATTTTGGAGCACATGTTTAGACTCAGACCACGCTTTAATACGAGCGCGTATTAGTCTGCGTCTCACTGGACGTAAAAGACCCACGGCAAAGATCCCCATAAGAGTTCAACTTAATGATGAAAAAGTCAAGAATATATTTCAGGAACAACTCAAAAATCAATTAGTCAACTGTATAAACGATACCCATCCCGAGTCAGCTTGGAATGATATCCAAAAAGCTGTTGAAACAGCAGTGATATCTACTAGTAAACTAAACCAAAAAGTTAGGAAAACTCAGTGGATTTCAGCTGCATCTACTGAACTGATAGATGCTCGGCAACACATCCCATCTAGTCCTAAATACGATGAGGAGCGAAGGCAACTTAAACGCAAACTGGTTAAAAGCTTACGAAATGATCGTGAGCAGTGGTGGGTAGCGAAAGCTAAAGAGATGGAAAAGGCAGTGGCAATAGGTAACAGTAGGCAACTGTTCAGACTTTTCAAGGAAACGGGCATCAAAAATCCAACTGTAAGTGAAACTATCGCAGAAAAAGATGGGAGCATTATTCACTGTCAATCCAGAAGGTTGGGCCGATGGGCAGAACACTTTACGGAACAGTTCAATTGGCCCTCGGCGTCATCCCAGTTGCCCACCATTCCCAAACAATCTGAATGGCAAGTTAATACTGGTCCCCCAAGCCTTAGTGAGGTTGAGAAGGCTATAGGGAACCTAAAGCGAGGTAGAGCAGCAGGACCCGATGGGTTGACCCCTGAGATATTTAGGGATGGTGGTCCAGTTTTAGCAGCGAGATTAACCGGGATCCTGGCTAGAATCTGGGAATTGGGCGTAATCCCACCCGACTGGTCTCAAACACTAATTGTTCCAATCTATAAGAAAGGACAGAAGTCCTCCTGTGACAATTACCGAGGAATCAGCTTAACTAATATAGTGTCCAAAATATTAGCTTCAATCATACTTCGACGCCTAACTAAAGCTCGTGAAGAGCAGACTAGAGAGAACCAAGGTGGTTTCAGACCTGGACGTGGCTGCATAGACCACCTATTCACACTTCGGCAGGTTCTAGAACATAGACACACTTTTAGACGCCCAACAATAGTTGTATTCCTTGACCTTAAGGCGGCATTCGACTCTATCGATCGTAAGGTTATGTGGCAATGTCTGTCAATGAAAGGCGCACCAGAGAAGTACATTAACCTTATACAAGCTCTCTACTCGAACACCACATGTCAAGTGAGAGCTTATGGCAGATTGTCATCAGAACTGATTACCTCAAGTGGTGTTCGTCAAGGTTGCCCGCTTTCCCCATTTTTATTTAATTTTATCATTGATATACTTTTAGAGTTGACATTTTCATCGTCTGACTTCGGCGGGGTTGACCTCCTTCCAGGAGATAAACTAGCTGACTTAGAATATGCAGATGATATAGTCCTCTTAGGCGAAGATGCTGATAAAATGCAGAATCTTTTGACTACCTTAAACAAGAATGTAAGGATGTTTGGGATGCGATTCTCCCCACCCAAATGCAAAATGTTACTTCAGGATTGGCTTGATTCGACACCGAAGTTAGTGATAGGGAGTGAGGCAGTTGAACGTGTTGACCGCTTCACTTATCTTGGCAGCCTCATCAGCCCTGACGGTCTGGTGTCTGCTGAAATCTCTGCGCGCATACATAAGGCCCGATTAGCTTTTTGGAATTTGCGTCATCTGTGGCGTAGGCGAGACATCCGACTACTGACCAAAGGACGCGTTTACTGCGCAGTAGTTCGGTCTGTCTTACTTTATGGATGCGAAACATGGCCATTAAGGATAGAGGATATTCGTAGGCTCCTGGTATTCGATCATAGATGTCTTCGAAGCATTGCTCGTGTTTTCTGGGACCACCGAGTAAGCAATACGTGGGTTAGGAATAGAGTACTAGGTAGATACGGTAAGCCTATTGATGAAGTAGTAAATCTTCATCAGCTAAGGTGGTTAGGACATGTGTTACGTATGCCTGACCACCGCCTACCTCGACGAGCAATGCTGTCTGGTGTAGGAGTAGGCTGGAAGAAAGTTAGGGGTGGCCAAACCAAAACATGGCACCAGTTCATAAAGTCATTGACAATTGGACTGCGCCATGTTAATAGGTGCAGACTACCTGGTTGGGGTCCGCGTGACGCTCGTAATAAATGGTTAGAGACTTTGGGTGATATGGCTCAAAATCGTTGGCAATGGCGCAGGTGCATCCATTCCTTGTCTTCCTCCAAATCCTAAGCTTCTGAACTTATCATAATTTTCTCTTTACTGGATCATATTTTCTTAAATCTTCTCGGTCTCTATTCCCTTCCATGAATACTAACTCTGTTACTACCTTCCCCACTCTGGGATTTGATTCGACAATTTAATCTCTATCTGCTAATTGAGGCATGGCAACTTGAACTGACGTACTCATGTACCAAGTTCTACGTTGCGACTGACTGACTGACTCTTCTATTGTCAGCCTGGGGGTGAGTGGGCTTAGGTCAGTCGCGCATTATCAGCTAGGCACACTCGATTGGCGTTCGCAACAACCAACCAAATCCTCCTTCCTTTCTTTCTTACGTCATA
The DNA here is from genome assembly GCA_034768735.1 of Schistosoma mekongi. Taxonomy (NCBI): domain Eukaryota; kingdom Metazoa; phylum Platyhelminthes; class Trematoda; order Strigeidida; family Schistosomatidae; genus Schistosoma; species Schistosoma mekongi. The sequence goes on along the minus strand of CM068309.1, from coordinate 15,343,001 downwards.
ACAGTTTGGCGTCATAACAGGCAGACTAGTTTTATAATCCGATTTCTGATAATATACTTCGCAGATATAGTGAATGCTCTACTAGAACCTTTAATTTAAGTTCTCTATATAATCAACAGAAATGATATTCCAAATTAGTACCAATCAAAAACAGAACACAAAATATATTTCGTTTTGTCACTTCCTTTCTTATCACTACTTCTACCGAGCAATAACAATCAATTATAAGTTTTAATTGTAGTAGTTAATAAATGTGATACTTACTCTTTTCACCTTACGATAATAACTTTCAACATATCTTGTTAGTCCGAAATCAGCAATCTTTAACTGATATTGTTTACCAACCAAAATATTACGAGCAGCCAAATCACGATGAATAAGCTGTTTATTTGTTTGTTTTATTATTCAAAATAAAACAACGATAAATACAGTACAACAAAATTAGAGAATAGTTCAAGTATCCAAGTTAAGAATGAAATTGAATTTAGATGTAAATCAAAACTTAACAGATCGAAAATGATGGGTAAACAATTCCATTTCTAATGTAATTATCCTATAGAATACATAACTTCAAGTAAAATAAACATAAGACAATGATTCATGAAGTTATATTAGGTATAACTTCTAGGTTAACATAGAAAAAACGATCTCAAGAAACCAAATTGCTGCAAGTGCACAATAAAACGAGTTCAACCGGTATATCTTACATCACCATTGTGCTTGGAATCAAATTTATGTTTAAGCAATCATTCTGGAATGTGACATTATATTTTGTTTGTTTGCAAAACTATCCGTGTCCATAATTTCTCTAATATACCAAAATGATGAATTGTTACGAAGGCATGAAAAGTAAGGTCACGTAATGATTTAATGTAATGCTTATTCAATGTTATATACAATTGTAAAAATTCAGTAGAAAATCCATTTTTGTATTTACACTATTCCAGGTAATTATGATATTAAACTAACCAAACATAATTACATGAACATATTTGATTAAAACTAGTTAGTTTCCCAATGATAAATAAGATCCTCATCAGCCATCAGTTTTTAGGCTTAGGTATAGTAACGCTATCAATGTTCAATAAATATATCGTTCTCAAAGATTGAGGTTATTTTCCTGTTTACTGAGTGGATTATAGTTTCATATAAGGATGCAACTTACAAGTCTGTTATGAAAATGTCAATGGAGAGAAGCCCAACATGTCAGCGGAAAAACATAAATATGATGCAATTTATATCTTGAAATGAAATCTTTACGGAAAATTACACCGTAATATGCAATTCTAACACACTAAATGAACTAAGGGATGATTGAAAAAGTAGGGCATAACACAGTGGACAGTGTAAAGCTAAGTTACCTGTTTTTTCCTTAATGCAAATCTTAGTTTCACTTGTTTCAAGTTCAGTTCCACAGTTTTAACAGATAATAAACCTATCTATATTAAAATTCATTTTCATAAAAATTGAACTACAAGTTAATATATGAAAAATAAAATCTTCCTTGATAAACCAAACTTTACTTACACATTTTGTCTCAAGATATTTCATGCCATTAGCAACTTGATATCCATACTCTAAGAGTTGCAAGCGTAACTTATTACAATTTGACTGAATTTCCAGATGGCGTAGATATTCTTTAAGGTTTCCATAAGGAGCATATTCCATGATTAAAAGAGGTGACCCTACAGTTTAAAAGCACTAGGATATATTTTGTACGCGTGTTATCAAAAAATATATTAAAATGTACATAAACTTATGAAGTCCGTAAAACTGCCAGAGCCTATTTATTTGAACGAATCTTCATTAGACAAAAGACTAATATAATATATAATACATCAAACAAATATCATTTAATAAAAGTTTGATCTGAAATAACATCAAATCATGTGTAACCTTACAGTGAATTAAAAAAACTGATTTGAAGTTATTCCATACAATTGTCAACAGCTTCTTGATTGTTTTCTGCTTAATGTATAGGGTAGGTTGGATCAATTTGGTAAAGTTAAAAGTGACTTTCTTAAAAAAATTTCTTAAAATCAATAATATAATATTAGAATACACCACGTGGACGAATTCTGAGAAAATCTGTCAGAATTAGTTGTTAACTTAGGATGTTCAGATGTATTTTACTCATGCTATTATAAATGAAACAACTAGAGATGTTGTTGGTTCTTATTTATTCTTAGTTTTAGATATTCCATGTCATGTGAAGCCATTAAGGTGGAAGTGGGTTTTTGTTAACAATAATTTAACCAATTGTTATAATACGAATATCAGAACTGCAAGTTTTATCGATATCAGAATTTAATAATATAATTTCATTTTGTGAGTAATTGAATAAACATCCAAGTTTCACAAATACAGGTCATAACACACATACATTGTGGAAGTGTCTAAGTAGCACATGAATGCGAAAACAAAATTTTCTCAGATTAATCCATTTGGTCTGCATACAGTGTATGACCAAGTTATGAAAAGATCTTCCAGTATGTCACATGTGTAGAAGCTAGACAATCTGATGAATTTATTTGTAAAAGAACTGAAATAAGTTAACGAGGATTAACAATTGTATAAATCTGGTATTTTATCATACTCATATTTCTAAATTTTTATCCTTCTGGTTGAGAATAACACCAAGAGTCTTCAGTAAGCCCCACTTACCCGATAAGTGGACGGGAAAGTGGAACGACACATACTTAGTAAGAATACGAGACGACGTGGATAACCCTAATAGAATATGCCGCGGAACGTCAACACTTACTAATTACTCTGGCTTCTCAGATAAATTTATGTACTAATAAACTTTAGGACCAATTTATCACATCGAAAGATCGCTTAACAAATTAGAAAATTCCAATAATCCAAATCAACGAAAACGAAGTAGTGAAGGCAGTACATAAACATAAAACAAACCATTTTCTGTACAAACTCCATATAGTTCAATGACATGTTTATGATGCAACTGTTTCATAATATCCATTTCTTTTAGAAATTCAGACACATCTTCTTCTGTGAAGTCATCTAAATATTATGAAGTAAAATTTACAAAATAATTTAAACAATATGTACCGACTCTAATGAAATAATTACGAACTTTTCAAACTACTACTTCTAGTCTTTTGGAAGAATAAATGACTAGTTTAAAAGTTAATGTAACTACTTAACATAAGTACATGTTTTTGATATAGGTTAAAGTACGAGCTTGATATCTACGTGTTTACCACCAAAACATTATTTAGATTTATTATTTGAACAAAAAGTAAGAAATATTAGACAACATTGACATATATTTCCATCAATAATACTGTTTAAGGAGACCTTGAACTTCATAGATGTATGTATGTATGTACAATCAACATAGAACCTGGCACATGTGTGCATCGGTTCAAGTTGCCATACCTCTATGGCACCGCAAGATTATCACCACCACCACCATTAGTAGAAGTTACTTCAATAAAATAAAATAATAATAGTAACAAGGAGTGTGAACATATAGAATATGGTTCAGGAAGCATAGAAAGAAAGTTAATGTTAAAGCTCATGATTCAATCGAGGACAATGAGTGAATACATCTGCGCCATTGTGACCGATTCTGGGCCATGTCACTCAGTGTTTCTAGCCACTGGTTACGGTAATCACGAGGACCCCATCCAGGTAGTCTGCAGCTACCGACACGACTCAAACCGGCAGTCGGTAACTTCATGGACTGATGCCATGTTTTCGTTTGGCCGCCTCTAACTCTCTTCCATCCTATTCCTGTATCAGCCAGCATTGCGCGTCAAGGAAGACGGTGGTTGGACATATGCAACACATGTCCCAACCACCTCAGTCGATGAAGATTCACAACCTCATCGACTGATTTACCACATTTGCCTAACACCCGTTGTCTAACGTCGTCATTACTTACTCGGTGATCCCAGCTAACGCGAGCGATGTTTCGTAGACATCGATGGTCAAAATCTGATAACCTTCGAGTGTCATCTACCCTTAATGGCCACGTCTCACACCCATACAGTAAGATAGAGCGAACTGTTGCGCAGTACACTCTCCCTTTCGTTGAGACGAATATCTCGTCTACACCACAGGTGACGTAAGTTGGCAAAAGCCAAGCGAGATTTTTGAATTCGTACTGAGATTTCGTCAGAGACTAACCCATTAGGGCTAATCAGACTTCCAAGATAAGTAAAGTGGTCGACGTGCTCAACTACTTCACTCCATATCTTTAGTTCAGGTGTTGACGAAAACCAGTCCTGGAGCAGTAGTTTGTATTTAGCGGGAGAGAAACGCATTCTGAAAATGCTTGCATCGGAGCTTATTGCTGTTAAAAGCTTCTGCATCGTATCAGCGTCTTCGCCAAACAAGACTATATCGTCAGCATATTCTAAGTCAATAAGTGGATCTCTTGGTAGGAGGAACTTCATAGATAAAAGCTGTCAGTTTGTTATTCGCATTTTTTAGATGCTGTGCAATTTAGAAGACACTATATGGAAATACGCATATGCGGATTAATATTTCATTTCATTTTTATTTAAATATATGATGTACATAGTATTTTGGCAGCAAACACTCAAGTACTTAACCTATTTTTCTAAAACATTCCATATTATTTTATAATTTACGAAATTGGAACAAGTGTAGTAACTTTCAACTTTGAAAGGTTGCCAGTCGCATTTCAATCCCAAGCTACTTAAATTCATTTCTGTTAATTTTTTATCGTATCCCAATTTGTTTGTTGTGGAATTGTTTGGTCAGGAAAAATGATACAATGAACCAATATACTGTCTCCAGAAATTTACTATATTTTAAAAGATAAAAGGTGTTGAACAGACGGTGAGTCTATGATTTATTCACTCGTGTTGTAAATAACGACCTGACGATTGGTGATTAATGATAGGTTGGAATTTTATTGAAAGATTTGGATACCAAACATGTTGACAAATAATTTGAATATAATTAGAATCAGCTCAACACTAGGGTTTGGGAAGCTGAGACTGAATATAATCAAATGGCTTAAAAACAAGTCAGGTATCCGAAACCTGTAGTAGGCATAGTAACAGTGAAACTAAAGGACATTTCCAGATAGCTGATAGCAGAGGAAAGTTCCTGACTGTCATATTGTGAGACCAGACTCAAACTAATCCACTATGAAGTGAACAGAACCAAAGACGCTCATATGTATCTATTATAAACTTTACTGTTTTTACTATTACGTCTTTAGTGTTCGGGGAAAGATGGGGTACATAATGTTCTTGCTTAATTCTTGTTCTCATTTAAGAAAAGTTGAGTTTCCTACAGCATCCACAGCATTCTAGACAGAGTACTTAAGAGTGACTCAAACAGCGCAACATTTAATACCAAATACATTAAGAGTAAATTCTTTTTCGGTAGTTTTACGCATTTTTACTTTTTCTGAAGATGCTAGATTCGATCTGCAGCAAAGTAATGGTTATGTATCGACGAATAGTTTCACGAAACACCTATCCAGAGCTCTCTGCCCTCCAATAGTACTTGCGAAATGATGCTAATCTACGATGAACTTCATCTAAAACCTTGCAATCATTTTTAATTCAGTCAGCTGAATTAATAAAAAGCACATTAAACAGATTAATTAACTTTCTGTCTTTTAGAAGACTGACGGTATTTTATAGTTTAATACTTGCTGTATCGTCAATTTAACCTCAACGAAAAAACAAACATTTTGACAATAAGAAATAAGTACAAACCTTTCAGTGTTTTAACAGCAACTTCAATTATTTCGTACTTATTCACACCTATTCTTAGATTTTTCGCAGTGCCTCTGTACACGATACCAAAAGCACCAGAACCTAGTCGGCATACTATTTGGAGGTTTCTACGAGAGAATTCATAGCGCTCATCTTTTTCAAGACGATAATCAGATAGGAATCGTTTATCCAACTCTTTTAAGCGCTGTATGTCATTTTTGTTCGTCCATCTATTGTTAGATTTTTGATGTTGGGGTTGACATTCTGGATATACAAAATGATTAATATATCTCTGCTTAATTTTATTTATTAACTTTGGTGGACGTTGTATGACAACAGAGCCCATATTTATGATTGGTTCACCAACGGGATCTAACATAGTGTGTGTAGCATTTTCAGACGAACTATTACCAGAATCACTGTTTGCGATTTCCGTTCCCGTAGAATTCTTGCTGTAGTATTCGACAGAACGTGCAATAGTTATCAGCTTGTAAGTCACCGTCTTAGAAGCTCGTCTCCATAACCAAAACAACACAACAATTAAAATAAAAATGAACGGTAGAAAATAAGGAAGGTATCGAGCTGTCCTGTTCATCAACAATGCTGTGGAGAGGATGCAAATAGAAATGTAAACGAAAGAGGTTAAGTTAATAACTAGTGTATTCAAAGAGAGACGAAATGTTTAAAACATGTTAACTGATTTCAAACAAATGCAAAACTGCTATTCAATATTAGAATACACAATCGTGCGCTAGGGAATTATTAATACTATTCTGTACTATTTGGTACATAAACTGTATACTGTTTGTAGTCGAATTTGGATATCTAATAAGATTTTTAAGTTACTAAATTACAATTAAAATTCCGTTGAAATTTCATCTTGATGGTGCAGAATATTATAACAGAATACATCCTAAACTTCAAAACTTACCATGTTATTCTTTTATTTATAAAGTGATTTAAGGTTACAACGAATGACTCAGATCTATTTACGAGATTTAACAGGGTATCGTAAATTACAACACCATACCACCCCCCCACAAAACCCAAGTATATTCAGATATATTTCGAGACCAGTAACAACTGTATATTTTTGAAATGACATTTGGAATCGACCAAATTAACCTCTTTTTGAATCTAATTATCACGAATTACTTATCATGATTTATTTCATTTACATTTCCATGTCCGTTCCCACTGTAATTCAGAATGTATTAAATTGTTCAGTAGTTCCCACCTTCTGTATTGTCGATTATAACTTCAATTTTTTTGCACATTTGAGACAAAAAAATGGAATTCGTGATGAACAAGCTGATTTTATGAATAGTATCATCGAGCTATTATGGGAGAAACGTCAAACACTAGCTGATTTTAAAAATCATTCTAAAAATATTAACTTGGAACTGTGTTACAGTATAACTTCATACACTTGCAGAGAGGGCCATGGAGTTACAATTTGTAATACTTTCTCCTACTCATTTGTAAACATATGAAATGATTGTCAGCACCTTAACTGATTTAAGTACAGCTTTTTATCCCCTCATATTTAGTTCAAGTAAAAATTAACAAAGGACATAGCTGTACCATCCACTGAAATTACTTTAGAATGGGAAGAATGACTCATTCATGAATTCTAACTTAACGTTTAGATCCAGACTGTGAATAAAATAAGCGACCAATCACAAACACATTAGTTCACATAAAAATGCTTGAGGAAATATACGGTCTGTTCAAGCAAGCTCAAGGTCACAAGACGAATTCACAACAAAAATGACTGAGAAATATGATGATCCTATAGATGCTATAAGCTCTGAAGGGATGGTTAGTGCAAAATAAACTAGCCACTTCTAGGTTTAATCCCTGCGAAAAAAAGCTTATAGGTTAACATACAAGTAGTTTCAGATATGCAGTTTATAAGCGCTGGATAGTGGTGCGACGTCAATGAAAATTCTACGAACATTCGTCAAAATTCCAGTGAATAGTTTGACAAAAGTTCAGCATCAAGTATATGCATGTTATTAGTCATAAATCTTTCACATTCAATACCTCTGATTGTTTCCTCTATTAGGTTCATATCAATCTGGGTCATAAATTCTGTGACTATAGGAAAACGATTAGCTAATTAGATGCTGACACCTAGTCTGGGCATTTTTCAAAAAACTACAGACTTGGTCTCAAATTCCCCGGAAGGATTAGATAGGTTTAAAACTACCTTAGTTGATAGCTTACAATACGAAAATTGCAAATATACCACCAAATGTCTACTAACGAAACATTGTTAACTTTGGTGGACGTTGTATGACAACAGAGCCCATATTTATGATTGGTTCACCAACGGGATCTAACATAGTGTGTGTAGCATTTTCAGACGAACTATTACCAGAATCACTGTTTGCGATTTCCGTTCCCGTAGAATTCTTGCTGTAGTATTCGACAGAACGTGCAATAGTTATCAGCTTGTAAGTCACCGTCTTAGAAGCTCGTCTCCATAACCAAAACAACACAACAATTAAAATAAAAATGAACGGTAGAAAATAAGGAAGGTATCGAGCTGTCCTGTTCATCAACAATGCTGTGGAGAGGATGCAAATAGAAATGTAAACGAAAGAGGTTAAGTTAATAACTAGTGTATTCAAAGAGAGACGAAATGTTTAAAACATGTTAACTGATTTCAAACAAATGCAAAACTGCTATTCAATATTAGAATACACAATCGTGCGCTAGGGAATTATTAATACTATTCTGTACTATTTGGTACATAAACTGTATACTGTTTGTAGTCGAATTTGGATATCTAATAAGATTTTTAAGTTACTAAATTACAATTAAAATTCCGTTGAAATTTCATCTTGATGGTGCAGAATATTATAACAGAATACATCCTAAACTTCAAAACTTACCATGTTATTCTTTTATTTATAAAGTGATTTAAGGTTACAACGAATGACTCAGATCTATTTACGAGATTTAACAGGGTATCGTAAATTACAACACCATACCACCCCCCCACAAAACCCAAGTATATTCAGATATATTTCGAGACCAGTAACAACTGTATATTTTTGAAATGACATTTGGAATCGACCAAATTAACCTCTTTTTGAATCTAATTATCACGAATTACTTATCATGATTTATTTCATTTACATTTCCATGTCCGTTCCCACTGTAATTCAGAATGTATTAAATTGTTCAGTAGTTCCCACCTTCTGTATTGTCGATTATAACTTCAATTTTTTTGCACATTTGAGACAAAAAAATGGAATTCGTGATGAACAAGCTGATTTTATGAATAGTATCATCGAGCTATTATGGGAGAAACGTCAAACACTAGCTGATTTTAAAAATCATTCTAAAAATATTAACTTGGAACTGTGTTACAGTATAACTTCATACACTTGCAGAGAGGGCCATGGAGTTACAATTTGTAATACTTTCTCCTACTCATTTGTAAACATATGAAATGATTGTCAGCACCTTAACTGATTTAAGTACAGCTTTTTATCCCCTCATATTTAGTTCAAGTAAAAATTAACAAAGGACATAGCTGTACCATCCACTGAAATTACTTTAGAATGGGAAGAATGACTCATTCATGAATTCTAACTTAACGTTTAGATCCAGACTGTGAATAAAATAAGCGACCAATCACAAACACATTAGTTCACATAAAAATGCTTGAGGAAATATACGGTCTGTTCAAGCAAGCTCAAGGTCACAAGACGAATTCACAACAAAAATGACTGAGAAATATGATGATCCTATAGATGCTATAAGCTCTGAAGGGATGGTTAGTGCAAAATAAACTAGCCACTTCTAGGTTTAATCCCTGCGAAAAAAAGCTTATAGGTTAACATACAAGTAGTTTCAGATATGCAGTTTATAAGCGCTGGATAGTGGTGCGACGTCAATGAAAATTCTACGAACATTCGTCAAAATTCCAGTGAATAGTTTGACAAAAGTTCAGCATCAAGTATATGCATGTTATTAGTCATAAATCTTTCACATTCAATACCTCTGATTGTTTCCTCTATTAGGTTCATATCAATCTGGGTCATAAATTCTGTGACTATAGGAAAACGATTAGCTAATTAGATGCTGACACCTAGTCTGGGCATTTTTCAAAAAACTACAGACTTGGTCTCAAATTCACCGGAAGGATTAGATAGGTTTAAAACTACCTTAGTTGATAGCTTACAATACGAAAATTGCAAATATACCACCAAATGTCTACTAACGAAACATTGTGAGGTTTCAAAAAGGGTCATAAAAGATAATGCGCTAATCATAAGTAAACCAAACTGTTATATCTGATGCACGGGTGGCCGATATTATCGATCCTATTATCTGCCAAGCTATTGCCTATTGCTAACACCCAGACTTGCCTTAGTCTATTGCACAGACACGAGATTCGACCGACTATCAAGAAGTCCACTTGTTACTCACACGAATATATATTATAACCAATAATACACAAGATATATATACATAAAGCCTGATCAATGTCGTATGTCAGACACACAATATTAGCCAATCACATGTCTTCCTCCAGACATGTCACAAACAGAGGAGGATGTCTGCTGCTAATGAATAAAACAGATTATATCGATAAAATTAACTTACTTTTGAATGACGGGACTAAATTCTAGAAACTTAATGGTAATAAAGACGAAATTTTGAAGGCAGAGAAATTATTGACTACTTCTCTTAGGTGATAGAAACATGAAGAAATGATTACGCTGGCCAATCATAACAACTTCAGATCAACTGGATCAAATACATCCCCAGCTTTACTGTCTACTCAAAGTTCACAAATCGGGACTTCCACTTCGCCCAGTGAAACATATGTAGTTAAGTGATAAACCCATGATATCTCTAGATGTCATTTCTTTATTTACGCACGTGACTTTAATTGAAACAATTGACTTTATAGGTTAACAATTATTTATTTCAGTTCTTATGTTTCCTGTTGAATGACTGGTTTAACTCCCATGTAAAGCAACAGCTATGATGCTCAGAACGACAAATAGGTGGTTTCAAAAACACTACTAATACTAGCGTTCATACACTTTATGCTATTGATAAATATACCAATTACAGAAATATGAGAAAGATTCTTATAGGATTTATGAGTAACATGACATACTTCATTCCAAATTAAATTTACGATCCATACTTAGCCCTAATTAAATGAGGTAACAGCAAATGCAATACAAGAGGAATTCATGACTACTAAAATAGGATATTTCAGAATCTTTCTGATATAGGCTATTATTCTACTATTTGATGACACCAACGTTTATATAACTCGAAACAAGCTGATGTCAGACTAGCAGATCCTGATGAAGATAACACGTCATACCTTGATCTCATTGCGACAATCTGCGAAACACAAATGTTATCATGCTGCTTCTTTTGCAAAATGATTTCTAATTACTTTCCTCGTATAAGCATGCAGAAGATGCTGCTGTCATTTATCATCCGTTTATTTGACAGCCAATGTAAGTAACTCGGTCTCGTTAGAATTTACTAATCAACCATATCGATACTATGCACATCGGTTATCTATCAGCATTCTATTCACCACTCAAAACTCATTTTATAAATAACCTCACAGTGCATCGTATTTTGTCCTAAAATACCAGAAAAAGATATACTGCGGAAATCCTTTTACTTGATCTACAAGTACTTGCTCTTTAATAACTTCTCATTACTTTATAAGTTACAGTATGACACTAAATCCTGATCATTTAGTGTAGGGACAACATTGATTTGATAGAATTAAGTGTAGTCTACAAGTCAGTCGAACATTAAAAGTCTGCTATAATTACAGGTCAGTATATAATTAAAAGCAATAAACTTAAATTTGACTTTCCGTTTAGATTTCTTCTGCATAACAGAGCATGGGCTTGAAGTATTGAGGTTACGAAACATAATGAAGCGATTGTGATTGACTTTAAAATATTTCCTTCCTAGATGTAATAAACTTATGACGACAACTAACCACAGATTTATCATCAGTCAATCAATGCATGTCACCGCCCCTTGTGGAGCATAGGCTCCATTGATTGATTTATCATACTTCATTAAAGTAATTAAAATACATTCATAAATTAAGAGAACTCGCTTACGTTTAGTGCAATTCATATCGACTTCAAGTTTCATGTAGGTTGACATTAAGCCTGGATATCCATTAGGAATAAAACGACAATAATAAAGTCCAGAATCATTTTTAGTCAATGGTCCATATCTATATTTAAATGTTTTGTGATCTTGATCATAAGTTTGATTCTAAAAATTAATAATTTCAACAAAAATAATCGACAAACCATACCATCGACGACAAATAATGAAATCATGTTGAGAACGTTGGGATATAATCTGCATTATTCATATACACTTAAATAGTGGGGTATATAACAGCTAAACAATTGGATGACGTTCAGTCCTGATATGAATGATTGTCTAAAATGCTTTGTCAACTGAATTGGTTATTTGAAGGGATTAGAATCGTCTAGTAACCGTTTGTCTGATTCATTTATCTACTGAAAGTATTACAACAGAAAATGAATATATCCTCACATTATAATGTACTTCCGTAATGCTCTAAATTGCAGCCAATTGAGAATGAATGTAAAATCGATGAGAACAAGCCATGTTGAAGTGAATCGAAAGTGTAGGATCTCTAGTTTAGGTCTGGATGATATTCATACTTTGTGTTACGTCCAACGATGTTTTATTCAGTCACCTTATAACACATTAACTATGTAACTGGTGTACATGTATGTTTTCATTCATAAATTATTATGAAATAACAAATTTTTTAGTACAAATATATGGATAATCCAAGTAAACAACAAGAAATAACTCGAGAGCAATATGTACTAGCAAATCTACTTTGGAAATTCAATAATACGTGATAAAAAATTGTAACACAAACCATGAATATGGATGGTTTCCCTCATACTTCAATGTTGTTATAGGATTTAGTATCAAGGCTAGTGATGGTGTCATTAACTATCCGAAAATATTCTATTAGCATAAAATCCGAAACGTTAGTAAAGGATTCCAAACCTAGTGATTATTAGTTTGTTAAATGGGAATACTAGAGAACGGTGTACCATAGGAAAGAGGATATTAGTGTTCTGTTAGGTACCTACATCAACAAAATACACTGAATGATAGTAAAGTCAAATAACACTAAAACGGGAAACAGAAGTAAAAATAGTGGCAATGAAGCATTTTACTGATGTGATAGCTAAAGAAATATTAATAAAACTACTTCAGTATCTTAATGAGGTGTTTCAAAAGTGATTTCATAGTCAAAGGTGTTAAGTTGAGAAAACTTTGTGGGAAAACTACAAAAAGCAATATTGCTAGTATTGGAGTAACGTACTGATGATCTTATTTTCATGGCAGACTAAAATAGCTTCTACACAACATAAACTAAGATAAAGAGTTAAAACGATTAAAAAATCTGCGGCAATGAACATCGGTAGTAACAGTTAACTGAGGCAGACATGAACATGAGATTTGATTAACCAGTAAAAATATATAAAAATTATAGAGGCCAGATTGTAGTTAGAATCTAAATTAAAAGGATAGTTACATTTTGCTCTCTAATCGCGGTTATTTCAGTAAAATATTACCAGAATGGATATTGATATTAAGTTTAGTCAACCACTTCGTTTTATATCTACTAAAGACAATAACCAGAAGACAATAGAGTCTTCAAATATAAACCAATGGAAAGCAACTCTCTTTATTACTTCTATCATGAAGTATTCCTTTCAGGAAAGCGAAAGTGGATAGGAATTATTCTCTGTAAATTGGAAATTTAACAGTTGAAATTGCTTGTCGAAACGTGGCTTACAGAAAGTTAGGCATCTTATCATTGACACATTCGTAACAGTACCGAAAAATAAATAAGCGAAGATAATGTATTTACATATGAGCTAAGAAAAAGCCTTTGACTGAATGAGGATCATTACAAATGTTTGTCACAACTAAGCCTACCACTTCTGAGGATCGTAAATTAAGATAGGCGCATACATGAATACTGTAATACTAACTACATTTCGTAAACATGAGGTTAAATATAATACTTACTACTCATTTCAAATTAACACTACACTAATTAACGTAGTACTCAGAGACTTTAACTTCTAAATCATGCCTAGTATTAACAATTGCTAGCATAAGGATGATAGTGGAATGCTACGAGTAGCAATACATATCACTATATTCTAACAAGTAACAAAAATGTGCATAACATGATACGTGTTTAGTAGGCTGTCACTAGAAAGGCTATTGATTTGAATAGGAACACAAAATATTTAAAACTGGTCCGAATAAGATATATTAATCTGGAGATGGGGTACTCATTATTGAAATGTCACATTTGTTCCCAAGACATCCATCAACGGTTGTATACAGCACACCACAAATACAGGGACACAGCTTCGAAGTTCTAAATAACCTTGTACCCTACGAAGGACACCATATGATGTTAATTCGCTTGGCGATGTAGTTGAGGAGAGATCACAAATAGACAATCGTAAAATATGTGTTGCCAATCCGACGCAAAGCATAATTATTAATTTATCTAGACAAAAAGAAATTATTACAAGTGGAATCCCAAAACGTAACCGACATAAAACTAAGAAGGATCATATTCCTCATTATTACAAATTATATTGTGTGTGAAGTGGGATACACCTAGGGTGCCCAGACCGAAGTGGATGGTTATTTTGAGACGTTCTCCGAGCCTTGGTGTAGAGGTCTGATTTATAAGGGGTGAAACATCGTCAGAACGTAAAGCTCTGTGGTAGGGTCATGGAATGGGACAATTACATATGGTAAATAGGATTCCAGTCCAATCACGTCCATAATTTATAAATAGCTTTATAGACCACTCTATAGTGTTGAGACTTAACAGCACTAATTTGCTTTATGAACATTTGTCACTGTATTGTTTGTGGAGACTGTAAAAGTACCCGTTGACCTCTTAATTATTTATCAGGCAAGATCAAGAGAACCCAACTACTCACTGCTGACTTTTCTGTCATAATTGCTGCAAGTCATACGCACTGTGAAAACAATAGTTCAACAGTGAAATCGAATACATTGAGATAATGATATAAAGCAAATCCTTAGAGGAAAAATGACCCATAATTATAAAGTAAAAATGACTTAAGTAAAGTTGTTATTGGTTTGATTATTTATTGGGGTGAAAATCAAAAGTAGATTTTTATAAACCAAGTCCTGAAAATATAAATTAAAGTCTCTACTCTACATTTGCTGAATACAAAACATGATAATGGTGCACACTAATAACATACTAGATATTCAGCATCTTATATTGTGGACTTACCCACTTATGAACCCCATGTTTATTGAGAATTCTTCGTAGGGTTTGTGAAATCAAGCCGCGGTACGGTTCCTTTCCGAAAAATTCTGCCTCCAGTTTTTCTTCGGCACTCAAGTTAGTTGGGACAAATTCATTTCCTAACTTGTAAATTGCTAGTATTCCATCAAGCGGACAGTTAATGAGCTCACAGTCAAATACATGGTAATCTCCTTCACAAACGATTGCATCACTACTGAACCGGAAATTGTCAGGAGATGCGTATTTATTTATGGTGTACGGAATGTAGAGTGATATAAGGAGTACATGAAGTGAAAGATACCAATACATCTTAAGTAATGCAAGGCACAGGTCACAGCACCAAGATTACCAATTATAGTGAAGACGGAGACATGGTAGAACTTGTTTTACGATCACTCAATGACTCACCTGATCATACGATTCGCAAGGTCATTAAAATCTAGTCCTATGAACATAGAGAAGATTAAATTTGTTTTCTGATTAGGCGTGGGATTTTACCCTCATTCCAATCTTCTCTATTCTAATTGGTTGATATTGAATATAAATCATATGATGAGAATAAGACCAGTGACTATTTCAAGGTTAGTAGGTAGCGTTTGTTCCACAACATGTGTACAGTTGTAAAATGCACTGTCAAGCTCGGAGATATTTAGCTATAGTTATCCAACATATTGATATACCATTCAGATATACTGAGTCACGAGTGCATTAATTCTACTTCAAGTAGATTCTCATTATGATTAAATTATTTGACAACAGGAGATACAACCAAAACTTGTGTATGTAATGACCCTCATAACGATCGGTTAGTTTCCAATTAAGAAAACTAAAAGAAATATATCCAAGATACCGAAGGTAAATATTTAAGTTGGATTGTGACTGGCAAACGGAATCTAGGAGGCGCGTTTCGTCCTATTTGGGAATCATCGGCTGGATGTACCTGCATCCCAATGTTGATGTTCACACTGGGATTCGTACTCAGTCCGCTTCGTGCCAAGCGCCACCGCGTTCACCACTAGGCTACTGTGTCCAGACAGTCACACTTGTGCAACGGGCATATATATGTAATTAGGATAAGCTTGTATTTTCCCGTTGATTTGTAATAGATGCGTCCTGGATTCCGTTTTTTTCTAGTCACAATCCAACTTAAATATTTAACTTGTGTAATAACGCTAATTCGAGGTAATTCGAGGCAATCCGCTCAGGATGCACATATGGGAACAGAGACTGACCAGTTTCAGTCCATTACAAATCAACGGGAAAATACAAGCTTATCCTAATTACTAAGATACTGAGTTTAGAAATGCTCCAAATTCGACACTCGATACTAATATCAACCAAATAATTGATTACTAATTTAAATGATATCCAAACAACCAACAACCATGGTTGTTTACTACATGACTTTCTTCTTCATCTGTTGATAATCGTTGCTTTAAAGCAGATGACATGCTTCAATTCATTTTCCCCCTGTCTGTTTCATGTTAACTAAACGTAGTATCCCTACTCAGATAGTATGAAAGTTAACTTACAATAAATGTCAGTTAATCTAACCGAAGAATGCCAGTTCTTGAACGATCTTACTGAAGAATTAAGGTAGTCGATTTTAATAATAAAAGCTAAGGAAATGCCACTTCACTCATCGTTTTTCTGGTTAATTTATTTTCCAATATGAAATAGGAGAAAAACCGATATTTTATTCTAATTTATGCCTCTTCAGTATACACTAGACTACCTTCCGACATTAAATTAAACTTGGGGAATTCAGGTTTAGAGATGGGCATGATACTTCTATAATAAGTCAGGGAAAAGCTGATTACATTAATGAGCTAGAAATGAAAACAGTTCAGCGAAGAAAATTTTCTCTTCGAGGATATCATTTACTATATCTGTACAAATGTATACAGCCATCTTTATAAGATATTTGTTTGTTAAAAAATATAAGGAGATTAAGTAATAAGTTGCTTAGAAATTTCAAGCACTAAAAGAATCACAAGAATATTACTAAATGTCATAAATAATGACGAAATGTTCTGAAACGAAATCGGCTTACAAATTGGAAGAATGGGCAATAGTCGTCTACGTGGCTGCGATGAAAATAAATATGTACTGAAGAAAAGTATTAGGGTCAGGGTAAATTTAGGGGTTGCACGTTGTTTCTGACAGAAAACATCTAGCTTGAACTGCCGGATTGCTAAGGCTTCAGCATCATATATGATATCCATCAGTACCCCTCTTCTGGGCTTAGTCGTTTAATAACATCTATTATGTTGAAGGACGACTACGGGGGGTGTGTGACCTAAGTTAATACGGTGTTCTTAAATTGAGTACTTTCTTTGCATCATGTTTATTATTTGGTAAAAAACAGAATCTCCTTATAATGACATTTCGTAAACGAATCCACTAGACAAATTCGGTCTCTACAACACATGAAACAAAGGATATCGTCTCTTATAGAATCAAGTCGAAAAAAGCTAAGGATTCATGAAGCTCATTGACTGTTAGTCTTAGTCAGATAAGTAGGTGTAAATCATTTGGTTTTTGGCCCGTGAGATTGCCGCAATGTGGTTGGAGACGTAGTTAACATGGCTCAGTACCGATCACAGTAAAGATGGTACACTCACTTTATTTAATCTTCTAGATCTTGAGTACCACCATTACTTCATCCATACCTTCTTGTAGTGGCCGCTAGAAAGATGCTATACGAATAAAGTAGTTATAAAATATATATAGATATCTTATTAACAGCTAACATGTGGATACATCGAAAGCGTATATGAGTATAGTTTACTATGAATAGCAGCTAAGATTAATCAAAAGGTTGTTTTCCCTAGTTGACCATCAGAATGTAGTGTACGTTAATATGGTATCATTGAAACAAAGAATACTACTGCAAGAAGTTCAGCAAAGATCGATAAATACGAATCAGAATTATCCCGTTGATGATACTACATTTGGAATTAATTATTAATCTACAACATCAACAAATGATGTACGATTTTAGAACAAAGATTAATTCACAGATGTTCAAATAAGTACCAATAATCAGAGCAACAAAATTAATGATGTGTTGAAACAAATTGATAAAATATGCATTACAAGCCCATTAATAAATACATGTTACACGAATAACGTTAATAAGCTTTAACAAAACGTGACGCCTGATTGTCAGCTTGCGCATCCCCCCCCCCACTAGTGTACGGATGAGACACGGGAATTAAGGGATACATAAGGTACAATATGAAAATGTAGGTATATAAACGATAACATATAGTTGGGTGTGAAAAATGAATATACATCAAACGTGTATACTCTAATAACATCTATGAGGAAGAGACATGTATATTAAATAAGGCATGTATAAGTCTAATATGAATATTTTATAGAAACTTTCGTCCAAAGAAGAACAAACAGATTCACAAAACCTGGGCCCCAAATGTATGCAAGACATTTAAATATAATTAGAAAACGAAAATATGTTTCTAATCAAATATATAGATAAATATATGGGTGATATGGAGTTGGCATTAAGTACACAATATAATCGATTTCACTAAGGTTTATAAATTTCGACATTCGTTGAAGTCTGAGTTCATCTGATGGGTAGAGATATTCATAGCTGTAAACAAATTTTTTATTGGGATCTGATTAATTTTAAATCCGATTGAATGTTAAAAAAGTGTTTACTTTACTTCCATTTAACAAAAAATGCTTCATAGCTATTGGAAAAATAATTTACCTACTTAATGAATATGAAAAATCATTTCGACGACAATTAATGAATTGAAGGCATAACACTGGAAGGATAGTTCAATAAAACATAGAATGATGATAAACAAAAATCACATAGAAGTTTAACGTTAAATCTAAGTGTAAATAGTAAGATTTGGCTTGTAAAAGTTCAATAAATTCATAAAAAAATGCTAACTTAGTTGACTTAAGTTGATGGTACTAGTGGTTATAATTCCAGATCTTCATCCACACTGTAAGCACACACTTCTCAAAGTAAAATAATATGACTGCACAACTTCTCAAAGTCACCTTTATTATAGGTATTAAAGTGAGCAAACTATATACTTGAAGGGTTCGATTGGCTAAAGACTCTATAGTACATATTAAAAGCATTTCGTGGAATTGGTCCTTTACAAAACTAACTACATCTTACGCTCCTGTTTTAGATATACGCGGAGGCTTCACAAGGCCAAACTCCTCGGAAATGGGTCTTTTGTTACCATGATCTATTTTCATACTCCACGAAGTTGATTGTGTCGAACGTTGTCACGAACACCTGTCCAGCATCCATTCGTCTTCGTATTAAATATGTGAACCAGGCATTTGCATTTCATGGACAGCCTACAGATATTGTATATAAATAATCAACATACCTTCTAGAATTTAATTAACGTATGCATGCATTATTTTGTAACCACTTCTCTAACAGACGAACTTTGTATACGGTTCGTGATCCTCAGTCTCCGAGGAGACACGAATTACAAAGTAGCAGTACGTCAGGTTTCAGAAGCTGAAATCGTGTTCTCCAATTCTTGCAGCGTTTCAAACTCTGCAAAAATTAGCATGCTTTGGAATAGGTTCTCAGATGTCACTACATGTGAACTAAATTCCATACTAAAGATTCCATCGTTAATATTGTTCATCAGTAGGAAAGAAAGTAATATTCCTTTGACTATACCCTCCTAGAACTAGTGGTTTAAATCAAAATACTGTTAGTTGCTCATTGGACCAAATGTGACAAGGGCTAGAAAAAATGTGATTCATTTTCAACGGGGGGGTGATAAAATTTCGTTTATACAGGAGATTAGTTGCCAACACAAGGATCATCGCTACAAAATTGCAACCAGGTCAAGTGTTGTTAACCAATGATTGAACTATGCGTAAAATGACATCGATTAAGTAAGAATTTATATAATGGGGGTGGATGTGTGATAATTAAAATTCGTCTAATAATAATAATAATAATAATAATAATAATAATAATAATAATAATAACATATAGCCTTCTCTTTAAATGTAGTTCCATAACTGAGATTCGTTTCATCTAAATACTGTTGTCTATAGTGCTCACAAATCTCCATATTATTATTATTGTCAATTTCGATATCATGGATTGATCTGAATCAGACAACCATTGATCACCTGAAAGCACTGGACAATAACTCACTAATGGTGTGGAGGAAGTCGCGCAGCACAACGCGAATTTACTGAATTGGAAATATCAACCATTAGGAGCCGACTCTGTGATCCAATGCTAAAGCGTTCGCCGCGGAGCCAGAGGGTCCTAGGTTCGATCCCAGATGGGATCGTGGATGCGCGCTTCTGAGGAGTCCCATGCTAGGACAACTGTCCAGTGCTTCTGGATGGTCAATGGTTGTCTGATCCAGATCAATTCGTGATATCGAAATTGACAGTTAACTATTTCTACAATCCCCCCCTAATTATTATTATTATTATTATTATTATTATTATTATTAGTAGTAGTAGTAGTAGTATTATTATTATCAATCATGTGTACACATAGTGAACTTAAATTTCACCCATTCCACTCTTTTATATCCTACTGAATTCGTATTATTTCATATATGACTTAACGTTTTTTAAAACTAAACAATTGAATTTATTTAAAAATTCCCATGCTTATCAAAAACAAAGATGTTTGAACGTTTCACAAGTTACATGATAATGATGACTATTTCAACATTAACATTCGTATCTTACAAATAATCTGAAGGGACAAAATTAATATCCAAATTATTCTTTATATTTAAATGATGTTATATCCGCCTCAGAACTGGTTATTTTTATCACTGATAATTTTGAACTAATAAATGTAGAACTTGATGAGCATTTATCTCGAAAAGAATTGAATTTATACTAATTCATATTATTTTTATTATGTGACGAATTTTAATTATCAATCACCGACGCCATTTTATAAATCCTTACTTAATTAATGTCATTTTACTCATTGTATTGTTAGTCTTGTTATTTCAATTATTATACAAACTAATACAAATATACTGGACAGGGAATGTTTGAAAGTGAGAATAATATTGGTAATTACAATTATAGGGGTATGGACGTAGTAAAATTCAGTGTTTGAATAGGAACATATATAGCATATGTGTAATACATTCGAGACCTAATTCTACCGATTTTTAGTTTCAATTATCAAAATGTCTTTGTTTGACGCTTTTGTCATTCCATACTCTCATCGATTGCTTTCATTATTAAATGTAAGCGCATCTGGTATGTTTACTGAGTAGCCGACTAGCCTTTTTCTCGTATTCTTCTCTCTTTCAGATTCTCACACTGTGCTCAACACGCTCCATCCACCACGTCACGTAGATAACTTAAGGCTGAAGCTTACGTATACATGGATACAGATTAAGTACGTGATACCATAAAAATAGTCAGTTAATGTTTATACAACTGTATTAAAAGAAAACGAGTCATAGAGAATCAATATTGATGGTAGTAGGTTTAAAACAGTAACTATAATCCAGCTGTGCTATGGTTAATGCCATGAGAAACTGTGTGAAAATAGAAACAGGATAATACAAAAAACAGGTATTTAGTAGATACTGATGAAAAAGATGCTTTAATAAGAGAATAGGGCAAACATAAGTACAAGTGAAATGAGTAATTAACTACCAATATACGGGAAAAACTGTATGCAAGCTTGTAATAAATAAATGAATATTAAACACAAGATAGGTTCCTCATCATATTTGCTACAAAACACTTGTTACATAATAAACATGCGTGTCAGGAAATAAATACCTGTGATGTTCTTTTTAGCGTTAAGTATTCCTAATAACAGTCACATGTAACCGAGTGGGAACTCAACAGTAGTAGCAGTAGTCAAACATACGGACAACCACATAAGTCTATGGGAAATAACATATAATAGTTATACAAGTAAATTTACGGATTTAATAAGGAAATGGCTATCTGTAACTAACTTTATATTTTGATTTTGTGACACGGAACATAGCAACTAATCGGATGCGTGCAGGGGTGATGGGATTTATCAGATCCACCATTTTTGTAAGCTATTGTGAATGCCTTGCATTTTCGCTGTTGACTGTTGGCAAAATTTTGATGTTTCGGCAGTTTTAGTCGATTTTTTGTTTAACAATCCTGTTGTCTGCGTGAAGATCTCTATGATGTTATTTTTAGTTTGTCAAATTAGCCGTTTTTTCACAGCTTATCTCCATTAAGCTTATGAATAACTTAGCGAAGTAATAAATTTTCATTCTTTCAAAAGACTCGTTTTCTGTGCCCTACTTTTCAGATGGCATAACAACCTTTATATTGTACATTTATATGTTGGCATGTATACTTAACGTGAGATTAAATATATTTGAATTTTTTGGCGTCGCCTTGTTTTTTCGTCGTTTATGAATTACAGTCGGTTCAAAATACATCCTTGTCTAAACCGTTGTTATTAACTTCTTATAATACTTGTAATATGTCAATTGTATGTGCTTAGAATCAGAAGATATACGAGAATTTATATGCTCTCTAGGTGTGTAAGTAATGGACTGAGCATTGGTTAGTGCCCTCACCTAAAACCATCTACAGTAGCAGCTCTAGAGCTGTTTTATTTAGTCAGCTTTATGAACAGTAAAAACGTCTTTCGACGAGTTTATCTAGTACGTTTACTCTAGCTTTTAGCATTTGTGGGTAAGGGGTTTGGAAAGTTGCCATCGATGTTGGGAGCTTTTATTTATAAATGAAAAAGCTTAAAGGGAAAACTGTCTGATTTGTAGTATTTATTGGATGGACGCCCAACCGCTAAATGACAAGTCCTCATTAAATATGAGATGTTGGAGACTCATAACAGTGACCCCGAAATCAACATCGTGCAGTCATGTTTAGAAGGTTATCTCGTGAAACAAGTTATTTTTTTATTTTAAATAAATATATTTAAACATCTTCGAAGCACTATGTAATAAATGACTGCGAATTAAGTCAACACAGTCCAGAGATGGGGTATCACTATATTGCGTACACTGTGGATGCAAACTGCAGATCGATGAGACATGATTAAGGGCCAAAAGGTGGTTAGCCAGTATCAATACGGATCTTTAGAACGTGGTATAGTGGTTGCAATTTAGAATACAAGGTAGATCTATTATATAGATTTACGAACAATATCTTACAAACTATCCTTGATTTCTAAAGCTTAACAATAATGACATGTAGACTTTACAAAGTCGTTGGAAGCTTTTAAAACATGCCTTGTATGAGCAGTGTCCTTCTAGATAACCTGCAGTCAGTAGTAACACTGGAAAATAATGCTAACAATCTAGTAGGAAGTTCACGTTAATCGTTTAAAGATCAGTTATGTATGATGATTCTTTATAAAAGCGAACATGGAAGGTAAAGAGGGTGCCCTATTCTTAGCAGCTGCGCCCAGCAAACTGCTTACACATTTCCGGAGTCAAGCCGTTGTTCTAGACAAGTGACGGCTGGCCTGTATCACTCAATGATCCTGTAACCTACAGTTCAGTGACTCTTGATCCGAAACCGTAAATGATAATGGAATCTCTGGTTTGTAATGGTTTACGTGACTACCTAGAATTCATCAGTTTCTTTACATCTCACTAACATTGCTGCACCACAGACCTGTTGTCTGTGATGGACAATTGAACCAGCAACCTCTACAGCAACGGCAAACTTGATGTAGTATATCTCAATTTTTCAAAAGCCTTCGGCCATACAAATCATGTTTATCTCATCCATAAATTAGTACAGATAAGTGTCGAGAACTCCACCAATAGATTGGTCTTATCTTGACGAGCGGCGATTTAAGAAGAAAATGATTTACTTATTTTCTTAGACTGTAGGATGTTACAGTGGACTTCCCTACGGTTCAGTCCTGGGACAGCTACTCTTTTGAATCTATGAAAATGGCTTACCTCAACAATTATCATCTGAGATACCACTGTTTTTGCTGACAACGCTAAACTTTGAAGGGAAGTCAGTCAATAGTAGAAAAGATTGTAGGGTATTTTAGTCCCCTATGATCTTAAATCAACTACTGTGACAAAAATGCTCTCAAAGCTAGCCTCTCGCTTTTAACTATGTAAAGCATTTTTGGCCAGTTTGACAGTAGAATTTCCCACGTAATTTTATGCAGTTGTATTCGCCCTCATTTATCGTATGGAAATATAGCGCTTGACCGCTTAAAAGGACAAGATAATTATAAAACGGATTCAAAGGAAAGTCACGAAGTTGGTTTGTGTTGAGATTAGGATAAAATGAAAAGGATGTATGAAAGACTGCACAAAAGCTGTCTGTTTTATAAATACATATTCTACCAGTTATGAAATCTTTTTATAATTGTTAAATATACACAGAAGATATTGCACCTGATGAATACACAGGTAATACTCATTAATAACGTAGGTGTACTAACTAAATGAGCAGCGAAGAACTTTCTATATAACTGTGTGACGTTAACGTCCGTCTTCTGGAAACTTTCCAATTCATATGGTTCTCACAATAAGGTTTCATCTTCAATGAATTGCAAGCACAATAAACCTGAAGTAAAATAAGAAAGCCGATTAAACTCTAAGATACAAAAATTAAGTATCGACAAGATTCTATTAATGCTTCAGAAGCTTTTTACATTTATTACATAACTTTGATGGGTCATTTACAGAATAATTCTTTGAGAACATGTCCATTTATTGATTATCAGACTAATTCGGCTTGAATTTGATGAAAACGAAGTGTGATCTACACACATGATCATTGTAGAAGAGAAATAAACGATTTAAGTCTGAATTATTTAAACAGCATTTCTTTTTTCGTACAATACTTGTAAACACAGCTGTGCATGTTATTCTTAATTGAAGATACATTCAGGCATGCATCTTATTAAGAAGGTCTAACTCAAAAATGGTCAGAAAACATCATTTACCGTGAAATAAACAGGTTAGACCTACCTACAAACAGTATTATGCGTCATCTACAGTCTGTAACTAAATCTATAAAACATGAACCTAATGCAGTCGAATACCTGTAGCACAATCATACGGTGAAGTGGACTCCGAGTAAAAACATAATTAGGTCACAATTAAATTCTTTTTACTTGACAAATGAACAGAAAATTATGATGTACGCTACATATTGCTTACAGAGATACGGTTATTTACAGACAGCCTAAGGAAATATATAGGATATATAATGAAGTGTAGTGGCCGCTCAGCATAACTAGGATGAGGACAATCAATCCAATCATCAAAGTGAACGAACCATTTTAGTCAGTTACAACGTAGAACTTGGTACATGCGTACATCACTTCAAGTTGCCATGCCTCCATTTGCAGATAGAGATTTAATTATCAGATCAAATCCCAGAGTAGGGGAGGTAATAAAAGAGTTAGTGTTCATTGAAAGAAATAGAGATCAGAGATAAGATTTAAGAAAATATGATTCAATAAAAGGCGAATTACGATAGGTTCAGAAACTTAGAGTTTGGAGGAAGACAAGGAGTCGGCGCACCTGCACCATTGTCAACGATTTTGAGCCATATCACCTAACCATTGATTACGATCATCACGAGGACCCCAACCAAGTAGTCTGCACCTATTAACATGGCTCGACCCGATTGTCAATGACTTCATGGACTGGTGCCATGTTTTGGTTTGGGTGCACCTGGATTTCTTCCAGCCTACTCCTACACCAGATAGCATTGGTCGTCGAGGTAGGCGGTGGTCAGGCATACGTAACGCATGTCCTAACCACCTCAGCTGATGTAGTTTTGCTACTTCATCAATAAACTTACCATATTTACCTAGTACTCTATTCCTAACCCATGTATTGCTTACTCGGTGGTCCAAGGAAACGCGAGCAATGCTTCGAAGACATCTGTGGTCAAATACTAGGGGGCTACGAATATCCTCTATCCTTAATGACCATGTTTGACATCCATAAAGGGAAATGGATCGAGCTGCTGCGCAGTAAACGCGTCTTTTGGTCGGAAGACGGATGTCTCGCCTACGCTACAAGTGACGCAAACTGGCAAAAGCCAATAGGGTCTTATGTATACGAGTCGAGATTTTAGCAGACACCAGATCGTCAGGACTGATGAGACTCTCAAGATAGGTGAGCGGTAAGCACATTCAGCTACTTCGCTCCCTATTACTAACTTTGGTGCCGAATCAAGCCAATCCTGAGGCGACATTTTGCATTTGGATGAGGAGAATCGCTTCCCAAATATGCTAACATTCATGTTTAAAGTATTTAAAAGATTCTGCATTTTATCAGTATCTTCACCCAATAGAACTATATCATTTGCATATTGTAAGTCAGCAAGTTTATCTCTTGCAATGAGGTCATCCCCAGAGAAATCAGATGACAATATCAACTCTAAAAGTGTGTTAATGATAAAATAAAATAAAAATGGGGAAAGCAGGCGACCTTACCTAACACCAGTTCCGACGACCATCCGCCATAATCTCTGACTCGATATGTGGTGTTCTAGTAAAGAGCTTGTATAAAGTCACTGTACTTCACTAGTACGCCTTTAAATGATGGGCATTGTCACATAACCTTACGATCGATAGAGTCAAACGCCGCCTAAAGGCCAAGGAGTGCAGCTATTGTTAGGAGTCTAAAAGCGTGCCTATGTTCCAGAACCTAACGAAATGTGAACATTTGGTCCATACAACCGCGTCCAGGTCTGAAGCCACCTTAGTTTTCTCGAGTTTGCTCTTCATGAGGTTTAGTTAGACGTCAAAGCATTACTCAAGCCAATTTTGGACACTATATTCGTTAAGCTGATTCCACGGTAATTGTCACAGGAGGACTTCTGTCCTTTCTTATAGACTGGGACAATTAATGTTTGTGACCAGTCAGATGGGGTTGCGTCCAGTTACTAGATTCTAGACAGGATCCCGGTTAATTTTGGCATTAAAATTAGACCACCATCCTTAAATATCTCAGGGGTTAGTCCATCAGGTCCTGCTGCCTCCCTCGCTTTAGATTTCTATAGCCTTCTCAACCTCACTAAGACTTGGGGGCACTAATATTAATTTTCCACTCAGATTGCTTGGGGATGGTGGGCAACTGAGATGAAGCCAATGGCCATTTAAACTGTTCCCTAGTGTTCTGCCCATCAGTCTAATTTCTGGATTTACAGTGAATAATGGCCCCATCTTTTTTCTGAGATAGTTTCACTTACAGTTGGATTTCTGATACCCGTTTCCTTGATAAGTGTCAACAGTTGTCTACTGTTACCTATTGCCGCTGCCTTTTCCATCTCTTTAGCTTTCGACACTCACTACTGTTCATGATCATTACATAAGCTTTTAACCAGCTTGTGTTTAAGTTGCCTTCGCTCCTCATCGTGTACAGAACCGGATGGGATGTGTTGCCGAGCATCTACCAGTTCAATAGATGCAGCTGAAATCCAATGAGTTTTCTTAATTTTTTAGTTGCGTTTACTAGTAGATACGACTGCTGATTCAACAGCTTTTTGGATATCATTCCAAGCTGACTCGAGTTGGGTACAGCTTATGTAGTTGACTAATTGGTTTTCTAGATGTTCCTGATATGTATTTTTGACTTTTTCATCATTACTTTGAACTCTGAGAGGGATCCTTGCCGTGGATCTCTTACATCCAGTGAGACGAAGACTAATACGCGCTCGTACTAAAGCGTGGTCTGAGTCTAAACATGTATTCCAAAATGAGCGGCAGTCTTCTATCGAGCCTCTCCAACGGTGGCTGATAGCAATGTGGTCTATTTGAGTTGGTTGTGGTGGTCGTCATGTCAACTGATGTCATTGCATATGCTTAAAGTTGGTGCTTACAAGAAATAGACGGTTATCTGAACACAGTTATAACAGCTGGTCGATATTATCTGTTCGTTTAGCTTCGATAACATAGGGTCCACCTAGGTGACTTTCGGATTCGCTTAGTCTACCCACTTGGGCATTAAAATCACCACCCACTATCGCTACACCGGTGTGCTTAGCTTTACGAAGGTCGGAAAGCTTTCTGTAAAATTCATCTTTTACTTCATCTGAGCTGTAATCAGTGGGAGCGTAGGCAGAAACAACAAAGAGACAACGGAAATCGTCCCTATCTTTCCGAGTTCTTACCGTCCCATTTAGACGGACGGCGCATAAGCGACTGTGTATTGGAATCCAACCAAGGAGGGCCTGTTTGGCTTTTGAACTTAATGCTCTACCTAAATCAGCAAGGCCTTGAGTGGTAGCGGTGGGGTGAACTGGGCCGGTTCTTTGTATTGACGAGGTGGGGTCAAGTGAATGATTGTACTTGGATCCTGTATATGCATTTCAGAGACGAAACAGATATCGATGGAGTGGGAATCTAGTCATAGCTAAGAAGGCTTGTTGTCCTAAGGTTCGAACGTTCAAAGCTCCGATATACAGTTTAGTGCAAGGTTTCAGGATACCAGAAATAACGCTTCGTGAGCTCAAACCATTAGCATGAGAGGCTTGAGGTGATAAAGTTATGATAGACGGGTTAATCGTAGGGATAAGAGAGTTATTAAGAGTTGATGGTGGGATTTGACCTCGAACAAGATGATCTCGTGTGCTGTTAGAGGTATGAGGGCGGTTGTCACTTCCTGGCTGTCCACACCATGAAAGAATATTACTTTTTCAGGTATCTGGAAAGGTAAGTGGGTTAATACTGGTCTTAGTGACCTGTGAATGCGATCGCAGAACTTAATGGACAACTGCTTGAGGCTGATCACACACGACCTTGTTATAGAGTTTTTGAAGCGTTGGCTCCGTTCTTTAGAAAACCTTACTGCCGGAGACGGAAATCCGTGGAGTAAGGTGAAGTGTGACATTTTTAGGGTCGACCTTTTCTAACCCCTTCCTTCGTTTGTGAGAAGGCAGCATCGCTGCAGATGCTGGTTATCCGAGGGAAATACTTTACTGATGTCACACCCCGCTGCAGTCAGCAGTACGACTTCGCCCTTAGGTTGCTGCCTATAATTTTATCGCCTCCCAACAGACCTGCTTGGCATGATAGGACCTAGAGGAACAAGCGTTCCAGCCAATATAGCACGGTTAGGTCATCACGATAGGCAAGCCCGACCACTACGTTAATATAGCAGCTACGGTCGGGGAACGAACCATTTAGGCTTATTAATTATTTTACTACAGCGCGTTGTGCGGTATATGGACAGTAGTAGAAATTTCAGTGACAGGTTCTTTGAAAATTGCAGATGAATGAATGGCTGGATCAGTATGAAAAGACTTTCCAAATAGCCAAACTCAACCATATAGTCTGTAACAATAAGCTTAGATTGGATCAGTAATAACTAATATTGGCACAAAACATACGAAGAAACAACTATAGCTAGCTAGTATCAAGAATTTTTTGGGGAGGGGGGGACTATTGAAAAATGAGAATATTTCAATTGTTGAATATTTGATGCGTTCTGTCTCCCTCTCTCTCTCTATCTATATATATATATGCTTATATAACCGGCGACGGGAATCCGTTAGGGAAGGCGAGATGTGCATATTTAGCGCTGGGATTTTCTAATACACTCCATCTGTTATGAGGTGGAAATGCCAAATGTTTATGAGAACATCTTACCGTCGTTACACTTCTGTACAGTCGAAAGTATGACTACAATTACAATGAATGTGAATGAATTTAAAACAATTGATGTACATGAGGTATTCGTTATAAAAGTAAATAAAACTTAGTACCCTCTCGTGAGGTACTATTAGCAACAAGGTGAGCATAAGATTTGTCTATTTCCGTTACGTTTTACAACTGAAGACAGAAAAAAGCAACCTATGAAGGATTATCTAAATCTTTATTTATAGGGAAAATGATTGTTGAATTACCTGACAATCCAGGGAAATATATACAACGTATCTGGTACAAAACTAAACACAATACAAACTAGAACATTATCACTGGGTTACAAATTTTATCTTCCCGTACCAAAAGAAATGACACCGAAACTCAATTTGAAAACTTATATTATCAACTATCCAACTTAAAACCACTCAGCAACTACAAACATGGCTAGTTCAAATCGAGACTGGTCGGCACTACGAACCAATTTTATGTTACTCCAACTCTCCAATACAAAGTCATGACAGAAGCCAATTACGATGCCGTTAAATTAACATGAAGTGACAACAATCTAGCATTATTCAAACAAGACGAAGGCTATGGAATTATATTTATAAGTAAATCCTGTTACCTACAGGAAATAATGATAATTCTAGAAGACGCAAGTAAATTCAAAGCTAAACAAACAGACAAATACAATACAAAAAGGTTATTTTTAATAAGAATAAAATGAAGCCCACAGAAAAAGAACGTATTGATGACTACTAAAAATTCAGTTCTGTATTTACATAAAGAACAATTCATAAATATACATGTCTATATGTAATGAGAAGTGGGCTATCCATTTTTACTATCTTATGTGAATTAAACAACTGTGTAATTTATTCCTCATAATTATCACTCATACTGTTAACAATATTTTCAGGATGAACATCTTCAAACAAATCACCGATATAATTTAATGGATAACGTATTTCAACCGGTAAAGCTAAATACTCTTTATATGAATAAATATTTTTATATTCTGGATATTGTGATAAGTTAGTATCACTATAATTACTATTATTGTTATGATTGTTATTATTATTATTATTATTATTATTATTATTTAAAGGGATGGAAATTTGATCTAATGAACCAAATATTTCAAACGATGATTGATATTCTTCATCTTGAGTAGTTGAATTGGATTGATTTTTGTCTGAATATGTATTCAATTTTCTCAAATGTTGTACACACTAAAAAATGTAAAATAAACAACTAGCTTGATTCCTATAAACAGTAATTGAATTAGTAAAGTTCGTGGTGCATTACTACTGACAATAATAAAAAGAAAGGCACAATGCAGAGAGGATAATTCTCACCAAGCTGATTAACAATGTAACGACCGGATCGACTGAGGCTGTTGAAACATGTACGTACTATCTACATCCTAGGACGATGAGTAATTTTGTTGTGGTAATTGAAAATGAGAAGAAAGATACTGGCGGCTAAACCAAACTTGGTGTCAGATCATGAAATCATTTGAAGCACGTCGGTCAGTTCAAACTATCTAGTCGGGGTCGGCACGATAACCGCGGGTAATGGTTGGAAACGTAAGGTAACATGGATTGGAATAGTTCAGATGCATTCGATCGTTACCTTTCTATAGATCTTGAGTTCATGTATTCCTTCATAAATGTCTTTCTATAGTGAATTGAACTATAATCTGGAGCAGAGATCATTAAAACAAAACGACCAAGAATGCAAGTTCCGGGTCACAGTGTACATTATGATAAGATAATGCCAAATACATAATGCGGAAGGACCACATTTAACTTTAGTCATATAATGACTAGTTTTATTTAGAAAAATATTTTAATACTTCGCATTATGAAGAAGAATCGAGAATCTGTATAATGGATTTGTTTTCTGTACATGTATGACACATTAGTAATCTTCCCTCATCTGATAGCACACTACTAAGTGTTTACACCAACGATTATCCCTTGTTCCACCAGCGAAATAATAGGGGCTTTAAATGTGTGAGCATTCTTACCACCCATTACTTTGCATTCTGTTAACATTTTACCCTTTTTATCTTATCATGAGTTTATATGGTAAATCGTCTTTTGCAACGCCTGATCAAGTTCTGGGTCTACCCACTCACTTTATTAAATCTAGGACATTTTTATTGCAGATCTATGTTATATCGGAGATTCAAGAAGAGTAACAA
Source organism: Schistosoma mekongi (assembly GCA_034768735.1). NCBI lineage: Eukaryota > Metazoa > Platyhelminthes > Trematoda > Strigeidida > Schistosomatidae > Schistosoma > Schistosoma mekongi. The sequence goes on along the minus strand of CM068309.1, from coordinate 15,311,070 downwards.
ACTTTCTGAACCGTTTTTCAGAAGACTATTTCATTTATTTTGAGTATGTGTAGATCGATTATTTTATTTCTATTATTGTCATGTTCCCAACACCCTAACCTCCTATTAGACTCATGAACTGTTGTCATATCATTTGTCATCCAGGAATTATAGTCAATTAATCATGTAACTGTATCCCCAGTCCTTAGTCATTGTTGTTTCCGTTCTGCACAAATGTTATTCTCTATTGGTGTTATGCGCGACCAGGTTCCGTGTATATATAAATGGATGAGCAAAATATGCTCCGATTGACTAAGTGTCTGTTGGTTGACTTAGTTACCTTGTGCTCTTCATTCTGGCTTGGAGTCTGGTAGTCGCGGGGCAGATTTGTACAGGCACTGAATAGTAATTATCGAGGTCACACCATATTTTACATACGCTGTGATTAGGTCGAACTTATGCAAGATATAACAATCTGCGCGCCTTGTTTCCGTTTTCTTCTCGCTGGTTGTAGATGATCCTGTACAGAAACTGAGTGGAATATACCTGTACTGCATTGCTTATTTTTCTTCTTATTTATTTTGTTAGTGAAGCATACTGCATTCTATGAGACACTGTCCATTCGAAAACGCTTGTGATGATGTATATCTGTCACTCTCGCTCTACGTGGACTTCAACTTCCTTATACTAGTTCTTATAGTCAAACTATATGCTAGAGAAATTATTTTCGACAGTAATAGTTGTGTGACTAATACAGTACCACCTCTGTTGTTTAGGTGATGGTCGACATCATTATTCTTCGCAGTTTGTAACAACTGTGCAATTAACGTCCCAATGAAATAATAATTCTTTTCTGCTCGAATGATAAACTTTAATTTTTTTAACAATATGAACACGCTTGTGTGAATTCTGTAATTTATTTCAGAAAACGCTATTATCACTATTCATATTTCCAATCTCCTAATCGCCTGAATGATACAAATCCTCGCCAAGGTCACTTTTCAAGAATTGAAGTTGGTTAAACTCATTTCTCTAACAACTTGACCTAATATGCACTTAGGTCAAATTCTATGCTGATTATAACTGACTGAATTGATCGTATGTATGCATTAATGTACAACGTAGAGCTTGTGTGTATTCTCCATACTGCCTAGGTGAGGTCAAGTGACTGACCATGCTACGATCCTGTATACGTGTGCCTGAGACAGTATACATCTATAACACGAGATTTTAACGTCTTAGCCAAGGAGGCTTGCTGTCCAATTTGATGCTGGGTACGTCCGCTGAAAGTACCAATGTGTAATTCGGAGCGTGATTTCAGTAGACACGAGACAGTATTTCGTGAACTAGAATCATTGACACTGGTGCCACACGAGGACAAAGTTTAAGATAGGGATCTGTGGTTGATAGTCAAAGTAGAAGAAATACTGGGAATTTCATTATGAAGACAGTGATAATGGATTTTGTTAGAGGAATGAAGGAGGTTATATAATTGCCTAGTTTCCCAAATCATGGAAGGGTCCTACTTCTCAAGGTACCTGAAAAAGGAGCTGGATAAGAAAAAGTACTGACAACCCTACAGGGTGACCGAAATGCATAAGTGACAACTGCTTGAGGCCGATAACATACAACCATTTCATAAATGATTTTTAGTTTGTCAACTCTGTACTTTTTAAGGCTTCGTCGCCGTAAACGAAAATTCATGAAGTAAGGTGGAATGAGAATATTTCAGGCCGATCGTTTTTAATCCCACACTTCTATTATTGGTAGGCAGCATCTCTGTCATCCTGGTTGCCTGAGAGAAACACCTTACTACCATCACACTCCCGTACGATCGGCAGTATGACTACGCGCTCAGACCTTAGGTTTGTTGCTTTTAGTCTTTCAGCTCTCCAACCGATCTGCCTGTCGTGGTGAGACCTTAAGAAACGGTTAGTGTAGTCAGCATGGTGTGATTGGTTTATTACGATAAGCAAGTTCGATCACCATGTCAGGGTAGCATCAACAGTCGAGGACTAAATCGAATACAAATGATTTACGATAATGAAATAGAAAAGAGCAGACATCATTATTAACTAAATGAAATAAACTCGTAAGGTCTCCAGAGCTTGCAAATGAATGATTTTAATACTTAACTTTAACTGAATTAAATTCATCAGAGAGAAGTTTTACTACTTTAACATTTCTTGTGTAAAATGACAGCTGTTGGGGTCAATTTAAATTTATGAAACAAGCATTACATGCATGAATTTCGTATAGTCCGAATTCATATCTCAACTTGTACAAGTACTCCTGATTATAATTAGTTTGATAAAATGACCAAGGATAGTTGCACTCAATGACAGAATGAATTTTTTAAGATTGGTCGTCGCACTAGTTTTATTAATGAATAATGTTGAAAATCAAATAGCAAGTATTACGTTTGTGAAGCGCGCCTAACGTGATGTGCGCTCCTTGCTCTTCTTCTCTCCCTTTACATCAGTTATTTCACCCTCCACAATATCCTCCAAACAACTGTATGTTGTTTGCACGATACACTTCTAAAGTGAACGCTCATCACCTCTCAAGAGATCTTGCTAATGAGAAGTTCAAAACGAACACGAAATAAGTGTAAAGTGTTTTAAAATGTGACCAGTCGGTGACAAAAGATGTATATCACCTGTTACCAGGGAAACAACTATAATCAAGAATGGTATTCCTATTACGTCCTTGCTGTGTCGATATATAAAAGGTATACAAACTTAGTAATTTTAAGAAGACAAAAAAACATTTTCTCTCCTTGTAAATAATTACACTAAATTCTGTTAAACATACTCTTCTTGCTCGTACAGATCTCCTACACGCATCTGGACGTACTCTACGCAATGGATCTTTAAAATCTTCAGGTTGAGAAGAAATCAATTCAACAGTTACTAAGTTTTCGTTTAGATTAATTTGATGGTTTGCCTCTGGACGATTATTCCTTACGTATTGGTTACGACTTTCGTTGTCCTGCAGGATTGTAATGTAATGAAAATAAACAGGATTAGAATAAGCTAAAATAACTTTAAGACTGAGAATAAGATCAACATTGGGCTACTAATGCTATGGTCAAAATAGTTAAATGGTCTATCGACCGAGAATTAGACAGTTGGTGTAGTAAATGTCAAAAACGACAGTTCATGCGTGTACAATCCTTCAAATTAATGAATATCAGTAAATCAACCTAATTAATAATAGTCAGGTCTCTGAATATCCACAAACCAAATAAATGTGACTGTAACGTTAAATCGATGGGCAGCCTGTTTGAAAACAGTCGAAAGTGATATAAATCACTGGTCTACGTCAAAACTACATGGAAGATTTCTTTCACCTCAATGTTTACCCACTAGACTTGAAATTTGTAAATCTGTTATCAAAAATATAGAACTAAACTCAACCTCAAATCTAGTTTCAACCAATATATTAATAAATGAAGAGTAATTGGAAACTATTCGAAGATAGTTTATTAAATTCTGATGGAGTAAAGCCAATAATTGCAATAGAATAATGTAAACCATCGACTTCATAGATATTTTTCAGCTGTTTACAACCTGAACGCAACAGTACCAAGTATTAAGGGGATAAACATACATCAAACCATAAAGATTCTTTGATCAAGACAAGAGATGAAATAGAGGTACCATAGCATAGAGGGGAAAATTAGGAAGAACTGCAAATGTTTATATCTTTTATTACCTATAGATTAACCATGGGAACATCCTACGAAAAAATTGAGCTTAACATAGAAACAGGACTTCCATTTGACGCAATAGTGAATCTGTACCTGTATGTTATGACGGTCCAGAAACCACTCACTGTGACATGCAAATGATGACTAAGAAATCAAAGAAAGCCAGGAGTGGCCACGACAATCCAATGCATTTACCGAATAATTAACAACTGAACTGAACCAAGTTGGGAGATTTATAGTTGGAGATCGGATGTGGCATAGCCTGTCATCATCATCATCAGCAGCAACGTAGAACCGGGCACAAACGCCTGTAGGTTCAAGTTGTCATACCACAATAGCACTACGAGAGTATTGAGGTAACGTATAGACAGAATACAAGAGAGAAGAGTAAGTAAAGATGTTCAGAAAATAACAATAGAATTTAAGATCTAGATGAGGTTAAAGAGTGAATACACTTGCGCCACTGTGACCGGTTCTGAGCCATATCACCTAGTGTCTCCAGCCATTTGTTGCGATCATCACGCGGACCCCAACCAGGTAGTCTACATCTACCTACATGGCTTAGACCAGTAGTCAAGGACTTCATGGACTGATGCCATGTTTTAGTTTGGCCGCCCCTAACCTTCTTCCATCCTATTTCGGCCCTAGCTAACATGGCGCGACGGGGTAGACGGTGGTCGGGCATGCGCAATACATGTCCTAGCCATCTCAGTCGATGAAGGTTAATGACCTCTTCAACTGATTTACCGTGTTTCCCAAGAACCTTTCGTCTAACCTCACTATTACTAGTCCGGATATTCCATGGTATACGAGCGATGTTACGAAGATTCCTATGGTCAAATATCTGGAGACGACGCATATCTTGAGTTTTCATGGCCCACGTCTCGCAGCCATATGTTAAGATGGCGCGGATTGCTGCGCAGTACACCCGGCCTTTCGTTGAGACACGGATATCTAGTCTGCGCCACAAGTGCCGTAGATTGGTATAGCCTGTAATCAATCACAAAAGTGCGAGTGGTCTCGGTCTTTATTTTGATTTATAAAATGTTATAGTTTCCCTTCTACAGTTGCATTTGTTCTATTGTAACTATATTCCTTATGTTCACTTTTTTATTATTGTGAATACTACTTGTACGAATCCTTTGCATTATCATCAGTGGGTTGATTTCTTCTTGTGCCAACTTGGGTCAATGCATAATAGTATCAAGTCGTGTTGTGTAGAACAAATTGAACAGTGAACTTTAATTAGCACTTACCATAAAAGCGACTTCCTGTTGATTTTGAAATACGTTCAATAACACTGTCCACACAAACGACACTACGGAAAAAGTGAGAATATTCAACGGATAAATATCACAAACTGAATACAATCGACTAGAACTTCAACAAATATAGAGCCATAGACTGTTTTTGATTTCTAATAGGTATGTTTACTTAATCAGCCAAGTCACAACAAATACCTACGAACTATTCAGTTGTGGAGATGCTATTATGCTGGTTCCTACTCACTTGAAGGATGTCCTGAGCTGCTAGAATAACGGAGGGTGATCGATAGGTCACGAGGACAGTTGCTTGTAACCTAAAACCTTTGACTACTCTCAATCGTTGTGCTGAACACAGTTAAACTAAGTACTCAATCTGAGAAAGTAGTAACTAATAGTGAACCTTGAATTAATACAAATCATTAAATAAAGACGATTGTAAAATCTCACACTATGCTAAATGATTTCAGGAAAAAGCAATTACGTCTTTGATAATTTTTAAGTATATGAATAATGATATCACAAGTTAACGTAATTATTCGTGCACAGTACCGATAAGGGGTGTTACAATAATGTTCCTCAAACTTCAGTTGCATACACATACAAAACGACTAAATCAAAAAATCGAATAAACGATGAGAATAGAAAAATGTTGTCACTCATCTCTTGGAACCTATAACTTCGACTTTCTGAGTTACAGGGATGAATTGATAATCAAATTATGGTTTACAAGACTTAAATAAACTAGCAATTTTTCCGACCTGAACAGTCAATTATCGCTAAATGTATTGTTCAATTCAAAACGTCCTCACTTATCGTATTATCGTACAAATTAAATGCCTTCAAAAATCACATAGTATTTTACGGATTATTGTGGATATTAAGTAAAGTAAATATTAAATAAAAATTTAATCAACTTAAACGGAACATTACAGTGGAATACATGATTTATCAAAGCCAGTATCTGTGTTCGTTACTCTTTCAAGATCAGACATAATAATAACAATTGATGATCAATATAATCAGTTGGACAACAATCAACGACTGAATCTTAGTATTATAAACCGTCTAGAAAAGCAACTTTACAAGCTATCATGTTATAGATTTAAAATGCTACCCACGATTAAATGATCACAAGTAAACAATGTTCCATGTAACTGAATATATAGAGTGAGATTAAACGAGTTATAAATGCTGCTTGTTTAAACTATTCATATGCTTGGCCTAAAAGCGTACGCTATTTGTGCGAGGGCGAATGATATTCCTCAGCTAACCAAACCGAAATAGGTGAAGTAGGACTCAAACTTGCAACCAAGTGTTTGAAAGTTCAATACTTTAACCACTAACCCACGATGCTCTACGTGATGATGCAATTATGCAATAAATAACACACATTCCAAAATAATATTACATAAGGTGTAAACATATAGAGAATAACTTGCAAACATAACGGCTTAGTAAACAAACATTTAGCAGTATAACTTCCAAATTAAAAATAAACACAACAATTTTATTGGAGAAATAGAATAAATAACATTTTCTTTAACTTAACACTGAAGAAATAAAATCAATTCAATTTAATACGAAAATAGATGAAAGTAAATTTTAAGACAAAATTGGGACATTACGTTACCAATTGGTTGAGACGAAAGAGTAATAATAATAATCTTGTAAGTACTAGGTGGACATAATGTGAATAACTCTTAGGAACATACATGCGTTCATACATCAACATATATAGTATAAGTAATTAAAAATGAAAAAAAAGCATGTCGTACAAAACTACACGATCGAATCCAGGACAGTCAATGTCAGTTTTCAAAAAATAACGCAAAATATAGATGTGTTTGTAAATATGTGTATACAAAGTATTACCGTATAAGTCGTTATAGGTACTAAAAAATCAACAAGAACAGTTTAAATTGTTGTAATATAGACGTAAAATCTGGAATCAGACAACAAAATTACTCAAAAGTTTTATGACAATGAAGTGGTTTACAAATGGATAAATAAAGACAAATTTATAAGGAGGGGAGGGAGGGATAGTCTCATATGTACAAAGGGTATATATATATATATATATATATATATATATATATATATATATATATATATATATATATATATATGATTACTATACAAGAAATGCAGAACTCGAATTTTATAATACATCCTTAGAGAACATATTCAAATTTGTACAATCTTATTGTTTACACTACTATTACACCTAATCATTTTCTATAATCCATGAATCCAGTGTAGACGGACGCATATGATGAAGTTTATTACGTCTTTGATTGTTAGACGGTTTTGGTTTATTACCACCAGAGGTTACATCCCAATGCTGTTGTCGATCATCGCTATCACATGTATTAGTGTATGTCTCGAGGAGTTTCAATTCAAAAGAAGGCAAACCTTGAGAGATGAATATATCCGAAAAACTGTTTACATTTTCTAGATATAATTGCTGAAAAGAAAAAAGGAAACCTTTGTGCATCAAAAAAAATACTGGAATTTAAAAGAATTCAAGAACATGAAGTAATATCCTATGGATAATGCAAACGATAACCCAAGATTTTATATCACAGCATACAAAAAACTCTTCAGTCATTCAACCTTAATCACCATAGAGCCCGGTTATCTCTTAATTTATGGAGACGGAAAATTACTGTAGAATGATACAATCAAATTTCGTTAATAGTTATAGCATACAGTTTTAAATAAACAATTTAACTGTTGCCTCATCTACCTCGATTCGGACTGTCCAAATAAAGAAACGAGGTCGAGTACATTAACCTATACTTGAATAATTACTTCTTAATTATATTGATAATAAGTGGAAACAAACTAAGCAAATATTTAAAAATTTAACACAATAACTTACTTTTTCATTCGACAAATGTAAAAGACAATTTAAAGCAATTGAAATACTAAGTTCTTTGGCCATTTGCCAGCTTATACGACCTGATAAACTGTCTATAAGTTCTGAGAAACTTCGAGCCCCAGGAACTTTCGGCAGGTCTAACATTTTTTCACTGTCCATTCCGGTGATATTCTCATTCACCAGATGTTGTTGGTTTTCATTTAAGTTAACAGATGTTGGATCATCTGTCAGAATATTAGCGTCAGGAGCTGAAGTTGTCGAAGCGACAGAAAACGGGGATTCAGATGGAATATTTACAGAAACATGTGGAACTGTGTGCTCGAGGAATCCCCACATAGCACATTTTAACCGTTGAACGTTAATCATCTTTGCAGTTCGAGCATAACCGATCTCAATACGAGCCACTTTATTCGGTTGTGAAATTAATTCAATGTCACCAAATTCACCGTCACTGTATCCAGCATTCTACAAAAAAATGAAATGATACGAAAATTAATAATTAGCAAATTATGTTTACTTTGCTTTAAATTGAATGATCTATAAAAATAAGTGTTATGTAGACTACTTGTAATCAACTTACCTGTGTAAAAGCACATTCAAATGGGATTATTACATCATCATCGTCATCATCATCTTGATGGTTTCCTAACTGATCCATGCCACCATCGACATCTTCATACTCATTATTAACAGTTAAGGGTCTTTCATTGATGTCATCTGTTAAAACTGCACAAAGTTCATTTATCCCAATCATGTCCGTGTGTTCACCCTAACAGTTAAAAATAAAATAAAACAAGTTTTTGACACAATGTAAAGACTTTGTTTAAGAAAGAACACAATTACAAGGTGTCTGATTGAGTGCTAGATTGTCATCTACATGTACAACTGATAATACAAAAAAACGGTATAGAGTGAAATGCATGAATAGTTACAATGCTACAGTTCAGTAGTGTGACTCTAGTGTAGAGATTAGGGAATGCAAGTAGGTATACTTAATATCCACGTTTTTCAGTCGAAAAGTTGAAGGTTCACCCCACCTATTTCTGTTTGAGAAATTGAGTAGTCAAGTACATGAATCTGTAACCCGATGGATATTTTTTATCGCACGTACTGGATTGCAGAATAGAAAACGGACGATTAATAATGATAATATAACCAATTCATAACAGGTGACTTAAACAACAAATACTTACAGTAATATTATTACGGCTTGTAAGATTTCTGCGACCAGATAAAATGTTTGGACGTACAGTTACGTCCCGATTAACAAGTTGGTATAAAGTCTGCCGAGACCATTGCGATGGAAGTACATTCATTTGAGAATTTGCTTTTTGTTTGTAGGATTCTTTAAATACGGTAGGGTTGGATGTCGCACTGTTTTCCACACCAGACGACAGAACATCTTTAAGCCAATCTCGTCGACTTAAGCTACCACTCCTATTACATTTAATAGAAAACAGACAAAGTAAGGAACAAAAGAATAATAATAAAGTGGGAGAAGTGAAGTGGAGTTTCACGTACTTAAGAGTAAACGGGATGTTAGAAATCACTAAACTGTGAGATATATATGTTCAGCTAGTTAAGCATTTGATAAGTGAGAGAAACGGAACATGGTTTGTTTAGCAACACAATGTATTGGTTAAGGATACTTAGATGATGACCAATTAGTTAACAACAATTTGTATGGTATGGTTGGGATGACATTAACTATTGACATGATAGAATATTGAATGGTTCATTTTGTAATCAATCAGCTCGTGGACAATGGTGGATAGTTTGGAAATTCTCATGTAAGTTCTACATAGACTCTGCATTATTTGAATACATACAATTCGGTACAAATATGTACCAAAAGTAAATGCGCCACATAATTAGAAACCTAGCAATCTAAAAAAAAGTGATCACCGACAAGAAGGTAGAATTTAATAAAACAACACGAAATCACAAGTTAGGAAATACAGTTTACGTAGTGCTAGGGTTCCATGAATATGACAATAACCTTATACCGGAAAATTAAGAATAATGGCCAACAATACAAATAACACAGGATGAAGTTAGTGATATCCTCAGTGCCCCAACCCAACTAACTAAAGAGAGTAGTCCAACGTGAGCAGGAAAGTATAATTCCACAAGCAGCCAGAAAGACAAATAATCAAGCAACTAACTAATGCGTATATACATAGCAAAAATATCCTTAACAGGCGTCACGAAAATAGTGTACTAAAAGGGAGAACAGATCAATCAAGTCGAACGTCCTCCGCGGCGGGAAACACAAACGGAAGTTAATAATAGGTGTTTAGATGTGGAAATAAGAAATTCAAACTTTTACGCATAAATTGAAAAAATAATAAGTTTGCCAAGTGATTTCTGGAGACCAAGTAACCCAATAGCCTACCTTTATAATAGCGTACATGGCAAGGGTTTACCTACAGTGTGACTGATCGTCGCCTTTATCGAAGTGACTACATATTAAGCTGTAGATCGACTGGTTTTGGACTACTTCTACCGTTCAGACCGGTGGTAGGTTGATGGTGTCGATCGAAACTCAGAGTGAAATGATGAAGGCTAACCGTCCCCGTAGTTGATTCCGGTGTAGGATTCACCTATCTCTTCTCACGCCTACTTCATATATCACCTGATCTCGCCTCCCGATCACATGTGTTTCGGTTTGGGTATTGTGACCTGGTGTGTAACAACAGGGAAAAACTGGAGACCCAATCTCGTAAGTTGGTAGTTTCTGGGATGGTGATTGTGTGGTTCATCTCAGCAGCATCAGGTTGTGGATCGTCATCAGTTCGTTTCTCACAACGACTCTCATTCTAGTAATGCAACACTCGGTGACGTTCTATAAACAAATAGGAAGTTTTGTGATATCTCCATTAGTATCCCTTCGTTTTTTCATTTCAGTAGGGTCTCTCTTAATCGTATCCACAAACCCTTATGTTTGGTGATTTGGTTGCAGTTGGTACGGAGGAGAGCGAAAATGCGTAGTGGTCAGTCGATGGCAGGATTGTTGAAATTGGTTGAAAGTTAACTGCGAACTATTATCTAATACAATTATATGTAGCAGCCATTCCTAGAAAAAATCTCTGTCATGAGTTGTAGCGTCTTGACTGTCGTTGGTGGGGTGGATTTTCAACCAATTCAAAGAAACATCAGCTACGCCTAAATAGGCCGTTATACTGACTGGGCTAGTGAAATTGACATATATCTTGAACCAGGGATACTCATGCTGTGGTCGTGAGATCGGAGGGGCACTTTAACGTTGAACTTTCGCTGCCCGTTGACGCCGAAAGCATCTGTTTACCAATTACATGATGTGCTGGTCCATTAGTGACTAATACGCAAAATTCTGGGTTATGGAATACAATCGTTCTATCTTGTTGTCCTTTTCTTTATTCGTTCGGTATCTTCTCTATAAACACGTGCTCAAATGAATCAAACTTATAAACAATGTTATTATATAACACTATGATACGTAAAATATGTAGTGTAGTAGCCTGATGAGAAACTAATTGAGAACAAGTATTTCTTTGCTCCGTCTTATTTTTCTTCATTGTCTCAATGAAAATAATGGATTTTGTTGGGGATTCCGAATCCCAAAAAATAAGAACATTCGGAAAAAAGCAAGAGAACGAGTTGTAATGGATTTGTACAACTTTCGTCACACTAAATTAATTCTATGTGAGTTAGGCTCCAGAGTATATGCTATGATACTTAATTGTAATTTTGTACTCAATCTCGTAAACTAATTACTCATGTTAACTATTGTAAAGTTTATTCAATGATGATGTCCCAGTAACACATAGTCACTGCAATTAAGCTGATATGTACATGAATGCACTCGAATAAACTGTTTCGAATAGATGGATTATCTAGCTCATCATCCAAATGTTCTTTCCTTCACTACCTTGGGGTAAAGGATCAGAGCAGACTATCCATAGGCAGAAAATACGTCGGTCACTAAGTTTGTGTTTATAAACTAGAGAGGAATTCACCAATCAGCACTCGACGATAAAACCCCTAGATTGCAACGGATTGAGCCGAAAATCGTGAGTAGAGGCTAATGGTCTGTCAGTCCGACTTATGGAAACGTCTGACAACAAAGGCTTTATTCTCTATCTGACTATACTTCTTGTCTGCAGGGGGCCAATGTTTGAGATGTATGTCTAATAGCTTTTTTTGTTGAAAAACTGATGCGAAACGATGGCGTCAACTTCGACCGCTAGAACATCTGGAGTCATACTAGTTGGCATGAAGAGATTATAGTATGTAAGCAATAAATGAGAGCTAATAGTTGTCTTGAGTTTATAAAAGGTAGTTTCACACGCTTTCGTCCAGTTTCAGGTAACGTTCTTATTCAGGTAATTCAGTGGAGACTGTAACTGATACAGTGATGGTGCAAACGGTGAGTAATAGCTAATTAGTTCTAAGGAGGGTCGTAAGGTGATGACGTAAGTGGGAGCAAGCACCAGCTGTAATGCTCAGATATTTTTTGAGTTCAGGTTAATGACCTGTTGCATTAAAGACAAATCCTAAATGCATCACTGACTAAGAAAAATCGACACTTTACTGGGTGTAAACTGGAGTAATTATCATCGTGCGTTTTTATAGCTCCTTTGATGAAGTAACAATTAGAATATCATCATGATAAGAAGCGACCCCCTTCCAGGATTACTCGCTAGTATACTTACTCGCTAGTATGGCATCCATTAATTGCTAGAAGACAAATGGGGCGATTGTCACTCCAAATGGTAGACTAAAATGCTGAAATAAATCACGATGGGTATTAATGGTTAGCAAGTCTTCAGCCACCTCCACCAGTAAATAAGCATCAGTAAGGTCGAACCTCACGAAGAACTTCCCACCGGTTAGCATAGTGGATGAATCTGTTGGAACTGGTAATTGACAATGTTGTTCGAAGATTGTATTAAGATCCATAGATAAATCTGAGCATATGTGTAGTGCGCCATTTGCCTTCATAATAGCCAAATTAGTGGTTTAATCAGAAGAAACAGGCGTGATAACTCTTAGTTATTGTAGGCGGTTGAGTTCTTCGTCAACTTTTGATTGTGATGAACATAGCACTGGTCTCTTCGGATGTAAGATGGGTTCACATCCGGCTGTATACGAAGGGTCAGTTTCGTAGCTAAGCGAAAACGCAAACCAGGTTAAAGGGTATTTGGAAACTGCCACAATAATTTCATTATGTATCCATTAGGCTCAGGGGATTGTTTCATCAGACAGACTTAAACCCAGCCTAAGTCCACTAAGGGATTGGGATAGTGGTAGTTATATACCATCATTCTGCAAGACGCCTGTATACAGCTTTTAAGAAATTAAATATACCCTAATTCAATGGACAATTCGAGAGTGCGGTTCTGTTCAATGAATAGAAGACAGCCCTGATGTTAAAGAACACGCTGATTGTTGGCCAAACATACATGTAACGAGTTGAGTGAAGTATATACTGGCCAAAAGTGTACTTTTAACCGAGCAGATAATATAAAAAATTATGGACATAAGAAACTTGCCTTGTTCGATTTTCGCTTGGTTTAGTTGCTTCAGCATAAGAAATTCTCTGCACTTTATCTTTTTTAGACTTGGTAACATTTCGATTGCTTTTTCCTTTAACAACATTTTCCATACCATTTTCATCTTGTTTGTGTTCAAACTTTCGCTCAGGATTGTCTGGTATTAATTTTTTTTTTAAAAGTAAAATTACGACGAATTATGAAGTTTCGAAAAAATTGTAAGATGTAACTATGAAAGCCAAAATCTCTGCTAATTGTCTATAACTCACTTGAGTGTCAATGGATCTAGTTTTCAAATTATTAATTACACGTAATCGCATTCACAAGAACCACTGACGTTTGAAAAGATGAAATAATTTAAAAAAGTCTTATATAACGCAAAATATAGGTACATACCAAAAATAGAGAAAAGTAAGTAAGTGGAATATTATGATTTTGTTTAATTATGAAATGACTCGTTTAAACAGCGTAGAATATTATGAATAGGTTCTATAACGTTATACGATAATTTTAAACAAACAAATAGTAGTGTAATTGAATTAAAGATGGTTTGTGGAGATTGATATTTTTAGTTGATTGAACTCATCACAGAATGATATTAGTAGGGTACCACTGAAAGCCAGGGAGCACTGGACAGCTGCTTCGTTCTAGCATGGAACTCCTCAGTAGTGCGCGACCAAGACCCCCTCGTCCCAGGGTGTGTAGTGCTGAAGAATTCCATACTAGGACGATACAGCTGTCCAGTGCTCCCTGGATTTCAATGGTACTCTGCCAATATCAATCTATGACGAATTCAATCAACTAAAAGCAATAATGTCCCAATAACGTTAAATAGCTTTTATAAATGGCTGGTTCCTACTCGATAGCTCCAGAGGCACCATTAATCTGAAAATAGTAATTATAGCCCAGTAAAATCGTTTGTAAGAGAAACTAACCAGTATATATATACTAATTATAGATTACACCCACACAATACAATTCAGAAGAATACACTCAGCCTCCTAAACATAAAGCTCGCAGGTAGAATCTTGATTAGTGCATGCTTGGATCATACTTAAATTAGAATATTTTGAATGGTTCTGTTTTAGTCAATAAGAGCTAGAGGATGAATCAGAGAGATACTAAAATATTCTCATGTGGATTCGACATAAACTCTAATGCTCTCACTACTTTATCTTTTGTTGGCTCCACTTTATTAGAATATATAATGTTCTTGCTAAATTATGGAACTGATATGAGACAACTCGAGTGAAGTAAATAGTATTCGACAAATACGAGGAAGTGAAGAACTGAACACTAAACGAGCTTAAGATTGTTTTCCCGTGAAGTAGTGATTGCCCAGGCATAATAACGCTGATTGCATTTACAGTAATCTAACTGTTTGATGAAACAATGTCAGTGTATACAAAAAAATTCGCTTTAACTGAACCATAGCTGCTACTTTGACACAATGAATAAGATTGCCTATTTTGACTGGAACACTCATGCTTATGAGTCCTACTATGCCACCAGGTAAAGCTGGTTGAAGAGCGGTAAGAATAAAAACAGCAAACTCCCTGTTTTGTAAAAACTAAGACGGTGATATACATTCCCTTAGGTAAGATGTAACGAGATGAGCAAGTGATGAAATAAACAAACCTTCATTTAATTTAACTGCTCCATCCAACTTTGGTCGTTTAGCTTTCTTGTGCCAATGCTCAGGTCCTGCCCACATACCCAATAGATGATCATTTAATTTTCCAAAATGTTCATATTGCTTGTCTAGCATGCTTTTTAGACATGATACAAATACTTCACCATCCGCAGTTGTTGTGGTTGCGGTCGTAGTACTAAACATAAATAAATAATAAAGTATACAATCATTTGTATTTGAGGAAAATTGAAGTACACGAAATTATATACACATGCATATACCCCGTTTTGTATCATGTTTTGAACTAGTGATAATATCCAGCTGTTCAAACCAACGTAGGTGAATTTGAAACCATGAGTAGTTAAAAGCAGCCAATCATCGGTATGCTGCTGCCAACGTAGAACCTGAGATAAATGTGAGTTAGCTGAAGCTGACACACTACACCAACACGATGAGATAAAATCACTAAGTGATGAATGAACGGAAATAATGTGGCAAGTGATGGTGGCTAAATATTGCAGATTTGACTCTGTATTACAGAATGAAGAGGTATATATGCAGGAAAATGAGTACTCAAGGACTAAAGCAAGATGAACGGTGAATATATTTATGCCTTAAATCACTGAATCGCAGAAACCGGCGTGTATGCCTAGTAAAAAATTCTGATTCAATTGTATAGCAGTCATATTTCCAGTTCTTAATAATAGCCGTTTAATAACAGTCTTGCTATTCCAGAAGAAAAAAGGTAGATAAATGTAAATAGAAAATCTGAGAAAAAATAAAATAGTGAATTTTGTGAATTGGAGGATTATCGATTCCGAATAATCACTTGTGCAATATTTAATGTATCCGGTAGAATTAATTTATACTTCTTAGCTTACTTTGGCAGAATCTTCGAATGAGATTTATTAAAAAGTTATTCATTGAGACAAATGATCACATATTGCAGTGAATTGGAATAGGATTACTTTTTATGGACTTTTATTATTTCCAGGGAGACAAAATGCTTTACTTTCACATGAATGGCTACCTTAGCTCGCGCTTAGCATCAGGTACAAATACGATACCAGAAATACAACAAAACTAAACAAGCTAATCGTAATGCTATAAACATATTATAGGCATAGATATAATTCGCTATGAAGGGGGAATAAACATTTTCCTAATTTGTGAGGAAACTTCTGAAAATCGCGTTGAGGTCAGGTACAGTACTGCACTCAGAAGAAATTGAACACAGACTCGAATCCGAAACCTTTTGTGATTTAAGAAAATCTGACAAGTGAACCTCTGCGTGCATGCGTGAATTCAAATAATTTGAATAAACGAGATTGAGCACAATTAGCGACATTATAGTAACCATTGAGTAATTAATAAATAGAAAACAATCGCTTGCTACATATTCATTTACAAATCAAGGATTACACCATTCAGTAACAACGTACATTCAATTGGCTGGTTACATGTTAAGTTTAGACTAACAGAGTGTACTTCTATTGTCGTGAACATCCATTCGCATAATGCAAGATGCAAGAAAAAGTCAAGACACCGAATAAAACATTGATACATACAAACCATATGTAGGAGAACATTCTGGAACATTGATAGTGTTAAAAGGCGAAAGGAAGAGGAATGTTTGTTTTGAAACGTTATAAGTTGTAAGCCGTTGATAAAAAAAACTGTATGGTAAGAATCGAATTCATCTTATTCTGCTAAAATGTGTGTTCCCTCAGATGTATTTATATGTCCGCACGAAGGACAAAATCGATAATGAACGGCGTACAACCCCTGACCAATCTATTAATTTATTATGGTTGTACCAGCTTCCCAATTTTTTGCAGGTTGTAAATACCAACATCTTATTATTTACAAAGTTAACAATTATCTACATTTCTTCTATAAATTATTGCCTCACACCTTTAGGACTATAGCGTAACTTATATCTGATACTTGATAACTGTTGGTTAGTTAGAAAGCGTTGTTATGTGATATAACACCATGATGAGATAAAGGCTCACTATTTTATTGTAGACTAATATGTGTAAAACTGACTATAAATACGATTATACAGCTCTGGCAAATGAAAGTAAAAAACTAATTTATTTTGACTTAATTTGAAGATATCTCACATGGAATGATTTTAATTCACATTATAAACAAAAATAATTCAGTATGAGAACATGGTTATTGGACTGGTGTTTAGTATAAAGCTTATTATTATTTTATATTTAACTATGTAAGGCGTTCACCTATTTTTAAGTTGCACTGGGACTTTACAAAAATGAACTCTACATATTGTGATGTATAAGGCGATAAGTCAGTAAATTATATATATATATATATATATATATATATATATATATATATATATATATATATATATATAATTACTTTTCAGTAACAGCAATATTAGGTAACAAATTATGAGACCCAATATCACTAATTGCAGCTTCTGCTGATGAGCCATTCATTTCAATTTGTTTTCCGGTTTCGAACACTGGTTCCACGTTTATATCTGCAATAAAAAAGGAGTTACATTCAAATTAAATGTATTCACAAGTTGTGACAACTTTTAAAATTATGTCACATATATATTGCAACAATGTAATGTTATAGTTTAGTTAGATATTCTGGTGTATTACGAATACTAACATCGTTTTAGATTACAGAATTTTAGAAGATAGTGTAATTATTATTATTATTATTATTATTATTATTATTATTATTATTATTATTATTATCATTATTATTATTATAGCCGTTTTATAATCTAGTCCTATTAGCCAGAAAGCAATTGTTGATTATAACATGTTTTTCTTTTTAAAATCGATAACTGTGGCTAATTACTGATTTTCCTGCAAGAATTCAATCAGCTAAACATGTGCGCCTGAGCTCAGATTATCACGACTGTTGATGCAACCTAGGAGTGGTGGTCGAACTTGCCTGTCGTGAAAAACAAATCACGCCATACTGATTACAATGATCGTTCCTTATAGTCTTACCCTGACAGGCAGATAGGTTGGAAAGGTGAAAAACTAAAAGCAACAAACATAAGGTCCGAGAGCGAAGTCATATTACCGACTATACAGAGGTAAGGTGTTGATAAAATATTTTCTTCAGACAACGAGCATGGCAGCGATATTGCCTTTCCACAATGGAAGTGTGGGGTATGGATGTGAGACATGGCCATTAAGGGTAGACGACATTTGAAAGTTACTAGTTTTTAAACATCGATGTCTTCGAAACATCGCTCGCGTTAGCTGGGACCACCGAGTAAGTAGTAACGAAGTAAGACGACGTTTACCTTTAATGGTGACGCCTCATATCCATGCAGTAAGACAGAGCACACTGTTGTGCAGTACACTCTTCCTTTCGTTAAGAGACAGATATCTCGCCTACACCATAAGTGACGCAAGTTGACAAAAGCCAAACGAGCTTTTTGAACTCGCATTGAGATTTCGCCAGAGACCAACCCATTAGGGCTAATCAGACTTCCAAGATAAGTGGGGTGGTTAACGTGCTCAACCGCTTCACTCCCTATCTTTAGCTCAGGTGTTGACGAAGACCAGTCCTAGAGCAATAGTTTGCATTCAGAGGGGGAAAAACGCATTCCGAACATAGTTGCATCGGAGCTTATTGCTGTTAAAGGATTCGGCATCTTATCAGCGTCTTCGCCAAATAGGACTATGTCATCAACATATTCTAAGTCAATAAGTGGATCTCCTAGTAGAAGATCAATTCCTGAAAAATCAGACGATGCGAGTGTAACTTCTAACAGTAAGTTGTTCATGAAAATGGAGACAGTGGGCAGCCTTGATGGACACCACTTGAGGTTACAAGTTCGGATGATAGTTCGCCATAAACTTTGACACGACTAGAAATGTATGAGTAAAGAACCCTCGCCAGGTTTATGTACTTATGAGGTAGGCCTTTCAATAAAAGACACTTCCATAAGACCACTTGGTCTACAGCGTCAATTGCTGCTTTCAATTCGTGAAAAACAACCATTGTCGGACCATGAGAAGTATGTCTATGTTATAAACGTTGACGAATAGTGAATATCTGATTAATACAACCGCAACCAGATCTGAAACCAGTTTGATTTTCTCGCATTCGCAGATCACGAGTTGTAGTTAAACGTCTGATAATTATAGAAGCTAGTATTTTAGACACTATATTAGTCTAACTAATTATTTTGTGGTTATCACAGGACGACTCTGACCCTTTTTTATATACTGGGACGATTAACGATCGACACCAGTTAGACGGAATTATATCAAGTTTTCAAACTTTGGTCAAAATATCGGTCAGCCTAATTGTCAAAGTGGGACCACCATCCTTAAGGACCTCTAAGGATAATCTATCTGGACCCGCTGCTTTGCCTCAGATTAGCTATAGCTTTTACGACTTCGACAAGAGTCGGGTGACGTAAGTCGACTTCCCACTCGGGCTGCCTTAAAATAGTGAGTTCTAGAGCAGCTGCAGTCCAACTAAACTGCTCCTTGAAGCGTTCAGCCGATTGTTCTAAACGTCTAGACTGAGTGCGGATAGGCGTTTCATCTCTTTCGGAGACTGTCTCACTAACGCTTGATATTTTAACCTCGGTTTCTTTTATTAACCTGAAAAGTTGTCTAGTGTTACCTAAAGCCACTGCCTTTCCCATTTCCTTTGCTTTCGTTACCCACAACTGCTTACAATCATTCTATAAACTTTTTACTAGTCTGCATCTGGTTTATCTTAACTCCTTATTGTGTTCGGAGCCTAAAGCGAGAAGTTTACAGGACGCCAACAACTCAATGAACGTCGCTGAAATTCACTAGTTTTCTTTGACCTGTTAATTCAAGTGTCTGACAGTTATCACTGCTGATTCCGTAGCTGTTTAGATATCGTCTCTCTCTCTATAATTGTTTAAGCAATTGTGGGGTAGAATTGTTGGCACTGATGACACAGGAAGAAGTTGAAGATAGGGATTTAAGCTTGAAGGTGGGAGTAGGATAAATATTAGGAATAGGAGTTTGATTAAAATGATGATAATCATGTGTATTGTTACGGGCATGAGGGCGGTTATCTCTTCTCAGTTACCCACACTGTGGAAGGGTTCTTCCTGATGTACCTGTAGAATAAATTGGGTTAGGGTTGGTCTTAAAGACTCGGAAGCGTGACCGCAGTGCCCAAGGAGCAACTGCTTGAGGTTGGTTACACACGGCTTTTTTTGAGAGAGGTCTTCGTTGTTGTAGCCCCGTTGTTAGGGCCTTACTACCGGAGACGAAAATCCGTGGAGTGTGGTGAGGTGCGTATTTTTAGGGTCAACTACCATTATCGGAAGTCGGTAAGAATGCCTACATTTTAGAACCTGAGGGTGATTATTTAATAAACGCATTCCCGTTTTGACCAGATATCAGCTTAGTTCTTTCGCAGACGGACAGTTACAACGTAGAACTTGGTACATGCGTACGTCAATTCAAGTTGCCATGCCTCAATTAGCGGATAGAGATTAAATTGTCGAATCAAATCCCAGAGTAGGGGAGGTAGTAACAGAGTTAGTATTAATGGAAGGGAATAGAGATCGGAGATAAGATTTAAGAAAATATGATTCAGTAAAGAGAAAATTATGATAAGTTCAGGAACTTAGAATTTGGAGGAAGACAAAGAGTGGATGAACCTGCGCCATTGCCAACGATTTTGAACCATATCACACAAGGTCTCTAGCCATTTATTACGAGCGTCACGCGGACCCCAACCAGGTAGTCTGCACCTATTAACATGGCTCAGCCCAACTGTCAATGACTTCATGGACTGGTGCCATGTTTTGGTTTGGCCGCCCCTAGCTTTCTTCCAGCTTACTCCTACACCAGACAGCATTGCTCGTCGAGGTAGGCGGTGGTCAGGCATACGTAACACATGTCCTAACCACCTTAGCTGAATGAGATTTACTACTTCATCAATAGACTTACCGTATCTACCTAGTACTCTGTTCCTAACCCATGTATTGCATACTCGTTGGTCCCAGCAAACACGAGCAATGTTTCGAAGACGTCTATGATCGAATACTAGGAGCCTATGGACATCATCTATCCTTAATGGCCATGTTTCACATCCATAAAGTAGGACGGATCGAACTACTGCGAAGTAAACGCGTCCTCTGGTCAGTAGTCGGATGTCTCGCCTATGCCACAGATGACGCAAATTCCCAAAAGCTAATCGGGCCTTATGTATACGCGCAAAGACTTCAGCGGACACCAGACCGTCAGGACTGATGAGGCTGCAGAGATAAGTAAAGCAGTCAACACATTCAACTGCCTCACTCTCTATCACTAACTTCGGTGTCGAATCAAGCCAATCCTGAAGTAACATTTTGCATTTGGGTGGAGAGAATCGCATCCCAAACATCCTTACATTCTTGTTTAAGGTAGTCAAAAGATTCTGCATTTTATCAGCATCTTCGCCTAAGAGAACTATATCATCTGCATATTCTAAGTCAGCTAGTTTATCTCCTGGAAGGAGGTCAACCCCGCCGAAGTCAGACGATGAAAATGTTAACTCTAAAAGTATGTCAATGACAAAATTAAATAAAAATGGGGAAAGCGGACAACCTTGACAAACACCACTTGAGGTAATCAGTTCTGATGACAATCTGCCATAAGCTCTCACTCGACATGTGGTGTTCAAGTAGAGAGCTTGTATAAGGTTAATGTACTTCTCTGGTACGCCTTTCAATGACAGACATTGCCACATAACCTTACGATCGATAGAGTCAAATGCCACCTTAAGGTCAAGGAATACAACTATTGTTGAGCGTCTAAATGTGTGTCTATGTTCCAGAACCTGCCGAAGTGTGAATAGGTGGTCTATACAGCCACGTCCAGGTCTGAACACCACCTTGGTTCTCTCTAGTTTGCTCTTCACGAGCTTTAGTTAAGCGTCGAAGTATGATTAAAGCCAATATTTTGGACACTATATTCGTTAGTGTTTGAGACCAGTTAGATGGGATTACGCCCAATTCCCAGATTCTAGACAGGATCCCGGATCTCGCTGCTAAAACTGGACCACCATCCCTAAATATCTCAGGGGTTAACCCATCGGGTCCTGCTGCTCTCCCTCGCTCTACGTTCTCTATAGCCTTCTCAACCTAACTAAGACTTGGAGGACCAATATTAATTTGCCATTCAGATTGCTTGGGAACGGTGGGCAACTGAGATGACGACGAGGGCCAACTGAACTGTTCCCTAAAGTGTTCTGCCCATCGGTCCAACCTTCTGGATTGACACTGAATAATGCTCCCATCTTTTTCTGGGATAGTTTCACTTACAGTTGGATTTCTGATACCCGTTTCCTTGATAAGTCTGAACAGTTGCCTACTGTTACCTATTGCCACTGCCTTTTCCGTCTCCTTAGCTTTCGACACTCACTACTGTTCATGATCATTACATAAACTTTTAACCAGCTTGTGTTTAAGTTGCCTTTGCTCCTCATCGTGTACAGAGCCGGATGGGATGTGTTGCCGAGCATCTACCAGTTCAATAGATGCAGCTGAAATCCAATGAGTTTTCTTAATTTTTTAGTTGCGTTTACTAGTAGATACGACTGCTGTTTCAACAGCTTTTTGGATATCATTCCAAGCTGACTCGAGTTGGGTACAGCTTATGTAGTTGACTAATTGGTTTTCTAGATGTTCCTGATATGTATTTTTGACTTTTTCATCATTACTTTGAACTCTGAGAGGGATCCTTGCCGTGGATCTCTTACATCCAGTGAGACGAAGACTAATACGCGCTCGTACTAGAGCGTGGTCTGAGTCTAAACATGTATTCCAAAATGAGCAGCAGTCTTCTATCGAGCCTCTCCAACGGTGGCTGATAGCAATGTGGTCTATTTGAGTCCAACGTTGAGTTGACTGTGGGGGCCGCCATGTTAAGTGATGTCTTTCTTTATGTTTAAAGTTAGTGCTTGCGAGAAGTAGACGGTTATCTGAGCACAGTTGTAATAAAAGGTCACCATTATCTGTTCGTTGAGCCTCGACAACATAGGATCCACCTAGGTGCCTTTCGGTTTCGTCTAATCTACCTACTTGAGCATTAAAGTCACCAGCCATAATCGCTACATCAGTAGGCTTAGCTTTTCGAAGGAGGTCTGGAAGCTTTCTGTAAAATTCATCTTTTACTTCATCTGAGCTGCAATCGGTGGGAGCGTAGGCAGAGACAACAAAGAGGCAACGGCGTGTGTCCCTAACTTTCCGAGTTCTTACCGTCACGTTTAGACGGACAGCGCATAAGCGGCTGTCTATGGGAATCCAGTCAAGGAGAGCCCGTTCAGCTTTTGAACTTAGTGCTATACCTACACCAGCAAGGCCATGAGTGGTAGCAGTGGGGTCTCCAGAAACACGAAGGCTGAAACGGACCGGTTCTTTATCTTCACAAAGTGAGGTGAAGCGGATGATTGCACTTCGATCCTGTATACGCGTTTCGGAGACGCAGCAGACATCGATGGAACGAGAATCTAGGGTCATAGCTAAGGAGGCTTGTTGTCCTATTTGGCCTAAGGTTCGAACGTTACAAGCTCTGATATGTAGTTTAGTGCGAGGTTTCAGGATACCAGGAATAACGCTTCGTGAACTCAAACCATTAGCATTAGAGGCGTGAGGTGATGAAGTTAAGCTAGACGGGTTAATCGTGGGAATAAGGGAGTTATTGAGAGTTTAGGGTGGGATTTGACCTCCAGCAAAATGATCTCGTGTGCTGTTAGAGGTATGAGGGCGATTTTCACTTCCTGGCTGCCCACACCATGGAAGGATATTACTTCCTGAGGTACCTGAAGAGGAAACTGGATTAGTATTGGTCATAGTGACCTGAAAGCGCGATCGCAGAGCCCAAGGAGCAACTGCGTGAGGCCGATCACGCACGACCTTGTTATGGGATGTTTTCGAAGTGTTAGCTCCGTTCTTTAGAAGGCCTTACTGCCGGAGACAAAAATCAGTGGAGTAAGGTGAAGTGTGACATTTTTAGGGTCGACCTTTTCTAACCCCTTCCTTCCTTTGTGAGAAGGCAGCATCGCTGCAGATGCCGGTTATCCGAGGGAAACACCTTACTGCTGTCACACCCCGCTGCAGCCAGCAGTTCGACTTCGCCCTCAGATCTTAGGTTGCTGCCTCTAGTCTTATCGCTCTCCAACAGACTTGCTTGGCATGGTGGGACCAATAGGAACAAGCGTTCCAGCCAATATAGCACGGTTGGGTCATCACGATAGGCCACCACGTCAAGGTAGCAGCTACGGTCGGGTAGTTCTTTCGCATTAGCTGTCCGTCAGCTCAAGCTTACATTCACGACAGTGTCACAGGTACAATTCAGTACTAGATATGATAAAGCTTTTCCAGTGTCAAATCATTTGATTTAAATTCATTACTCCACGTTTGCTTCAGACAATGACCAGTTACAATTTAGAAAAGTTTAAGTCAATGAGTGTCATGGAAGAGAAGTATCTAAGCACCAGAATAATGATTCTGAACTAGTTTCTATAAAATGCTTTCTTTGGACAATAAACCACTACTTCAAAAGGCATTCAGTGTCATAGTTATGTTTTTTATGATTTTCATGCGGATTCATAAGTTCTTAGTAGTGGGTATGAAGTTTCCTCTTAGATGGATATCACACTTTATGAATAGAACTAGTCCCCTATTTAACTAGATAATAACATCGAGTAAGTGTGGAGGACGAATTTCGAAGTGATATTATTCTGATTTTTAACATCCACTAACATAAGAACGAAACACTGAATTAATATAGTTAGGTCAGTTGAACAACTTTAAAACTGTTTCTCACTCCTTTAAAATTGTCAGTATGCATACTCACTGCACATTAAATTAGCAGCATCATTTCACAAATAATAACATATATGCCTTAACCATTAGAATGTGCTTAGAATAATACTGTGAGAAAACAACCTTAATTATTATGCAAAGTGAATATCCTAAGTAATCTCTTACACCTGTAGTAAAATATACAAAGCTTACCTTCATGGATAGAATTGTCACAAAAACTATCATCTTGGACTGGAAAGCGATTAATCCTATTGTCCTCCTCATCATCATCATTAGCATTATTATCTTGACTGAGTAAATTAACAGACTGTGAATTTGTATCCCAGTTCATTTGGTTACTCAACTAACAAAAAAGTATCAAGAAAACCTAACTTCAATTAATATTGAAATATTGTTTTTATGGAAATTTTGTTTGGGGGAAATGCCTCAGACTACAATATCAACAGGTAGATAATAGTCTAGAACTTTACTCTTCCACTCATCCGTTGTGGTTTGAAAACAAACCAGAGAGAGATGCAAAAAGGTAAGTATAAGATTTTTAGGTTGATCGCACGAATTTCGCGGCCCCAATACTGGACTATAATAATATAATGCTTGACATTAGAGAGTTGCTGATATTCAGTTGCAACATACTTAAGGATTAATCAAAGTTTTGCTCTAAATGATTCAGTAATCTGGTTAGAATCTTGAGAGTTATAGACTAGTTATTGGAATATATTTTTAATCGAAACCATTCATATCTACGGTCTATTTCTACTTAATTTTAGTTGCAAACGTAATCGGTGTTAAAATTGTTCAAAATACCAGCTTGATAAAGGAAACATTCTCTACTATTCTGCCACACGGGATCTACAGAAGGATGAAATTATATGTATCAGTCAGGTGTTGTATAAATATAACAATGTTGCTGGAAGTGTTATGAGCCAAGAGAGTAAAGTAGGTGAGCATATCGAGCCAGCAACTTGATATTAATAAAGATCCAACATGATGCATATGAGTGAGCAACAAAAATAGACACGTCAGTGAAAGGAGGTTAAATTACCTTATGCCTAAATGATTTGAACAAAGAATAATACAAATTAGAAAACATTACAAATTTAGTACTTAAGGAACTGTCTAGATGTTTGATCATAAAGCTCATAGTTTGAGTCGTGTCAGCAGCTGGAGACTACCTGGATGGGTCCTCAAAAACACCGTAACCGGCGGCTAGAAACACTGAGTGACATGGCCCAGAGTCAGTCACAATGGTGCAGATGTATCCACTCATTGTCCTCCCTTAAATCGTGAGTTTAAATTATTTCACAACTTTATTTCCACGCTCCATGAACCATAGTTTATATGTCCACACTTATTATTATCCTTGAAGTACTTTCTCCTAATGTGGTGTTAAACTTGCGATGCCATAGAGATATGACAACTTGGACCGATGCACGCATGTGCCAGGTTCTATGTTGATCATATATACATGGTTTGAAAATGTGGTGCGTTAACATTGCGAATGATAAATGAATAGTGGATCTAACAAAACAATAACTGTAATGATTATATAATTATATAACAAGGAATAGTATCCATAGTTTCCTAACTAGTGATACTTAAAGGATATAATGTAAACTTACATCGCAATTGTTTTTATTTACATCCCAATCAGTGAAACGGAAATTTTGCAACGTAGAGCAGATGGATAGCTGATTCAGTGATTTTGCGAGTATTAAAGACAAAAACTCATTAATATTTGTAATATTTATGAGACTTGTTGGTTGAGTGGTAGTCAATGAACGGAGCATAACAGGCGTTGATGAGTCCAAAATTAACTCACACGAAGCATTAGCAGTGGAAAGTTGGTTTAATCGTAGTTCAGCAGTACCCCCTTCATCATAGGCAGCTGTTTGGTGTTGAAACAAGGGATCAAGCTGCAATCGAATACAAATAATTATATAGATAAGGTAAGTATTTCGTTTATAGTATCACCGTAAACAGTAAGAAGTCTGATAAACAAAAAAAAGTAAATTAGGTATCCACTATAAGGGTTATGCAACGTTATTAACCTAGTAATTGGTAGAATAAAGCATACAAGTATCAGAAAATGCATGTAGAAACTTACGTCAATTTTATCAGCTAATGTTTTAGTCCGAATCTTATTTAGCTGTTTATGGATAATATCTCGATGTGCAGCAGTTTTCTTTTTCTGCTCTGGCTTATAATGAGTTAGTATCTTATTATTATTATTATTATCAACATCATCACCATCATCATCAACATTATCAGCATTGCCTTCATTCTCTTCATTTTGAGGGTTACCTGAATGACCAAGTCCAGTAAGGACTTGATATGTTTCTTGATGTACAGCATCAACACGACCAGCATATATTTTTGCCCCGGCATCCAACGATGAGCTGGCAATCTAGAGGTAGTATAAAGGATAAGAATATCATGTTTGTACTAAAAACAAATAAAAATCTGACTTACAGAAGGTAAACAAATTGCTTGAAGTTGGGAATAGACAAGTATTTGAGTATATACTTTAGAGACTTAATTATTAAGAACGAGAGCTAAGTGGTTCGAGCGATTGACAATTGGACTGAACCACGTTAAAGCGTCCAGACTACCTAGTCGGGGTTTGCGTGGTAATCATGCCTGGTGGTTAGAGACTTTAAATGAAATTGTTCAAAACCATTCACAATCGCGTAGGTGCATTCATTCTTTGTCCCCCCCCCTAAGATCCTGTTTCTGAATTCATCCTAATTTTTCTCACTGGTTTATATTTTCTCGAATCTTATTTTCGATCATGTTATGACGGCAGAAGAAAGAGAGGAGGGTTTTGGTTGATAGACGCGAACGCCAATAAGGTGTGCCTAGTTGATAATCCACAACTGACCTAAGCCCATTCACCGCCAGGCCGACAGAAGAAGGACCGGAAAACGGAGAACCGGGATCGTATTATATTTTAATCATGCCTTTATATATACATAAAACCAGACCACACGGTAAACCAATCACAAATCTAACATTGATACGGAAAGGAAAGAGTAGCAGTGAATGGTACAACTTGTAAACAATTAAGTAAGCCTAGTTCATATTAATGCACAATATACCAAGAGTAAATACACTAAACGAGAGAACCGGGCAAGGGAAAAGTAACAGTCATAGAAATGAAACGATTACATTGTCCACAGTTATAATAATTGAAATAATGTTCTAAAACACAGTTCTCGAAGATAGTCAATCTTCTTTAGGTGTCCGGCATATTAGATCTCTAATCTTCTGCATCACTACTAATACCGTTACTACTTCACTGCTCTGGGATTTGATCTAATAATTCCACTGGGAAGTGCAACTTCAACTGATGTTCAGACTTATTAAGTTATACGTTGTGACTGACTTGTTAGAGCGATTGTATGCTATAAGTATTACCCAAACAGTGAACGTGCATTTGGTTCTGACAATATCAAAGTCGTAGAATATTAATGTCACGTTGAATACCTTAAAATCACTTAACCCATTGTTCCACCATAAGTAGGTAATACGTCGAAAAGAGATATGATCGCAAGCCTGCAACCTAAGTATGTCCAGTATTCTTATAAGCCACGTTCCAGATCGATGGGGTAATACAAACTGTTGCACAATAAACTCGTACTTTGTTTAGTAAATGGACATTTTCACACTATAAATGAGCTGGTGAATCGAGCTTCCAAACACGTGGGATTACAGGGATGCTGAAGCTTCTAAGATAAATGAAGTAATAAACGTACTCAACTGCTTCACTCCCAATTTTCAGTTTGGGTGTTGACGCTGACCAATCCTAAAACAATATTTTACGTTTGGAGGGGGAGAAGAAAGCATTTTAAACACCCTTTAATTGTTGCTCAAAGCCATCGGAATTTATATTCACCAAACAGGACTACATCATTTATTTATTTAAACATATAAAATTTAGTATAAATAGGTACCAAAAAATATGTGCCATACAATTAAGAAATAAAGATGGAATGTGATCACAGTTAAGAAGGTGGAATTTAATACAGTAATATAATTACAAGGTAGAAGGGAAATTCCATATACATGTGAAATGAGAGACATCTTATCGGGAAAAATCATAGCACTTTTACGAAGATTTAAGTAAGAAAACGCAGTAGGATCGTCTCTAGCTTCTATTCTGGGTCACATCAAATAAAGTATAAAGCCAACGAATTGCGCGATTTCTAAGACCCCAACAAGGAAGTCGGAATGGATCGACAGAGGTCAGTTCTATACAACTTCCTTTCCTTTCACGAGGTCATGTCGTCAACCGACCACCTCATTACCTTTTTCAACCAGTTCTAGCATCCAGAAATAATGGTTGATATGGAACCCTCTGGGATGACATTTGTAAAACATGACCAATTTACCGAAGCCAGTGCTTTAAGATATTGACATTAATTGGGTTATCACTCTGCCCGAACACGTTGCGGAATTGCAGCATTACTAATAGTGTCATCTGCACATTCAAAGTCATAGGTGAATATCTTCCGGAAGAAAATCAGCTTCCAGGTCAAGCAAACTATTATTTTCAAGAAGATATATGACAAGGTTAAATAGAAAATGAAGTGAATAACCTTGATGAACACCACTTTAGGTTTTCAATCCTAATAACGTTTGTCATAAGCTCTGACTCAACTAAGTGTACGGGTAGAAATCTTTTGTAAGATTAATGGATGTGGTAGACAGTGTCAATAAACCTCTAAATCAATAGTCAAAAGCAGACTTTAGGAGAAATACAACTATAACCTAGGGCTCGAAATGATGAGCGAATGTTTGATTTACACTTCTGTAACCCGATTTAAAACCTGCTTGGTGTTACGGGTTCGCTGTTACCTAGCTTCATATTTTTATTGAGGTTGGCATTTTAAGCTATACTAATCAGACATATTTGTCTATACTTATCATAAGATTTCCACTTATAAACTTAGACAATCAGTGTTTGTGACCAATTTGACAGCACCAAAGCTCTAGTCAAAATCTCAGTCAGCTCTATTGTTGAAAACGGACTACTACATTCAAAAAAACTTTGGACATAACCCATAAAAGTAGATCGCACCCCTTAGACTAAAGTTACTTTTGGAACCTTGGTAGCTATATGGGTTTGTTTCCGGTCTCTTTTTCAGATTGTTGGAGAACAGCTAGTACAGGCAGAGTGTAAAAAAGAAACCGAAATATCACTTATTTTATGTAGTTTAGTGCTATAGTTACTCAACGCTCACTTGGCCAAATATCTGCTTTACTGGATTTACTCTAATATGGGTGGTTAGAAACTTTTAGTCATTAAAAATACATAATATCAAGTACATAGACCACAGCTAATATATCTTACTTATCTTAGAAATTACAAATTAAAATGATTTCAAATATTTATCCAAGATACATCTAACTAAATACCAGATTTCAACCTAATCTCAACCACAAAGTCATCAAACAAGGCGCGGATATTTACATAGTCAATCAAATAACATTAATAGATTGGTGTTTTCTGTTAGTCATAAATAACGTAGAACTTGGAATATATTTGCAAAAGTTCAAGTTTCCATACCACATTAGAACAACAAGATCATATTTACAGGGTTAACACCACAATAAAATTCAACAAGGAACGGAACGAAACAAAGCTGTGAACGAAAGGATAATGGGACTTATGATCTAGGAGAGGATGAGGGGTAAGTACACTTGCACCACTGTGATTGATCCACAGCCATGTCACCCAGTGCTTCCAATCATTGTTCGCTATCAGGCGGATCCCAACCAGGTAGTCTGAATCTGCCAACATGGATTAGGTAAACACACAAAGATGTCATAGACTGATGTCATGTTTGGATTGGTCGCCACCTCCTTTCTTCATTTCTACTCCTACTCTAGCCAACACTGTGTGCCGAGACAGGGTATACGCATTATATTTTAACCACCTCAGTTGAAGGTTCACGAACTTATCGACTGATTCACTATTTCTCCAAGTGGATGAATATTGATTACTCGGTCATTCCATGATATACAGGCGATAATTCGAAGACTTTTGTAGTCGAAAACCTGTTTTCATAGAATATGTTTCGCATCCATAGGTTAAAACAGTTTGAACTACTGCCCAATACATTTGTCTTATCATTGAGTGACAGATATCACGCCCACATCATAAATGACGTAGGAATGAAAAAAAGTCAAAGGAGCTTTCTGTATTCCAACTGAGATTTCGTCAGACACCGACTAGACGGGGCTGATGAGTCTTCCGAGGTAAGTGGTGTGTTTAACCCACTCAACTAATCTATTTCCTATGATCAATCTAGGCAATTATGCAAACCAATCCTGGACTAACGTTTTGCATCTGGAGAGAGAGGAATGCATCCCGAACGTGCTCGGACTGTTACTCAAAGCATTCAGGAGATCGCGCATTGTTAAGATTTTCACCGAAAAAGACCATATCGCTTGAGTATTCTAAATCTTTAAGTGGGGCTCCTGACAGGCCATTTTCCGAAAAGTCAGTGTAACTTGCAGGAAGGTATTTGTGGTAGAATTAGATAAAAAAGAGAATGAGATAACCTTGGCGAACCACTTGGGATTGACAATTCTGGTGATAGTACTCTATAGGCTCTAGTCCAACTAGTGTTCGCATAAACAGTACATACTGGGCTAAGGTACCTTCGAGGTACACCTGTTAATAAAATGCACTACCACGAGAATTCAACCTATGGAGTAAAAAGCTCCTTTAAAGTCAAGTAGTACGATTATTGTGGAACGTTGGTGAGTATGCCTTACCTACATCCGAAATGAGCCTGGTTTCACAAAGTTTGCCGTCCCCTAGGTTAAAATAAGCACCGGATGATAAGAGGTTATTTTAGACACTATGTTAGTCAAACTTCTCTGTGGTTGTCACAGGAAAATTTCTGTACTTTCTTATAAACTGGGACGATAAGAG
Organism: Schistosoma mekongi; assembly: GCA_034768735.1. Classification (NCBI taxonomy): domain Eukaryota; kingdom Metazoa; phylum Platyhelminthes; class Trematoda; order Strigeidida; family Schistosomatidae; genus Schistosoma; species Schistosoma mekongi. Next base: position 15,279,315 of record CM068309.1, on the reverse strand, counting down.
ATCGAAACCAATCATATAGAGTTACATCCAGTACCCAGACCTAAGCTAATATAAAAATCAGCCTACCTACCATTTAAACGGACAGTACATAAACGACTGTGGATAGGCATCCATTCAAGAAGTGTTTGTTCTATTTGCAAACTTAATGCTAAGCCCACACAGGCGAGGTTATGAGAGGTGGATGTTGAGTCCCCAGATAAACGAGCTGTTTTTTCGCACCGATTAGATGATACGGAGTGGATGATCACACTAAGATCCTTTATATGATTTTAGGAGACAATATACATCATTAGAAAGAGAATATAAGGTTTTAGCTAGTGAGGCCTGTTGACAAACTTGACATACGGTTTGGACATTACAAGCTCCAAAACGAAATTCGAAGAGTGATTTTGGGAAACTTGGGATAGCATTTCAAGATTTTGAATCGTTAGCACTAGTGGCATGTGTGGAAGAGGTGGGCGAAGCACAAGGGTTTGGAGTAAAAGTAGGAATATTAAGAGTTAAAGAGGGAATTTTGTTATGAAGATGGTGATCTTGAGTCTTGTTAGAGATATGAAGGTTATTACGTTTTGATACTCACATAAGAGGTTTCTTCTTCCTGAGGTATTTAAAAAAGCACATTGGGTCAAAATTAATTTTAATGACAGGAACATAACCGCGATGCAAACTGGACAATTGATTGGGTCCAGTTATATATGACCTTTTCATAAATGGTTTTAAGTGTGACAGCTCCGCACTTGCTAAGGCCTTACTGTTAATAACGGAAATCTGTGGAATAAAGTGAGGTATGGATTTTTAGGGCCAAACATTTCTTCTTTTGGGGGGAGACAATACCGTTATCACGCTCGTTGTCGAAAAAAAACACCTTACTACCCTCATACTTTTGTACATTCGACAGTACGACTTCGTCCTCCGACCTTAGGTTTGCTACTAATAGTGTTACCGCTCCCCAACCGACCTGCCTAGGATGGTAAGACCTTAAGAAACGACTCTACCAGCCAATATGATCCAACTCGTTTAACATGATAAGTAAACCCAACCTCCACGCCACAGTAGCGGCAATAGTTGATGTCTTTGACACACTAGCGATGCATAAAGGGAGACTACTGTATCTAATGGACCATTTATTACCACGAATTACAGGCTATACAATTTTGCTAGCTCGTTAGATCACTAACCAAACTACTTACTGAGTTGAGTAATTGTTGCTGCCTAGCCAAACAAACTTTGTCATAGTATTATTAAAGGGTGAGTGACTAGGTAGTATGATCTATTAATACGATTTTAATATCGGGAAAAGACAGAATAGTGTTGCATACATTTAAAATGTATCAGAAAAGCGACATAAAATATGCATAATACCTGGAAGCTTGCAAAGTCTTCCTTTTTTATCATTTCACTCATATAATCGATCAGGTGTAAGTTGAAAGCATTTTTTGCTGTGATTTTGTTTTCTGCAGCCAGCCGAATACAATTGCCGTAATGTTCACCAATTTGCGCCTGAGGTATACCACGTGGAGCTGCAGCATCTGCCCGTCGTCTAGCCGCGGTAGAACTCGCTCCAGGACTACTAAAACTAGCGGGATGGGGCTCCAGCAAACGAGACCTACGTCGAGCCAGACGTTCGTCGTCATCGTCGTTTTCGTCTGAAATACAAAAGGGTCGTAGATGTAAAATGACACTATATACTACCGTATATGACTAGCCTAGTGGTTATAAAATCCTATGGGTTGCAAAACGCTTGCAGATACATACGAGGTACGATCGTCTGCAAAAACAAGACGAAGGCGTGTAAGTGTGTGGAACACTTTGACTTCATGTAGAATGTTTAGTTGTAGGTCATTTCGTGTCAAAATTAAATTAGTCACGAACTACGGCATCAGTACTTACCTAGAACAGTCATTTAAAGGTCTGTTATCTTTTAGTCACCTAATGATTTTCTCACTCACTTCTTTTAAGTCCTCAGGAATTAATCTCCTTCCAGGAGGTTCTTTTGTCGACTTAGAATATGCAGATGATATAGTCATATTTGGTGAAGACGCTCACAGCATTCAAGGTCTCTTGAACACCTTGAGTAGCAATGCAGGCATATTTGGGATGCACTTCTCCCCTCCCAAATGCAAAATGTTACTCCAGGACTGGCCTGCTTCTTCTCCTAAATTAGTTATAGGGAGTGAAGTAATTGAATGCGTTGATCGCTTCACTTATCTCGGAAGTCTCATCACCCCTGGTGGGTCGGTGTCTGACGAAATCTCAGCGCGGATTCAGAAAGCTCGATTGGCATTCGCCGATTTACACCAATTGTAGCGCAGACGAGATATCCGTGTCTCAACGAAAGGCCGGGTGTACTGAGCAACAGTCCGCGCCATTTTAACATATGGCTGCGAAACGTGGGCCATGAAAACTCAAAATATGCGTCGACTCCAAATATTTGACCGTAGGAATCTTCGTAACATCGCTAGTATACCATGGGATAACTGGATTAGTAATAGTGAGGTTAGACAAAAGGTTCTTGGGAAACACGGTAAATCAGTCGAAGAGGTCATTAACCTTCATCGACTGAGATGGCTGGGACATGTATTGCGCATGCCCGATCACCGTCTACCCCGTCGCGCCATGTTAGCTAGGGTTGAAGTAGGATGGAAGAAGGTTAGGAGCGGCCAAACCAAAACATGGCATTAGTCCATGAAGTCCTTGACTACTGGTCTAAGCCATGTAGGTAGATGTAGACTACCTGATTGGGGTCCGCGTGATGATCGCAACAAATGGCTGGAGACACTAGGCGATATGGCTCAGAATCGGTCACAGTGGCGCAAGTGTATTCACTCTTTAACCTCATCTAAATCTTGAATACTATTGTTATTTTCTAGACATCTTTACTTTACTCTTTCATCTTGTATTCTGTCTATACGTTACCTCAATATTCTCGTAGTGCTAGTGTGGTATGGCAACTTGAACCTACAGGCGTTTGTGCCCGGTTCTACGTTGTTGCTGCTGCTGATGATGAACTGATCCTTATAAACACCATAATACAGAGAATGGTTCGTCTGTTTTAAATATCCATGTGCTGGGGCGCATGTACAATCTCTTACAGAAGAGTTCTTACCACTAACGTATTGACATTCTTGCAGATTGTGTTAAAGCAGATGTTCAGTACTTAAATGAGGTCCTGTTTCAAATTAGCTAAGTATGTTGACTCCCAAAATATTCAGGGAACAAACTACATGAATTTCCTGCAGTTATCGGCTAAAGTGATTACACATTTGACGCAGTATAATTTGCTCCAATCAAGAGGCCTAAGAAGCAGGACCACAACTCCCACACTTACGTTCAGACTACTTTAACAAAGTTTTTGATGGCAAAGAAGATCAACACACGAGAAATAGTTGTTTGACACATTTGAGGAGAGTTGTCCAGGATACCATTACTACTATTGTGGAAGTATTACATTGGCTACTGTACTACAAGATTTAAAAAACATCAAAGCTTTGCAAGCACAACAAAAAGTTGGTTAGTACAATCGTACACCAATCGCAGTAACTTGGGGAGCAAAGCAAAATGACTTAAATAAATGGTTAAAATTTAGACAAATCTGACGAGATGGGTTTATAAACGTCTAAACAAAATCTAGCGCAGAAGAAACTTGTTGCAGGAATCAACAGTGGAACATATATCAGCTTAAGAACTATTTGCAACTAAGCAAAGACTTGAAGAAACCTAACTAATCCGTCATTCTAATTCAGATGGAACGAAATAGTCCTATGTATCTCTTGAACTAATAATGGAACCATTGCTAGCCAGAAAATTCTCTAAAACCAGTCTTGGATTCGCTGCCATCCTATGCAAGCCCTCTTGGTCCTAACAGAGGATTGTGATCGATGCCATTTTACTCAAGGAAAGCTACTCTTAAATGAGTGTCAAAAGTGGAAATAACCTATCTTGAACTCTACACCTTTTCGTCAGATACGTATTATAGGATGTTTTTAGAGAAATAGAGTCAATAGTGTCTTTCATACTGTTACAAATTCTCAAGAATTATAGAAAAATAAATATATGATATGAAATAAGTCGAGAGTATAAAAGCTAGCATGCACTAAGATAAACTGAAAACTGGCAAAAGTTTTAATAAATCCCTTGAAAACGCATAAACCCATTTATAGAACTGGAAACGGAACAATTGTAAGAAAATTTACCTTCCAACATAATAATCCTGGAAGATGGTTTCTGAAGACTTAATCTTGGTTTTACACATTGTTTTTGGTTGCCAAACTCATCGCTTGGAGAATCAGCCTTGAAGGAGTCGAAAATATTAGGTCGAGATTCAGAAAGTAACATATTAACCAACTGACATTAAGAATAACCAACTAACACAAAGTCAAAATACAGTGAAGCCGCCAGCATCGTACAACGTTCAACTTAAATTTTAGTTAACAGAATTAGCGTACTGCTGTTTCCTAGATCCCGCATCTAGGTGGTCGTAATATTTTAAGTTACGGAGAGCACGATACCTGTTGTGCTCCTTTTGAAAGCAAGTTAGAATATAAAGGAAGAGTTAAGAATACAAGTGATTACATAGTTCCTCCTACTTATTGTCCCTCTGTGAATTCATAGGTTCAATAAGCAACTAGTTTAATTTATTAAAATCAAGTACAATGTGTAAACACTGCCTCTTTGAGGAAACAATTCTAAAGTTTGCTTAGGTATGCAATATAACGGTAATGGATAAGTGGAATATTAAGCTTCCTATAGTTCATGAGTAGAACTCCAAGACAAAGTCAGCTTTATTCACTGGAGAATAATGACAAAAATGAACGCCAATGGTGTCGTTAAATGTCATACTAGGTTCTATTCTGAGGTAGAAATATTGATACTGAACTGACTAGGACTGTAAGTGTATAGTGTTTCCAGATCATTCTCCATTAACATTTTGCATTTCTTGATATTAAGTGGAAGCATGTAACTGGTAGTCAACTCGTGCATTTTGTCCGTCTTTTTGATTAGTCAGTATATTAGAAGGGACTTGGATCTTCCTCTAAATCTAGAGATCGTCAGAGCGGAGAGGGGATTTGTAACTATGTTAAAATGGAGGTCATTTATAGACAGTAATAAGAGAAGTAGTCGAAGGGTGGAGCCTTGCGGCATTCCACTAGTCACAGTAAACCAGTCAGATTATTTGGGCCTCAGTCACATAGTTAGGTCAGTGACCTTTGTTAATCCTAAAATAGTTGCACTGTATATATCCAATCTCCTATTTCACGTATCGTTAAGTGGGAATGCTGCTGTGATCTGGCAAAGAATATCAGTAATTCATAGTGAGATAGATAAAATAGAATTAGGTGTTTTGTCTCATGTTAATTGGATAACAAAGAATGACCTTTCACTATTTTCGTTGCTGTTATCTAACTTGATGTATATAATTCAAGGCACTGAATTATTTTTTTAATGAATTTTATTTGTTCCGACATTTTTGTGGACAAATTAGAATATCCAGTGTTAGTAGGAGATCAACGGCATAAGACTAGTATCGACGCGTAAACACATATCTACAAGGACTGAGGTGAGTCGTAAAATCATTATATGGTCTGATTTAGAGGAGTGCTAACAAATAGTAAGCATGAAACACGCATTTTGCTTGCTGGAGTGTTCTACCGTCGCTCGAAAAATAATGACTTGTGGAAGTCTATACTTCCACTTCGAGAGTCAAATTTTGGGTTTGTGTTACGCTTCTTCTCAGCGACCACATTTCCACACAAATGGCAATAATCCAGGTCATGATCATATCACTACCTACTAAAAGACTACTTTACACTGAAGTGTGGCCTCGGTGCATAGAACACAACTACAAGACTCACAATATATGCACGTCACCTACACATATGAATGGCACGTGGTGTTTGGCCAAGTTACGTTTGCCGCATGACCAAAGCAAATTCTAACAACCGAACTCACACGTACGAATAGGGACAAATCAGGAGGCAAATAAATATGGAAAAGAAGTTACATATGATCGTGAGAGGAGAGCTAATGGGATAGCAACGTCCCTGCTGGCTCACTAAAGAGCAATTCGCTTCCCACGTCTTGTCGTGATCTGGTGGTGATACTTGACAGAGTGCCCTCAATTAGTCGTATTTGTTGAAACAGTCATGTTCAGAATTAATGACAAGAGCCTATGCAACTATTTATTTAGGGAATTATTCACCTCTACGGTTGAACTATAAAAGTGTTAATGAAAGTATTGTAAACTTTGTGAGTGATGTATAGTACTACGTATCGTACAGAAAAGTTAGGAAAGAATATGATCTAGATATATGTTATAACCGAAAACCCTCTTCACCTTAATAAATCACTTGCAAGATTTACTTCCAAACGAAGTTTACGAGAACACCTTTATGGGATAGAATATAAAGAGAGCCAGCATAAAAATTCGTGCCAACTTTTTGTAGTCAGGATAAGCGATTTTCGGAACCCACTACATGAGGAGGTTGTGTTGACACTTTCCACTAAATCTTTTAAAGAAAGGCTAGAAGCGTATTCAAAAGCTATAGGTACTGAGTGACAGTATTATGGAAGCTAACCCTATTCTTAACTCATAATTCAAACCATTTTCCTCTCAGTTTCAGAAGCAATATAATCAGTATTGCCTTCTCCAGAACCAAGAACAACCCTATAAATTGATGTAGATCTTAAAGTATACAAGTTCTTAATACCGCCAATTTGAGTACTGAACATTTGTCTCTAGGACGTTTGGTATTTCAACTGGGTTTGCAGTAGATCCACTCATGTTAAGGTGAGGTGCTTTTAAATCTCTTATTTATTTTGTGGAACCTAATATTTTATAGCATGAGCATATGCATGTTGTTTTTCTTATTTTCATTAGTAAAAAAATGGAGAGATCACCTAATATATATATATGTACTAATGTACGACGTATCATAAAGCACGTGTTCGGTGAGAAATGGATGAGGTTTGAATGGCTTCGTCGTTCATCGTAAGAGATGCATACTAACAGCTTAGTTCCTACTAATTGAATCCACCAATTTATGTTGGCCAACATCCAAGCAGCATGTTCCTACCTTATTAAAAACATCAACGTTCTTAAGGATAGAATATTCAAAAGAATATATGTACGTAGCATATAAAATCTGGCGCGTATCTTTATCAGAATATTTAAATGCTCTACAAAGTGTCCGTAGTACTTGAGGTCCTTTTAGTGGCTGCTGCCCCAAACAATCAACTGTGTGTAAATAAAGGCGAACAAAGTGTGAATTTTTTATAATTCGCCTTTAGATAGACTATTTAGGCGTGTGTCTACAAATTTACACTTTAGGTAAACTATTTGGGCCAACTTTACAGGCAGCTGACATAATGAGGTTTACCAGTATCAGTAGTGCTAGTACCTCATCATTTATCTTAGTTCATCTCAATATAAATGAATTGTTTAGGGTGGGTGAAGCTGTCATGTGCTAGCTGCCTTTCGTAGGTCGTAAGAGACCTGTCAGTAGTTAGTTTATAAATGTTCGATTTTATGACACTCATGCTTAGAAGCATCATAACCTGTCGTAATATACAAGTCCGGAAATCTTTTACACATCGCAGTAGCCTTTGAACGTTTTTGTCGATTAATGGAGGGTGGTGCGACAACTTGCGTGGAGCTAACCATGGAGTGTAAAGGTAGTTACCCATTTAGTTGTGTCTCTAGACTCACTATGTTTCTTCAACCGAATGGTTTTTGTTAACCAACCAGTAAGATGAGACAGCTCGATCCTTAGTTGCCAAAATATCGGCACGCAATATATATATATATATATATATATATGACATTGCGATCTTAAAGTCTGCAATTTCCGGATACCATATACTTATTGTAGGCTCAGTAAAATGTTTCATTTTCTGTTCGGAACATCTAATCATGGCGTTTATTTCCCTGCAAAATATAGGTCATATTGTGTTTGTCGTTGCTTTCTTAAATGGCAGTATCAAAAAGCGATAAGAAGACCTTTTAAAGCTCTTAACGAACCAGTTTTGCTGCACAAACCTGGTAGTATGGAACGCCATAGGTTGGATGATACGTTAGCTAATATGAAGTTGACGGCCCCCCACCATGTGCCTATATGTATTGGTTCGTCGGAGTTATTATCCGAACATCCTCGTAAACAGGTTTGGGTATGTCGACAAAATATTATTTAATGTAAGGAATCTAGCCATTTGAGCATTCGGAAACACTAGCCCATTTTTATTACGCCTCTGAAGAACAAATCAAATGTGCAATTCAGTCTTGTTTAGCAGCTCGCCATTCATGGTCACGTACAAGTTTTGATGAACGTGCTAAGATATTCTTAAGAGCAGCAGACCTTATCAGTGACAAACATCGCATGGAATTATTGGCGTCAACCATTCTCGGCCAAGTAAGACCGTGTGTTTCCATTTTTAGTTATTTTGAGGCAAAAACAATTTTTCAGGCTGAGATAGATGCTGCTGCGGAATTAGCAGACTTCTTGAGATTTAATGTTCAGTTTGCCTCAGTACGTACTTACCTCAATTTAATGTCCGTTTCCAACCATAGGAAGCTTTGTTGTATAAACCAATCAATACCAAGGATGCAAAGAACGAAGTAGTTTACCGACCGAATGAAGTAACTTTTGTGATTTCTCATGTTTCTTTATTGTCTTTCCTCTTAAAAGGGGTTTTGGGCTGCTATACCACCTTTTAATTTCACCGCTATTGCGGGCAATCTAGCAAGTGCTCCAGCTTTAATGGGGAATGTCGTAATTTGGAAACCTTCCGATACAGCTGTGTATTCTAACTACCTTGTTTACAGGTATGAAGTTTATTTGAAAGCTTTTCAATTTTACTTTCTGATGATAATTTTCACCAGTTGTACAACATGTTAACTATCTATTTTCTTCATATTGAGTAAACTTGACAATGTTACCTGGGAAATTCGACATATGTAGCCAAACTATTTTGATTTTGTAAAACCCCAATATGAGTGAATCACTATCATTGATCGAATTAAAAGTTTCTCATGGTCTGTGTTGATTCTCTGATGGATAGGTAATTTTACAGCCATGAAGCTTCGATGTTACTTGAATGTAATTTTTAATTCTGATAACTAACATGGGTCATGGTCAGCCAATCACTAATGATTTCTTAATTCGCAATCGCTAAATTTCTGACAATTAGGCTTAACGAACTGTGGAAACCTTGATATCAGGAGATGAGAAGTTATAGGATATCCGCAGTTTCATAGTAAAGATAATGACAGGTCACATTTTCCATACTAAGATTTTTGAACTATAACGGTAGCATTTATATTGTTCACAAATCGGTTGTTTTATTGTTTAGTCAAACATTTTCTGCTTTTTAAAGGTGAATGTGATTTTAACATACTTTGTGCAATATAGCTTTTATTAATCCGTCCCTATTGGTTGCCTGATGGATACTATATTATGCCGTGAGAAATAAGTGACAGTTTACCTTATCAATCGTTAAGTTGTTTCAAGGTTGCCTAATTAGCTTGTTTCGCAGTATTAATAGTTAGACAAAACTCGATCACTGTTGTTACCTCGACGTGGTTGTCGGGCTTGCCTATCGTGATGAACCAATCAGGATATACTGGCTAGAACAATCCTTCCTTAAAGTCTTACAATGCCAGACAAGTTGGTTGAGGAGCTGTAAGGCTAAAGCAACAAACTTGACGTCTAATGGCATAGTCGTACTTTTGATTGTACAGGGGTGTGATGGTAGTGGTAGCGGCAGCAGCTATAGTTAACACGAGGCAACTCGTCAGAGAAATAAAAGGAATCGAGATTAAAAAGTGAGTGTCAGTGTGACATTCTCTGAAACAGGTGGAGTATTTGTCTGCTCTTAGTTCAGATGGACTGAACACTTCAAGGTGTAATCAAGTTAACCTTCAGCTACTTTACAATTACTCATTATCACGAAACAGCATCAATGTAAAATCGTCATAGGCTCGCCAACTAATGCAGAAGTTGATAAATCCATAGCTAATCTGTAGCTAGGAAGAGTAGCGGGTCGAGATTAATTAACTCCATAGGTCTCTAATGGTGATGGTCCAGCCTTAGAAGTTAAGTTGACTGATATTTTGGCTCTGCTTGAGAGCTAGGTATAATCCCATTTGACTGGTCTATATCGTGAATCGTTCCAGGAAATATCAAAGGACCAGAATTATCTTAAGATCATCGTAGCGGAATTAGCCTGATTAATGTAGTGTTTAAAGTACTGGCTTCAATAATTAACTAAGATTCACGAACTGCGAATGCGAAAAAATCCGGCTGATTTAAGATTTATTATTCACTAGTTTCTCCATAATGACATATTTCTCGACATTCGACAATAACAATATTTCATTTAAAGAAGCATCCAACTGTAGACCGAAGGGTTCTATAACAGTGTTTATCATTGAATGGTTTACATCAGAAGTACATAACCCTTGTGAAGGCTTCTCAATCGTACACTACTAGTCAATAAAATTTTATGATGAATTGTCCTCGGAACCGGTAACTTTGTATGGCATGCGTCAGGGGTGTCTAGTAACCCCACTTTATTTAGTTTTATCATAAACTTACCACTGGAAATAATACTTTAGTCTGTATTTTCAAGAAATGATCTTCGACAATAAGGCCTATTTTTGATCTGTATTATCCAGGTGACACAGTCCCGTATGGTGAAGACGCTCACATAGTTCAGTCCTTTCGTACCGCTTAGCGACAACTCAAGTATGTTCATGATAGGCTTCTTATCCACGAAATGCGAATTGATGCTTCATGACTGAATTGTGGTAACAACTAAACTAGAGAATGGGAGTGAAGTAGTTGAGCACACCGACCACTTCATCTATAATGGAAACCTTATCAGTCCTCATGGGTTGATGTATGAAAAAATTTGGGCATGTAGTCAAAAATTTCGTTTGGCTTTTGCCAACTCACGTTACCTATGGTGTAGGCGAGATATCCGTGTACTAATAAGAAGACGAGTATACTGCTCAGCAGTTCATCGTGTTCTACCCTTTGTATGTGAAACGTCATTTAGAATAGATGACGTTCATAGGTTTTCTTTATTTGGTCATCGATGGTTTCGAAACATCGCTAGCTTCTGTTGCGATCATTGGGTAAGTAATAATGTAGCTGGACTCAGGGTATTAGAAAAATATGTTAAATCAGTCGGTGAGGTTGTGAATCCTCATCAATTGAGGTGGTTGGGTCATGTGTTACGTATGCCCAACCACCATCTACCTCGACACGATGCTAGTTGATATTGCAGTAAAATGGAGGTTATCTGGAGAGAGTAGGCACTAAACCAATACATGACACTAGTGTTGGTAGATGAAGACTACTTAGTTGGAGACTGTATGATATTGTTCAGAATCGGTGACAGTGGTGCAGGTGCATTTATTCCTGGTCTTCCTTTAAATAATGAGATTAAAACCATGTATACCTTTCCACGTAGCAATTCTTTCTGTGTGTCATATTCTATGTATGCACGCTTTCCTCTTCCTATCATTGACGTAACTACTTCTTCTGCTACTTCGGTGTTTATATTGTTGTGCTAATGAGATGTGGAAACTTGGACCGATGTACACATGTATCACGTTCTATGTTCTACATAACTGGTTGACTGATATCTCCGATGTATTCTGCACTAAACAGGAAAGAGACCGAGTGCCTATTTTAGAAATGTTACGAACACAACATGATAGCTATATCTTAGTTCATACTATTGTTTTTGTTTCTTCACAACACTCTTTAAAAGTTCAAAAGTTGGATCGAATTTCTTTTGTGAAGAATAATAACCGAAAATATGATTCACATTTCTATATTTGCACAGCGGTATCCTTCCAGTCAATGTTACTACTTGTTGTGTTCCATATTTCTGATAATTATCTGTGTTGGGACTTTGTGGGTCATTTAATTATCAATCTGTCAGTTCTGAAGTAATCAAAGAATTTTGCTTCCACTCATTATGTCTTGTGTATGAACTCTATCCCATTTACTTTTGTTTATGCAGTCAGGTATCATTTGTACACACTGTGGCCGAAAGGACAGTAAATGCAACTGTAATAGCAACAATATTGCAGTCAAACTGTAGTTTTTAGGTTTACACATTTTGTCTTCAAATGAGCGCGTAACTTTACAGTATTAACTGTCTTTAGTATTTGTTTAACTTATTACAATTTTGAAGATTGTTTCGCCAAGCTGGTTTGCCTCCTGGTGTAATCAATTTTGTTCCAGCAGACGGCCCAACATTTGGTAAAATAGTCTGTGAACACCCTCAACTTGCTGGTATAAACTTCACCGGAAGCACTAGGTAAGGATAACTCATTTATTTATAACACATTATGAAACCAAAGAATAAATTTTTAATGCTGTCCAGATGTCTAAACCTAAGCTAGTATTTTCCTTATGAGAATCCATCTGAAATATGTGATCTATGGGCTTAATTTACAAATCAGTAGAACGGCGTCATAAAATGCAATTACGCAGTAACCAACGATCAATGTAAATTTATGCTCTGTTCATTACTTACAGTTCATGAAGCCAATGTAGACCATTAATCATTTATCATACCTTCTTTTCATACCAACTTCGTCTGTTGTATTTATCTATCACAATGAATAGGTAGCATTATTCCGATGACTGCAGAATTAAGATTTTGGACCTTATTTTCAAGTCACTTCAATCGACTCAAGTTTCTTAGGTATCTGTCACATTGGTTAGATTTTAAAATGCTTACTTCTACGTTTCACTTGCCATGCTGGGTTCAGGGTATTATACATAGTTAGTTAGTGACAATCTTCTTAACTCGTCACTATGACGATAACACTAAAACCTTAATCCATACATCATCCTGACGAGTTACATTGTAGTCTGTACTTAGAAATAATTCACAGACTTCTTGAACCTATTCACTGATAAACGTAATCTCTAAATTACAGAATAGTGTAGTGCTGCGGTTCCTGATATTCAGGTCTTGTTACAGTTTAATTAGGATGTTGGAAGAACCTGGGTGTTATGCTTTTTTATTCTTGCTACTCAAATTGTTACTATTCGCTCCGAAATTCCATCTTAAACCTGGAATCCATATTCTCAGTAATTACCCTTGGTCTTTTTCTGTCGGTTGCTTTATCTTTCAATGTTTTACTGGTTTCTCTACTATCACAACTTCATCGATTGATTTAACACATTTTCCTAATAACCCGAGTCCAACCATATTATTACTTACCCAGTGATCACAATAAGGAAGTTTAATCTAGCTTCATATAATTTGATTGTGAATAATTTCCGTTTTGTTATGCTTGCTGCATATTTTTCTTATTGGGTTCTCTTAGCTGGATGGTTTAATTGGTAGACTCATGATTAAGAAGTTTAGGGCAACGAAAGATCTGCAGTTGAACCATTCTGCTTTGAAAACGCAATATATCCAATACCACCCCTCTAAGTTACAAGTCTTTGCTACCGTCTCAACATTTTTACAAACTACGATTTTTATTTTAGGACTTTTCGTACTATATTGAAGGCGATTGGGAGTAATCTCGATAAATACCGCGGCTATCCACGAGCTATAGGTGGTAAGTTATGAAGTAGATCTTGTGTAGTATCTTAATACTTCATTTTTCAATAAAGTACACTAGTTACTTAAGCTTTTAAAATGATTCCACTTGATCTGATTTTACGTAAATACTTTACTGTTGAACCACAACTCCAACGAAAATCGTTATTCTTAGCTGAAAATTCTCTTTTTTTTATCTTAATAATTACTTCAACGTATAGATAACTTTTTGCTGGAGAGTGCTTACATATTTCAGTAATAACACTTCTTCATGATAATAATAATAATACTTATTACATTGCCCTTCTCTTATTGATACCTTCTGAAGAAATCAGTTAGTAAGTTTAATTGTTTCCACAATCGTTGGGATAAATTTTATTATTTTTTGCTTTGAGATGCATTCATCCTGATAGTTTTCTACTAGGAACTATATAGTGTGTTGATCAACTTATTCAGTAGCTCTTCAATAAAATAATTGATATTATTATGTTCTTTATAATACGGAATATTAAATTATCAGATTTATTTAAAAATATTTAAACAATTCATATAGGTCGGCGTCAGCGGAAATACAAATAAAACTTTCTAAAATGCAAATAACTAGTGTCTTACTGTTCTTATTAGTAGCCTAAAACCAAAACTAACGTATCTCATAATTTTAAGTTTGGTATATGTATTAGATAACTTAGTGGAACTGTAAGAGGTTTTAGAATTATGCCTATTATAATCATTTTTTTTCATCTTCGTGCTACTGCAAAGCATTTTTTGATTAACGACTGGTATGCACTTATTTAGCTAGGTGATCTATAGTGATTTGTTAAACTAACTTGTTCTCATAATGAACTGATATTCGCAGAAGAGTTACTGAAAAACCTGATAGCGCTAGGTGGTTGTTTTACCTTTTTTCATGACTTCTTTTCGAAACTTTGGTAAATATGACTTATTTCGGCTTACGACTAGTTGGACAGTTTACTGCTCGCCGTTAGACCTGAAGGTATGACACCATGTAAGATTTTAGACGCCTAATTGGTGAATAGTTCTAAACTGGAATGAAACGGCTATCCAGTGATCTGTAGTTTTCTATAGTTCCCCAGTTCATGGAATGAAAAATACCATAGCGTGTTAGATGGTTTTAATAAGATTGCTTATAAGTAGTATAAAGCGGAATATCGCTTGAAAGTTGCAACAGTGGACAGCTGACGAGTAAAGTATCATGATAGTGAAAAGCAGTGCGTGTTTATAATATTTCTGAAACATAACTTTCTTAATAAATACATTTATCAACTAATAATCCCACTATAGTTTCACTACAAATGCTAAATATGCTATTAATGATTATTTAAACCTGCTCAGCTTTCATACCATGTTTTACGTAAACTACCAGGAAAGAAAATTGTATTAAAACCGCATTTCAAAACTGTCCTAGCATTTTTACTGTAATCTGTGTTTTACGTTACAATTCTTTAATAGATAGAGAAGAATTATCTTTATAATCTGAGAACAAATGTAGTTGTCACAATTACAGTTTGTTTGGGGTTAGCGAGTCGAATCCAGGATACGCGTTTCATCAACTGAGTGTACTTGTACCACAGTGTTGATGCACACATCAGTTCACCTTCGTTAAATCACCACGTTACTAACCGAGGTCGATCCCCGGAGTAAACATCAACACTGGAGTGCAGGTACATCCAGTTTTAAAATAGAACAAGATGTAAATCTACTGGATAGAACCAGAAAACTCCCTTGAAACAAGGTCAAAAGGCATAGAAATCAATATTAATCAATTAACAAGAATCTCTGAAGCCCAAAAGGACATTTACGATAATATAAATACCTTAGTTTTCTGTACATAATTGAACCCTTTCAGTAAAGTGTTTTTTTGCAGTATTTCCTGCCTTCTCTCTCGTGTTCCTGTTGACGAGTAGTTTTAACCTGGGGGTCGTATTATAGCTTAGGAGCCAAATCAAGAGGTCAACCTAGACGAGATAACAATTGACGAAAGAGATTTCGCGGTTGATAAGAAAAATCAAAACTACGAGTCACAACAAATTGGCGACGGGAATCTCGGGAAATTAGAAAAAAAGCTACCATGAATATTACTTGGGAATAACTAGAAGCTTATATAGAGCGGCAAGATAAGCGGTTTGAACAATCTCAAATAAGAATTATGGAAACCCTGATGCAAAAAACTCTCCTGAACCAGAAAAACCCTACTTCAGGTATCACATAACGAATCAGTCATAAATGCCATCCATGAATTTCATTTCGATGGTGCAGCTGGTGTTACTTTTGACTCGTGGTTCAAGAAATATTAAGATCTGTTTCGTATCGATCTCTGTAGACTGGATGATGCTTCAAAAGTTAGAGTACTCCTAAGAAAACTTGGGACGATGAAACACGAACACTACGGCAACTTCATTCTCCCAAAGAACCAACGGGATGAAACAGTTCAAACCCTGTCTCAAATCTTTGGAGAACAGTCATCTTTACTTAACATCCGTTAACAATGCTTGAAGATTATGAAAGAACCAAGAGATGACTAGGTGAAACACGCAGGTATCGCGAATCAAGAATGTGGGGGGTGGGTTCAAGTTGTTTCCCATGACAGAAGAGCAGTTCAAACGCCTCGTTTTTGTCTGTAGCCTGCATTCACCTGAGGATGCTGATATCCGAACAAGAATCCTGAGTAAACTCGAACACTGTCCCAGCATGACCCTACAGGAAGTAACCACCGATTGTCAAAGGTTAGTAAGTTTGAAACATGATACTTCTTTGATAAGGAGTGGTAGCCGACTTCTTCATGTCAACACAGTAGAGAGAAAAGACTCGCAAGGTTCCGGTGAGCAGAATTATCGTAATGACAGCGGTAAGCCACCATTTCCATGTTGGTCATAGTGACTGGCACTTCGAAATGTTCTTTCCATTTAAAAATCATCGGTGTACTATATGTTTTAGAAAAGGGCATAAAGAAAGCCAGGAACAACCAAAGTAACAATGGCTCTCAGTAGAACCGGCCCCCATAATCGCAGAAAGTATGTTTTCTTCAAGATTAATGGGTATGGTGCTTGGCTACAGTTAGATACAGCTTCTGACATAACTCTTATAAGCAGAAGAACTCAGGACAAGATTGGCGGACCACGAATATACCCTACGCAACAAACAGCACGCAGTGCGTCTGGGCGTACCAAAGCCACTGTTTCCTAAAAGACCTGTACTATATGCCGCTATTCCAGTAGTTGAGCAAGACCTTGAACGACTCCAAATAGTTGGTGTTATTGAAGCGGACGAAACACTGGCTTTGAGCTTTGTCTTAGGGTTAGAGTTTCTCGAAACTTGGTTCATTCTCCCTGTCCATCAGTGAGTACCATTTTATGTGGTCTTAGTAATTCCTCATTTTGGTTTTCCTCTTCTACTTTCACTGTACTAACATTATTATAGATCATGCTTATGGGACGATCTGTTAACTTCAGCCTCTATCTAATCATGTCCGCATGTCCGTATGTCAAACATTGCCGGTGAGATACACTGCCTTGTCACAGTAATTGAAGTGACGGAGGAGTTATATTCTTGACAGAACGTCCATCACTTGACTTATGCGGACTGGGAAGTTGTTTCATCTTATTATGGAACTTTCCAGCAGTGTACATCCACGGTTTCATCAGAGGATCCAACCCATGTCCTTCAAGTTTCACGGCAAACGCTTTACCATCTGGGTCACTGGACCGGCGTCCAGTGATAAAATTTCCACTTCCATCGATTTGTAGTATTTCGCGACAAGTCATTGTCATTGATGTTAGCTGTAATTTTTACTAGATATTTCATCGTCAATTTTGATATTTCATCACAGACTTTCCAGCTATCCATAAGTACGACATGTTCAGTATATCTCAAACCCAGCTTTCTATTTAAAAATCGAAAATATAGTGGAAGTTAAAACTTGAGATTTCTAATAAAAGTTGCACTAATGCTCATCACTTACTAGATAGGCAAGGAAATGACCGAATTGCGCTACGCAACCCATTTATGGCATACTGAGAAAGTTACTGATAACCTCAACCACTATTATTACTATGATAATTTATTTTTCTATTGGATTATCTACTGTTATAGAGTGCGGTGGTAAAAATTATCATTTCATTCATCCATCTGCAAATTTGGAGGAAGCTGCCTTAGGCACTATTCGAAGTTCATTTGAATATTCTGGTCAAAAATGTAGTGCGTGCAGCCGACTTTATGTACCAGAAAATTTATGGTCAAAATTTAAACACCTTTTACTTGTTCATTACAATCAATTGAAAATTGGATCACCACTTGATTCAGATACATTTACGTCTGCTGTTATTGATCATTCTGTAAGGGTTCACTATTCATATTTTCTTTTAGTCAGAATTTTATTCATTTGATTGTAAAAACAATGACTAATTATTCTTTAAATAAGAAAACTACTCGAACCTTTTGATCAATTGTTTAATCCACAAGGCAGCATAACTACATGAGTTGAGGCAATCTCGTAGTCAGTGGCTAAAATAAGGTCTTACTCTCTATTCCTTGAGTCTCTAAACCTCATTGGTTTGCAATTAAGGTATTCCGTATCCACTAGCTGGATGTTCTGTGTTCATCAACTTAGTTTAAGATTCATGTATTCGATATACCCCTTTTACTTTCAGAAAATATTCCTACCACTCAAAGCATTAAGTAGAGCTTTCGTAGCAGAGACCGTACTCGTGTAGCCAACTCAAAGTATTTCGAAAGAGGGCGAACTCTCCTTATCTTCGGCGTACCAGGGAATTTGAAAGTATATTTAGCTACAATTTATTGGTTACAGAATTCAGATTTCAACTACTGAATTTCCATTTTAATCTTTATTCCGTTGGAGCAACTGGGTATTATCACTAAGCTTGACTTAAGAGGCTTGTCTTAAAATAATGTGCAAAAATCTGTGCTTAAATAATAGACTAGACTCAGTTAAACGTAATGACTCATTTCTATTACAAACCTTAGCTTCTTCATCTTTGTTTAATCGTGTTATAGGTTTGACATTCGAAGAACGCTATTTCTCTTGTGTTTAGAAGATACTCAGAATACATTTAGGTAGCTATGTTTTAATCTTATTATCATCTTTTGAATGAGAGAAGCAGAGTCAATTTTTTGAAATTACTACAAAGATTTCACCTAATGTGGATAATTTTGGTAGTGTTGTATTATTTGAGCCAGATGTTATTATGCTTGCTTTTGTCAGAACCTACTTCATGTAGGTGTAGGCTTTTCAGTTATTCCACAAGTACGAAATTATTTCATTCTCAAGGTCTTATATTTTTTTATTATTAATATCGACTGACAGTTGAACTCATGATGTGAATAGTCGTTTTGTTCATAAATTGTCTATTAAATGAACTACTGATAGTGAATTCATTGACTATATTAAGTCTTGTATATCCACACTGAGTAGTTATGATTTGAATTTTAGAATGTATATATATATATATATATATATATATATATATATATATATATATATATTTCATAGATGTTACTAATAGATTTCGATTATTGAAAATAATCCTATAGTCTAGATCAAGATAGTGTTGTTTATTATCTTTAAATATTCCGACACCAAGAATTACTACTTTTAATTACAATTGTAACACCAATTAGACAGATTTCTGTTAAGATTATATACCATCGTATAAACGAATTTTCATTCGTAATTTGTCTTATTTTAATCTAACTATGAGTTGGATTATTTCCCATTTAAGCGTTCTCATAGTTTACTGACAGTATATGAATTGCATTCGTTTATTGACAAATCGTACATAATATTACTTGCCAAGCTTAACGAATAGTAAATGTGTACTTTTCTAAAATCAATCATTTCTCTGGCATGATTTAAACATTTTAATAATGAGAAAAAGTTTATCAGATCTATGTGATATACTTGCACAATACATTTCGAACAATCTGATCACACATACACTTGTTAAGGTATTTATATATGAAAAATAAACGGTATAAGCTAAGTAAATAAGGATAATACAAAGAACAATGTGAATCACACTCTACCAAGGTAGGTCGGGCGAAAGTCTAAATTGTTTTTGAACACACAAGGGGGGGGGGTTGATAAACTTCGTCTTATTGCATTAGTAAAATTTATCAAAGGGAAAAATTATGTTTAAATTGGATTGTGACTGGCAAGCGAAATCCAGGACGCGGGTTTCGTCCTATTTGGGACTCATCGGCTGGATGTGCCTGCATCCCAATGTTGATATTCACACTGGGATTCAAACTCAGTCTGCTAAACGCCACCGAGTTTACCACTAGGCTACTGTGTCCAGACAGTCACATTTGTGCAACGGGTATATATGTAATTAGGATAAGCTTGTATTTTCCCGTTGATTTGTAATGGACTGAAACTGGTCAGCCTATATTGCCATATATGCATCCTAAGTGGGTTGCCTCAATATAACGATAGTACACAAGTAATATTTAAGTTGGATTGTGATTGGCAAGCGGAATCCCAGTGTGAATATCACCATTGGGATGCAGGTACATCCAGCCGATCAGTCCCAAATGGGACGGAACGCGCGTCCTGGGTTCCGCTTACCAGTCACAATCCAACTTAAATATCACTTGTGTACTATCGCTATATCAGGACAACCCGCTCAGGATGCACACATAGCAACAGAGGCTGACCGGTTTCAGTCCATTACAAACAAGGGGGGGGGGTTGATAAACTTCGTCTTATTGCATTAGTAAAATTTATCAAAGGGAAAAATTATGTTTAAATTGGATTGTGACTGGCAAGCGAAATCCAGGACGCGGGTTTCGTCCTATTTGGGACTCATCGGCTGGATGTGCCTGCATCCCAATGTTGATATTCACACTGGGATTCAAACTCAGTCTGCTAAACGCCACCGAGTTTACCACTAGGCTACTGTGTCCAGACAGTCACATTTGTGCAACGGGTATATATGTAATTAGGATAAGCTTGTATTTTCCCGTTGATTTGTAATGGACTGAAACTGGTCAGCCTATATTGCCATATATGCATCCTAAGTGGGTTGCCTCAATATAACGATAGTACACAAGTAATATTTAAGTTGGATTGTGATTGGCAAGCGGAATCCCAGTGTGAATATCACCATTGGGATGCAGGTACATCCAGCCGATCAGTCCCAAATGGGACGGAACGCGCGTCCTGGGTTCCGCTTACCAGTCACAATCCAACTTAAATATCACTTGTGTACTATCGCTATATCAGGACAACCCGCTCAGGATGCACACATAGCAACAGAGGCTGACCGGTTTCAGTCCATTACAAATCAAGGGGGAAAATACAAGCTTATCCTAAAGGGACATATTGTTTTAAGTTTCGAACATTTTAGTCAAATAACTTGAATGTATTTGTACCTTCTGATTGGTTATGTTAAGACTTGAATCTAAACAGTCTCTAATGCTGTATGTTCACCCTGAACGGAAAGCCTTGATACAACGTTAATCCATAAGTATAAGTGAAGTTGGATTGTAGCTGGCGAATGGAATTCAGGATTCACATCTTGCTCTATTTTAAAGCTGAATGTACCTGCACTCCAGTGTTGATGTTTACTCCGGGGATCGAGCTCACTGAATAAAGTGGTAGTGTTATACAAGAATGAACTAAGGTTGATTTCGGATGTGTGTGTTGGGGATGTTAGATCCACAGAATCTCTTGGTAAACCTGTTATTTTTGTAATTTATTTGTGCAGGTTTAAATTTCCCGTTTTCGCGTCAAAACGTGCCCTTTTCACTTTCAGTTTGTGTTTCCCACCTAGTAAGAAGCTCAATCTTATTGATTCGTTGTTTATTTTAGTACTCTATTGTGGTGTTACTAAGGCTGCTTCTCTTTATTATATATGTGCACATGAATCAAGTGTTTGTCATTTCGTCTGCCAGGCTGCCTGTAGAATTAAATACTTCTTGCTGACGTTGGACTTCTTCCTCTAGTTAACTGGGTTGGGGCACTGTGAAATAGCTTATCCCGTCTGTTGTTGTGTCGCTGGTCATGCGCTCGTTTCAGGCTGTTGTGGTTTCTTCTTATTCGCAAATCCTTAGCAGTATGCATCAATCAACACTATGGTGTAGGTACATTTAGCTGATGAGTTTCAAATAGGATGTATTACTTATCCTGAGTTCTAATTGGGAACTACAATTCAACTCTAATCATATTAGATAAAGATTAGTTATACTATCCAATTACCGGAACCGAAATGTACACAGCCGTGCTCAAACTCATAGGTTTGTGGCTCGAAGGCAATTGGTGTGAAGCTCCGAACGCGAATAAAGTAGTCGTAGTTCAGTTGAAAGTAATAAAAACTGTATTTAAATATATCATGCATATAATGCATTACATTTCATTTAAATAACCTTCACCCAATTATATTTTGAAAAATATGTACCTCATTAATCTTATTCAAATAATTATAGTCTTCTGATAGTAAAGAATTGAACTATTTGACTGTTGGGAATGCCACTTGCCCAAAACAATAAGTCATTCAGAAAATCAAGTAGTAGACTTTGTATTACTCTCTACAAGTTTATTCTTGATTAACTTTTATCACAATAAGTTTATTGTTCTCAGTTCACCGGTATCAAGGTATTATCGCAGTGTCAGAAACCTAGCATTAACATTATTTATCTTATATATCATTTTCAGTTCGAATTTTTATAAACTTTCAATTTATCATTATTCATGAAGTAAGTATGGATTTAATTTTAGGCATTCAATAAAATCTCGAATTATCTACGTTATGCATCAAGTTGTCCAGATATTGAGGTTATCGCCGGTGGTCGTGGAGATGATAGTATTGGTTACTATATTCAACCTACAATTTTGCTTACTAAGAATCCAACAGACAAATTGATGAAGGTATATATTATTGTGTGTCCTCATAAATTGATGTCGTTTTTATGTTAGTTACCACGAAAGTTCTGGTTTTATTTTAAAATATCCCTTGTTTCCCGATTACTCTGTTATTTTGCATTTCGAATTAGTAGTCAAGAAATTCAATATTATGCTGTAATTTAATGCCTTCAATACTTCTTTCCATTTATTTGGGTTCTTCAGCCTTTCATGTTAGCACTCTACAGAGGTTGTTAAGTGAACAATGCATACAATTTTTTAGCTACCATATTGCAGTTTCTAAACCAACTTTACTTTTACTTGAGGAGTGGAATAGTATCACTGGCACTTACAATTACAATGTACCTCGAAGCTAAATGTATAAACCTGTAGCTATTAAATAAGTTGGAATAAATATCATGGTGACGGATATATGCTAAACTCATTCTGCCCACTTCAGTCAATAAAGATTTTAGTCACCAACCAAGTGTTATGTAAAATGTAATTTATTGAATCCGAACAAGGATCTCATCGTTACACTGAAACTTCATGTGAAATAAATACAAATTTTAACACGTCTTTATTGTCACAATGAGTGGAGATAAGAATTTTTTGTATGTATGTATAATAAACATAGAGCCTGGCACATGTGTGCATCGGTTCAAGTTTCCATACCACCATGGCATCGCAAGATTAAAACCACCACCATTAGTGGAAGCTACTTCAATAAAATAAAATAATAATGGTAAGAAGGAGTGTGAACGTATAGAATGTGGTAGAGGAAGCGTAGAAAGAAAGTTATGGAATAATTTAAAGCTCATGATTTAAGGGAGGACAATGAGTGAATGCATCTGCGCCATTGTGACCGATTCTGGGCCATGTCACTCAGTGTTTCTAGCCACGTGTTACGGTAATCGCGAGGACCCCATATAGGTAGTCTGCAGCTACCGACACTACTCACACCGGCAGTCAGTGACTTCATAGACTGATGCCATGTTTTAGTTTGGCCGCCTCTAAATCTCTCCCATCCTATTCCTATACCAGCCAACATTGCGCGTCGAGGAAGACGGTGGTTGGGCATACGCAACACATATCCCAACCACCTCAGTCGATGAAGATTCACAACCTAATCAACTGATTTACCAGATAAGAATGGAATTTCTGACATTTCATGGGGTATTTTTTCAGAGAATAAATAGCTTTTTATAGTCAGTATAGTTTTTAAATAGTAAAAGTAGTAAATCGTAGGTAAATCTATGTAAAGAATACTCGTGTATGACCATGTGTATGTGAGTATATTTTTAGTAAATGTGAAATTTGCAACATGATTATAGGATTAGATTTGTATTAGTATTATTAGTTTGCTATTGAACATGTTACATATGATCCTTTGAATACATCATTCAAGTTGTTTAAATAGTATGGTCTTTCTTTCTATTGAACTCATTATCATTTAGAATTATATGAAATTCCTTAGCTACTTTTCGAATAATTTAGGTATTATTTCTAACTTCAGTTTCAAATTTTCGAAGTCTGCAAAATTGTTAAATATTTTTTTTGCATATTTTCAAGATTCTATACAAACGACATCACAATCAATATAATTTGATCTGTATGAAAAAGTTCTATGAATTATTTCCTGTATTTAATCTTGAGAATCTTGAAGCTTACAATTTAGTTTGTAGATACCTTAGATCTTGTTTTAGATTTAGTAGTTTTTCACCCAGAGTATCTTAGTAGTATGGTAGAAATACAGTGCCAGTAGTCCAAGTGGTTTCTTTTAATTTTTCACTGATAAACAAGTCGTTTCTTTTTAGGGCACTCCTAATAATATTTATAGGGAAGCGCGCATGTACTACCCAATTATTTTGTTAGTAGTATGTCAACGGCCCTATACACTTAATTTAAAGATTTTTTGGATTTTCAACTCGAGATATTGTTATTAAATATTGCAGAAAACAAGCCATGATAATGTGTTATCATACACTGATATTCCTGTTAGTGGATATATTGATGGAGCGATCAATCACTATCAAGCAGATTTTTGTCAAACACAATTCACCATAACTAAGTTGGTACTCAGCTACTTTATTTACGTTGCTTAGGAATGAATAGAAGTGTAATGAAGTCGCTCACACTTTCTGTTTCATACAATTATTCATGTTTTTATTACTGATATCAAACTACACATGTGGTCCAAGTTTTGTAGATAATATTACTTCCGTTACTAAGTCAAAATCTAAATAAATCACATACAATCTGTTAGATAGCACATTATAAACACTACTATAAATTTAATCCTTTGGTCGCGTTGCAAATCTCACGTTTACTCAGAGCATACTCACATGTACATGGTCACACAAGAGCATTCTTCACATAGACTCACCTTTAACCTAAGTGACAAGATATCGGATTAGTTAGATTTGTTTACTTGTACTGATTAGTTTATACTATTTATTCCTTTTACCATTCTCAAATTGTATTTACTGGAAGAAAGTTGTCTATTTTCTGAAGAAGTTTGGTATTACAGATCCATGGTCGTTTTAAAAACTAAACAGTTTACTGAATTCCCAATACATTATTGAAACTATGATTGGGTATTGTGCGGACCATTGGATTTAAAATTACCGATTGGGACTATTAAATGAATTCCCTTTAGAGGTATTCTTACTTGAGGCATTCCTTAAATCGGGTTAATACTTTTACCATGGCTGATTCATATGCAGCACAGAAGCATATTTATTTATCCTCAATTAAGGATTATTCACACTAATATCATGGCTTATATTGTTTATGACATATTGACTCTATGTTTATACCTTGATTCTCATTCTTAATGAATAGATATAGCGATCCAGGTTAGTAAGGCGGATAGCGTAATTTTATTTACCTGGTGTTCGAAAACCAACAGAATGGTTTTCTAGAGTAACCTGTATCCTTTTGTAATAATTTTTTTAAAGATTTGTACTATTTATGCCATACTTCAGTTGTACCCCTCTCCAACCAATTAGAAATGTAGCTGTAACCGTCTTAATTTCTGAATAGAAAATATATTTTAAAACATCACAACACTATTATCACTATGCTCTGTCAACACAATGTGATAAGTTTAGTTTACTTAAATGTGCTTCTAGTTTAATGATAGACTATGTAATCAACATGATCCTATTTGTAGTCTAGGATTTCACTTGTTCGCTGAGTTTGTAATAAAAATAACATACAGATACACCTTCACAGGCATCGTTTCTGGACGCAAATTTAACACTTGAATATGTTTGTACAAGCGTTTATTATGTACTTATTTCTGTTATGATTATATTTTGGAACCCGACAAATAGTGGACATTAATTTGGTTCACTACTCACTTGATAGCCTAGCCACTGCCTACTTAAATGCATGGCTTCAACTAACGTAAGAGTTGAAGAAAAACCATAGAGACGTCTAAACCGTAACGTGACCATATTTCTAAATGCAAACTCCGTGGGTTCCAATGGATCATAATAGCCAATAGTTAAAGAAGTTTAGTAACATAGTTCAGAATTCGTTGTAATAGCGCATTTACATTTTCTCTTTGAAGTTTCTTAGATTTTATTGTTTGATTTAGCTTTTGTTTTGCGAATTTTCTCTTCTTACTACTTTCATTTTCATCTTACCATTTTGATTTGATGTTGGAACTTGAACATATATATATATATATATATATATATATATATATATATATATATAATCATCGTTTCAGTATCTGGATTTTTGCATAATCACGTTTACGTTGTTCACTTTAGCATTTCTTTCATGAACAACGTTCATTTCTAATAGATAGTACTGAAATAGGTAATAAATATTTTAGATCATGGGTCAATAGGACGAAAATTTGTCTGTTTTAGATTTCTGCTCATAGTCGGCTAATTTATGCTGTCGCTGAACCAATCACCTAGAAACCATGCAATCATTTTACTAAAATTGCAATTCACTGTCTGCCTAAAAGTGATATTTTTCGTAAACATACATTCTTCATTAGACAGTCATTTTGCTGTAATATTCCGTAACTTCGTGAGATATGAGGTTCTAAGGGAGATGGCGGGTAACAGTCGTATTTTCTTTCTATTCGTGTATTAATTTTGCAGATCCATTCCGCACCAATCTAATCATTTGTGTATGAGTGTGGATATTTCATACATTTATTTATGCATTTAGATATTTGTATATTTCCTCTTAATTAAAATATAGGATGACATTTTTGGACCAATTGTATGCACATATTTGTATCGTGAAAATGAAATTGAAAAAACTTTGGATCTTATTGATACAACTACAGATTATGCATTAACAGGTAACTCCACGAATTTGTACAGATAACTTAATTTTACACTACCCATTGGTTAATAGCCCTCAAGATCAACTAACCATATCTCAATCATCAACTTAAAATATACAGGAGGTCAGTCGCTAATTGTTACGTATGTTCAAAATTCAAGTAAACTACGGAGCTGATATCTTTCGTTAATGTCATTTGATCGTTTTTATTTTTTCGTTATTAATTTGTACGTAAGAATGTTATTTTTTAATACAAATAACCTGTTATTTTAACTCGAATTCATGTCATTGATATCAGGAATCTATATTTGTGAGTAGCCATTATTTGACAGTAGCGTATCACTGCATTTCATTTATCAATCAGCTTTTTGGTCACTTATTTAAAAATTACGAACTTTATTTATTCATTATCAAACCGACTTGATTTACCCTACGTTCATGTGGAGACTTAATCTCAACTTCTCGTAGGCTAGTCGATGTTATTATAGAACTAAGTATGAAAGTGGAACAACCACTCGTTGGATGGATTCCTGTCGACAGTTGCCTACATGCTGTCCAATTAAATGGTTCGGCAAGAATTCGGAAGGACAGAAGAGGTCGATAAAATACCGAATCTTTTGAAAGCACTGAGCAACAATAGAAGCATATTCGGAATGCGCTTCTCCTATCCTAAATGCAAATTGTCACTTCAGAAGTGATCTGCGTCAACACTTGGACTAAAGATATTGTGTGAAGTAGTTGAGCACACCGACCATTTCACTCATCTTGAAAGTCTCAAAACAGGATGGTTCAACTGCAGATCTTTCGTTGCCCTAAACTTCTTAATCATGAGTCTACCAATTAAACCATCCAGCTAAGAGAACCCAATAAGAAAAATATGCAGCAAGCATAACAAAACGGAAATTATTCACAATCAAATTATATGAAGCTAGATTAAACTTCCTTATTGTGATCACTGGGTAAGTAATAATATGGTTGGACTCGGGTTATTAGGAAAATGTGTTAAATCAATCGATGAAGTTGTGATAGTAGAGAAACCAGTAAAACATTGAAAGATAAAGCAACCGACAGAAAAAGACCAAGGGTAATTACTGAGAATATGGATTCCAGGTTTAAGATGGAATTTCGGAGCGAATAGTAACAATTTGAGTAGCAAGAATAAAAAAGCATAACACCCAGGTTCTTCCAACATCCTAATTAAACTGTAACAAGACCTGAATATCAGGAACCGCAGCACTACACTATTCTGTAATTTAGAGATTACGTTTATCAGTGAATAGGTTCAAGAAGTCTGTGAATTATTTCTAAGTACAGACTACAATGTAACTCGTCAGGATGATGTATGGATTAAGGTTTTAGTGTTATCGTCATAGTGACGAGTTAAGAAGATTGTCACTAACTAACTATGTATAATACCCTGAACCCAGCATGGCAAGTGAAACGTAGAAGTAAGCATTTTAAAATCTAACCAATGTGACAGATACCTAAGAAACTTGAGTCGATTGAAGTGACTTAAAAATAAGGTCCAAAATCTTAATTCTGCAGTCATCGGAATAATGCTACCTATTCATTGTGATAGATAAATACAACAGACGAAGTTGGTATGAAAAGAAGGTATGATAAATGATTAATGGTCTACATTGGCTTCATGAACTGTAAGTAATGAACAGAGCATAAATTTACATTGATCGTTGGTTACTGCGTAATTGCATTTTATGACGCCGTTCTACTGATTTGTAAATTAAGCCCATAGATCACATATTTCAGATGGATTCTCATAAGGAAAATACTAGCTTAGGTTTAGACATCTGGACAGCATTAAAAATTTATTCTTTGGTTTCATAATGTGTTATAAATAAATGAGTTATCCTTACCTAGTGCTTCCGGTGAAGTTTATACCAGCAAGTTGAGGGTGTTCACAGACTATTTTACCAAATGTTGGGCCGTCTGCTGGAACAAAATTGATTACACCAGGAGGCAAACCAGCTTGGCGAAACAATCTTCAAAATTGTAATAAGTTAAACAAATACTAAAGACAGTTAATACTGTAAAGTTACGCGCTCATTTGAAGACAAAATGTGTAAACCTAAAAACTACAGTTTGACTGCAATATTGTTGCTATTACAGTTGCATTTACTGTCCTTTCGGCCACAGTGTGTACAAATGATACCTGACTGCATAAACAAAAGTAAATGGGATAGAGTTCATACACAAGACATAATGAGTGGAAGCAAAATTCTTTGATTACTTCAGAACTGACAGATTGATAATTAAATGACCCACAAAGTCCCAACACAGATAATTATCAGAAATATGGAACACAACAAGTAGTAACATTGACTGGAAGGATACCGCTGTGCAAATATAGAAATGTGAATCATATTTTCGGTTATTATTCTTCACAAAAGAAATTCGATCCAACTTTTGAACTTTTAAAGAGTGTTGTGAAGAAACAAAAACAATAGTATGAACTAAGATATAGCTATCATGTTGTGTTCGTAACATTTCTAAAATAGGCACTCGGTCTCTTTCCTGTTTAGTGCAGAATACATCGGAGATATCAGTCAACCAGTTATGTAGAACATAGAACGTGATACATGTGTACATCGGTCCAAGTTTCCACATCTCATTAGCACAACAATATAAACACCGAAGTAGCAGAAGAAGTAGTTACGTCAATGATAGGAAGAGGAAAGCGTGCATACATAGAATATGACACACAGAAAGAATTGCTACGTGGAAAGGTATACATGGTTTTAATCTCATTATTTAAAGGAAGACCAGGAATAAATGCACCTGCACCACTGTCACCGATTCTGAACAATATCATACAGTCTCCAACTAAGTAGTCTTCATCTACCAACACTAGTGTCATGTATTGGTTTAGTGCCTACTCTCTCCAGATAACCTCCATTTTACTGCAATATCAACTAGCATCGTGTCGAGGTAGATGGTGGTTGGGCATACGTAACACATGACCCAACCACCTCAATTGATGAGGATTCACAACCTCACCGACTGATTTAACATATTTTTCTAATACCCTGAGTCCAGCTACATTATTACTTACCCAATGATCGCAACAGAAGCTAGCGATGTTTCGAAACCATCGATGACCAAATAAAGATAACCTATGAATGTTATCTACTCTTAATGAATTAATGCTGCCTGTTTTGCTCAAATTAGTTTTAAGTATTTTTTTCTCAGTTATTGGTCTTATAATCAATCTTGTTTCTCTTGTTCATATAGGTTCTATATTCGCTCAAGATGAAGAATTCATTAAGTATGCTACCGACCGTCTTATTGATACGGCTGGTAACTTTTATGTGAATGTTCAATCCACTGGATCTGTTGTTGGCCAGCAGCCGTTTGGGGGAGCTAGATTATCAGGTGAATTGGAAGCTCGAACCTTGCGAGCATGTGTACTTACCACAAACTGTATCCAATTATTATTATTATTCTTTTAAAAATGTTTCAGTCAGTCTGTGAGTAGTGAGCATTTTGGCTCTTCCCCATTATTGAGTTCCTAATCGAAATCCCACTCTTATTTTGTTTTAAATATTTTAATGACATCAGTAGCGCTCAATCACTGTGTTTCAAAGCTATGTTAATATCTCTTCTCTTTTTATGGAGTTGTATACTGATTGTGAAATTGCTTAATTTTTATTTTATATCGACTAGAGTGACGTTATTTAAAATTGGATAACATAACACATTCCTAAAAATGTGTTTAATTCATGTCAAAAAATAAATGTGATTTTTCCCTCCCTAACATTGAATATCCTACCAACGTTACAACGTGACTAGGACTTCAATGGAATAATTTAAAATTAGCTTACATTTATTAACCATCTTTCACTCCGTGTAATTACACCTGCTTTCTTTGGTGATTGGCGATTTTTTTGAGAAGCGAGGAATCTTTTCTTCTGTCACCACATTTTTTTCTCGTATGCATTCGAAGTGGATTTTTTCCATTTTTAGTGGTGAAGATTTCTACGTGCATACTCTTTGTTCGTATTCGTCACAGATTGGTCTCAGTTGTGGGTACCATTGTAAACCAAAGGACACTGAGAAGCTGTTTTGTTCTGGTATGATACTTCTCAATAGTGCGTTCAGAACACTCAAGTTGCACATCAAAGGCTCAACCATTAGCACCGCCGACCGTCGTCGCTGATACACATGACTGAAGAGTTTCATGTTAAGACAGAAAAACTATCCATTGCTATCTGGTTTTCAATCCTACCTAACCGAGATCGATCTGTAACAAATGCAGCCAACAAATGAAAACTAATCTTCAGAAATACTTTAACATGTTTATTTTGTTCACATATATAAATATGTTCCAAAAGTGTTTCCTCAGTCATGCTACTTCGTGTCAAAAGTTATCACTACTTTTACTGTTAATACGTACCTAAGTAGCATGAATTTATTTATCAGTCTATAAATCATGTTTGGTTTTTCAAGGTTGAGAACATTAAGTTTCGAAAGAAAATAAACCACCTATGAGATTTATGAATCCTAGTTATATTACTTCTAAGTAACTTGAAATTTGTTAAACATTGTTTTGACATTCTATTAGTCGATTATAGGCTTATTTGTTCATGCACTTATAACTCATGGCGTTATATCAATTCTCCTTTTTTCATCTGAGCTAAATGTTGGCTGTTTTTTTCCTTTTCTATCACCTGGAGTGTAAGATTATTACTTAAACTAATTATGGTTTGCTGTAATATAGTTGAAAAATGCTTTTTAAAGTCATTTTTCCTCTTATGAGTCAGAAATAAGTATGTTAGTAATTGCCATTTTGAATTCCTAAACCACACATCTTTCGAATCAATTGTTATTTTAACTTGCATACTAAATGACTGATTCTTAAAAGCACTTGAAAAATTGCATAAATACTCATGTTTCTCCACCATTTGTCATTGTCGGTTAAAGTGAAGGACTAACTTTTGTCACTCCAATAGTTTAGGAACTGAATCAAGAGTCACCGTGGTGATAGTGCATGTTAAAGTGCTTGGAGTTTGTTCACTACTGTAGTGAAATTTAATGTGCGTAGCCAGATATAGGTTGTGATATCCACATATATACATATATATATATATCCTGAATTTCTAAGTGTGTGGTAACTTTTATCCTACTCGAATGAATCCTGGACTTTTTCCAATAGTGAGTCAGTTTTTAGAATAGTCAATTAGATTTATTAAACTTTTTATTTATATTTCTTATTCACTGGTAATTTATGATCAGAATGTGTTTGTAAAGGGTTAGATTTGATCAGTTCCTGTTACTATAGTTAATCCTGAATATTTCACCTTAACTTAAATTAAGCTGAATTGTGGGTGACAAGTGAATACCAGGTAGCGAGCTTTGTCCTATTCAGCACTCGCCAGCTGGATCTACCTGCCTGCTAGTGTTGATGTTCATACCACGCGTCTTAAGTTGATCTACTTAGTCCAGACATCCAGTTAACTAATTCTAAACTGGACGAACCTCGCATCCTGAATCCCACTTGTCGACCACAATCCAATTGTATTCACAACTTATAATTTGTTGTTTTATTTTCAATGTTGCTTATATTTTAGGTACAAATGATAAAGCTGGCGGACCTCAGTACACTTTACGATTTACTTCTCCTCTTTCAATTAAAACACAAATTAAACCCATTCCATCATGGAAACAAGCACACATGGTTACTTAACTTATTTGATTTATTTTTTTAGTATTGAGCATTATTCTCTCAATGCTTACTCATTGTTTCATCAAAAATGTTTTCACTATTTTTATCAATTTTTGTAAAATGTGTTGTTTAGGTGGATAAAAATACTTCTTCTTTTTAAGCAATTTTCATTATTCTGCTTATATTGTGGATTGGTTGCAGAGTAACGCGTTCATTTTTTAATTTTCAAATGGTTATCCTTTTTGTCAACTAGTCTTTGGTTGGAAGGACATATTTTGTATAGTGTAATTCTCTCATCAAACCACTTCAACATTTTATTACTTTCTCTTATCATTTTGTTTACGATTAGCACCGAGTAGTCTGAGGATTTACATATTCTTTATCTCTGATGCATACGTAAGGATTCAGGTTTTTTTTTGATAAATGAGTTATCAGTCATTTAATTAATAACTTTTTGGCCTTATAGGCTTTGTAGAGTAAATGAGATGCTTGCTTGAGACATAAATTCTAGTTATCTGTTTTCATTTCAGTTAGCAGAAATAAGGAGTCCCTGAAAGCTAATATACATATTTGTTAATCACTCATCTCCTACAGCCTAGAACGCTTGAATAGTAAGTGTCAATGGTTTCTGTACTCTCGATTTGTAGATACATTTGCATTAGCTGATGAACTTGTCATGCAGATTTTCTATGGACATTAACTATCAAACTGTAGTATATTCCTCATTTTCCGCGGCCAACACTGATTCAATTGTGCTCTGATAGCCACAGCTAGTCAGTTTCTAACTATGGTAGTTATTAGTGAATACCACCCAATTGCAAACTATCTTTGTATTGAATTTGAGTTAAGGCTTCTTCCAATACATTTTGATGAGACTTGCCTTCTGTATACATTAAGATGCTATTATACTCTACTCGTATCAGGTAACTTAAATAAAGTTGATAGCGTTTATCAATAGAAATAGTAAATCTAAGTATGTAAGAAATTAGTAGTGAAAGTATAATGTGAAGTGTCTCTCCAAGTTATCATACTTACTGGGATTAAAAGGAAATTTATTGATCCGAAGATATAATATTTGTCGAATAATGTGGGAGTTATCTGACCGAACAGAGCGTTACAAATCTTAGAAGTTTGTTGTGCAGTTATCTATTTTCGGTAGTTTGATAGTTGATATCTATTCGTGAGGAATACTGATTACAAGACTATGTATCGGATTGTAATTTAATTTAACCCTACAAAACTTGAGAGCTCGATTTTGTACAAGAGCTTTAATTGATCGATGTGAATGAAACCATAGAGAAGTTGTTAACTATCCTTTTTCTGTGCTTCGGTTGTGTTTGTGTAGCTGATTAATAGTAACTTTCGGGGAAGTCGAGTAATCGTACCTTCTGCTGCATACGTAAGAAATGTAGGTATCTACAGACGTCCCAATTGTGATCAAATTTTAAAAGCTATTATGAGATCGAGGGTACGGAATAATCTCATGTGTATATTTACGATTTCTATTCGAATTGGTGTCACTCGTTCATGCGTATTTAATTAATTTTGTCAGACTGTGTTTAATATATCATTTTATTAAATTTTGTTGACCTACTGTCTATGAGGTCGGATTTTAGAGACTTTTATGCACATACTAGTGTACGTTGGTAATTACTGTTTCCGCCCATTTTTATTTAATCATTTTATGAACTTGGTCCCTCTTGATTTCTGCAATGCAACTTTATTTTTATTTATCATTTTGTACTACTTTTATTCTTTTTCAGTAGTTCAATTTGTTTTATAAGAGTTATTTGAAACGTAGTTCATAGAACATTAAGAAGCTAAAAAGACATCAATCCAATATGCATATGATACTTAACATATAAATCAGATATTTTCCTGTGAGTGATTATTTACTAATCAAGTGTCAGTTAGGATATTATGCGTTGAAGAGAATGAAATGTAGTGAAGATTTTAGTTAAACATCTGAAGGATTATTTCTAGCCACATTAAGCCATCGAACGTAAATTAAGTAACATTCTAATTTATTTTCGGGCTATCAGGCTAACGTTTATTTGTTGATGTGGTCTCAGTAGGGAAGAGAAATTTTAAGTAAACACTGAAAGTACCTAAGAAGTGATTGTCATCAGGAGTTGGAATCATACAACAGTACTGTTTCGTACATTTTCTCATGAAAAATGGTTAGATACTGGTGGGTACTACTTATTAGGTCATCAATAAGTAGTAGGTAGCAGAGTGTCAAAGGAAATCGGGAAGGATCATTGAACAGCATACGAGGCGAGTTGTGTGGTGGGGAGAAGTAAAGCATGATTAAAATACACAGGAGAATCCAGAACAACTAAGAGAAGCAAGCTGATAAACGATACAGTCCAGAGAACGCGGAGGATGTGCAAATTGATGATTAGGAGTAGTGTATGTAAGATTTTATGACATACTCTGTTTTCGCCAAACAAAACATTGCTTGCCCAATTGGTCTTTTTCACAATAACAGTTCACACAGTTTGTGCACTTCGTTAGATTTAGTGTTAAGATGTAAGTTAATTAGCAGAAGTTTTCTTATGCAAAGATAACAGTACCTAAAATCAATATATTTGGATTTTACGTAGATTTAAAACGCAGGAATCTTGCCACATTTTGTTTTAGATTTGTCAATTAGATATACCTACATCACAACGTTGGTATTCACCGTGAGATTTGGATACAGCTTCTGAGTACAAATGGGTTCTCACTCGTTCAGTGCATATGATATCAGTCGTACAGCGTTTGTATCACCTTATTGTTGTTATAACTGGATTCAGTAGGTTAGTGGATAACGCATTCAGATTTTAAACAATCGGCATTGAATTTACGTCTCAGTAAACCTAGACGTTAAATGTTAACAGCGTGATAGCATTAATCTATGTAAATATGCTATCCAGGGTCGTGTTTGCCAGTCATTCATTTGTCATAGTTACTGACTTTTGCGTTGGTGATTTTGATGAAGATTTCACAACCAAACCATCCGGATTGAAGAACCCATGTATACGTTGTAAGTTACTTGAGAAAAAATGTAGTATTACATTCCGTTCATTTTCTATGTTGGTGTTTTCAAATGATCATCCTAATATTATTTACTTGAGATATGCTTCCAAGCTGCCACTAAAGGGATTTTCAGTTCTGTTTGTAGTCTTTTTAAATAATTGAAAATTAAACTGGTTATTTTTAGAAAGCTTTATCCAACCACATAGAAGCAATGTAGTACTTAACACAAATAACATCCTCAAAAAAATGACGAAAGCAAAAAAATCGGAGTAAAAGATCACTAACGCTAAAAACTAAACATGGAGAATGAGGTTTGAGTTTGCTGAAGGATAAAATAGTATGACAATAATGAATTTGGATTAATTGGTAATGATACAGTTTGGTGAGTATTGAATAATTGCTTAAAAGTCTTCAGTAGAGTATAGAATCACCACATTTTACTTTCAAACAATTGATTTACTCAGCTAGAACTATGTCATCGTCTGTGCACAACTTTCCTATTGTTTATTAGGATCGGTATCTAATCTATACTGTCTTACAATTCATACTATCCTCACTGTACGTATTGTTACTATACTTTGATATGGTCGTATCTGTGTAACCATCAGTAATCCTATAATCATATCCAAACTCATTAAAAATAGACCTTGACTACCATCGTAATCACTGTTTTTTTGAAAACTTATCTAACTTTTGGTGATATCGGGCCTTCTGAGCTATATAGCTTGTTTGTGGATTGTCTACTATTGTTCTAAACATGTAAAATTGAACTTTCTAATCATCTTACAAGTATTTAATCAGTTCGTTTTGATTCCACTGTTTTCAACTGGCTGTCTTCATAAGTTTTGTTTGTTCGTTTCTGTACACCTATTAGCTGTTTATTTCGGTTGGCCTCTAACCATATGGTTTTTCTGTATTGGTTACCGATCGGACATGTCACTGTTCATATTGACTGCAAATTAATCTGAATCCCATGCTTATATGAGTACTTTGTCATTCCTAGTTTCACTAACCCAAAATGTCTTTGTTTGTCCAGTCGACTACGTATTCACAATTGTTCGCATGCAGTGACATCAGAGATAAGATATTAGTTGGACTCACTAGTGGTATATATCCCTGTATGCGCAGGTAATGGCAGAGGATACTTTACCGATCGAAATGTTTCTCGTAGCTGATGAGGATTTTTTGTAGATATTGCTTTTTCCTGTCTGCAAAAAACGAAGTGAATGTGTTGGTGTGTGAACGATAGTGATTCCAAAGGATTTTAAAATAAATGTGGTGGTTTCTTAGATATTCTTCAATCGTGGAAGTGTTATCTATTTCTTGGTCAGAAGGGTTAAATTTCTAATGGTATGTCGGGTCAATATATACCTTTCGATGAAGTTGCTTGGGTAGTCATTCTTACGAAAGTTATAAAGTGAGTTTTTTTAAAACTTTCATGCAGCGAGACTGCTGAGTGTGATCATATAGAACACGAATTAGTTTGTAGAAAGGAATAAAATAGTTTTAAGCTGATAACTTAAGAGATGACATAGAACACCTGCACTACTGTAACGGATTCTGGGCCATGTCATGCAGAGTCTCCAGCTATTGGTTAAGGTATTTATGAAGACTCCAACCAAGTGATTTTCATCTGCCGACATGACTCAGACCAATCGTCAATGACTTCACCAACTGGTATTGTTTTAATGAAGATTCATTACCTCCAACTAATTTGAGAATCTTCATCGACTCAGGTAACGGGAACATGTGTTACGTATGCCGAGTTACCACCAATCTCTAAACGCGGTACTGACTGATATTAGAGTAGAATGAAAGGAGGTTAGGAGCGTCAAAAATAACTTAAAATGAGAATAATTTGTTTCATGTAGATATCAATGGGGGTTTTGACAATGAATAGTTTTTTTCTGAAAACACAACAGGTTTATTATATTTATATGATGCGCTATTTTTGGAGTATCTGTATATTACATTATTTTACATATTGATATTTGATTTAACTTGATCAATAAGAAATGTGACGATAAATGTATTGTTACCTCTGGTGATTTGCATATAATAACGTTACTTCTAGATATGCTTCAATTTACAGTCCTTTATTATAAAATAGTTTTATACAATGAATACAAAGGATTCACTAAAAAGTTTTGTTAATTAGTTTTAAAATAAATGTTCTTCACATAATTAATCATTTTTACTATTTCGTAAAGTGCATGAACAACAACTTCAATAGAATAAGGTGAAATTCGTTGAATTTTTATCACCGGCTTACAATTTACAAGGTATCACAGAATTACAAAGTAGTATGTAGATGTTCTGAAATATACTTTCAACTAGAAGTAATTATAAACATGCATCAGTATAGTGCAGAAAAAATATTCATATGTATAGAGAGATACTTGTGTAACAGTTACATATGTATAAATTGAATGTGTTTGTACATTCCATCTGAGGTTGGTTAGGATTACATTTTATTAGTTTCTTTTGCTATATGTACCATCTAAGCAGATGGTACATACATCATTAATCCATATGTATGATTAAAGTTAGATTATAGTTAACAAGTTGAATTTAAGTGGCATGTTTTGTCCTATTTAGGACGCTGTATAGAAACAATTTGCTCAGAATACACATATCTCCGCAATTCTAAATAAAATCGACTGAATATATTACATATTCAAATTATACACATTTCTCAACTAGTTATGATAAAATATTGTTCTATAAGTGTCGAAAAAGTGATTTAACAAAGAAGCCAAAGAAAAATATCTAAAACTTCATAATGTTAGTACTTCGCCGATTATCAATTACGTTAAAAGATTTGGTAGTGCTCACTTGATTCTCTGTCCGAAATATGTATCTGGGAATTATGCTACTACATTCTCCACAACACTTAATTACAGTCAATATCAACTCACCAGTGGTTAATTTCTGGAAGTAATTCTTGGAGTTCTAGTGAGCAGATGTGACCTGTATAGGCCGGTCATGTCGGGTGTGGGGTGGTTATCCACATATGGTAGCGTATATGTGGTAGGTCAAATATGGTGCAAATTGTCTAAGTTGGGTATATCAATCGTTGATTGCCGGCTGGCTTAGAAGCCCAGTGGTTAAACGTTTACGTTCTCCTGACGGAATCGAAGGTAGGCATTACTAGAGAGTCCCATATTGGGATGAAATGGCTGTCCAGTGCTTCTTAGCCTTCACTGGTATCCTACCTAATCCAACTAACTAAGTAATACAATACTTTGTACAATACATTTTATTTAGGATTTTTTTTGTGTAAAATTTTTCTGTCTATCAATCTACTTAGTTGTTTTTCCCTACAATGAATGTATTGAATGAAATTGTTTCTTGAGTTTTGATTAGTTTGACAACAACTAATGTTTTTATTAAAAGCACATCTTATCTTTTCAAACCACTAGTTGTATAGAAATGAGTGTTTTAAAGCTTTACATTAACTTACTTAACAGGTTTCAAAACAATAAAAAATAATGCAAACATTTAATCATTTCTGCTTACTTTGTATTGAAAATACTTGAAACACTGGATCCTAGTTGTATAATGACATCACAATTGTAGAACATTAGTCCACCAGGTTCCTTAGTGCCTGTGTAGTTGTGCCACAGGAATGAGTCGTATCACTATTAATGTTTAAGTTATAGGGAGCCTGAATAAAGTATTGTCAATCAGTTCTCCTTAAAAACCAATTTTATTGAAATTATCCTTATATTGTGGGGTATATTTATAATTAATTAGTAGTACATGACGGTATCAGTGAAGTGTTTAAGCTATGAAAAGTTGTTATCAGAGAAGTTTCTATTTAGTAGTCTACATTATCATTTTGTTGTAACTTGATAACTAACAAAAACCAGGAAACATTAGATAGTTTTATCCCCTGGAATGCATATTCCCTATCTCATCAAGTAACAAAATTTTCTGGTCTCGAGGGAACCACTTAACTTTCAGATCAATAAGCTGGCATCAACTGTCTTACGTTGATAGTTGAGGAGTTTTATTCTAGAACTAAACATCCACCCAGGGCTTCTTAATTCCTAGTAGGTGTCTGGCTACAGTCTGTCCGTGATGTAAATTACGAAATTTAG
The DNA here is from genome assembly GCA_034768735.1 of Schistosoma mekongi. NCBI lineage: Eukaryota > Metazoa > Platyhelminthes > Trematoda > Strigeidida > Schistosomatidae > Schistosoma > Schistosoma mekongi. Next base: position 15,239,753 of record CM068309.1, on the reverse strand, counting down.
AAACTTCAACAGATCTATACTGTTATTTATTACATGATATCGTTTTGTGTCTGGATACAATTTCTTCAAGCCAATCAAAATGATATGTTTAACATAATAGAAAAACGCTTAGGGACAACTGTATAGCTTGTGGCATATTCTATCACTAGAAGATATTTGATAAATGAAATAAGACTACATAAATTTCATACGTTCTAACTAAACAACACCTAATGGATCTTATTTGTTGTAAGTTAAATTTCGTCACCGATTAATGTAATCTGTAGAGTCACTAAAAACCCGATCTGATGACATTAAAAATTCATCTTCTTAGCATTACACAATTATAACTTCATTAGAATCTTCATTTTGCGCAATGATTACACTATGGGAATTGTATAGCTTGGTATTTCTACCTGACAAAACGTTCATCTGATACTAAATAGTAATACATATCTCGTTATCCATACTATTTAACTTCACTGTCAGTAGCTTCTCAATTGAACTTCATTTTGAAGTTAATCACTATGATATACTGATTACTGTATAGATTACGTTTACAGATAATCCACACTGATAAATTTTATAATTTGTCTCACATCAGCCCATTCTGCTTAGTACTATATTTACAAACAGATTATCGTCATTAACTCATTATTCGTAATTATTTCTTTAATTAACTATTAGGTCATTGTATTATTATTAATATATTGAAAAAAAGTATAGGCTCAGTGCTATACTTCCTGATATCATTCATATGTATAAGTGAATACTGTAAAAAAAAATAAGTCAATAATTAAAAGAAAATTAATAGTTTTACTCTCTAAGAAGGAAATATTACTGTAAATGATTCAACATTGAAATCCGAATCCGATTTCATTTCCGTTAACTTTATAATGTATAAAGTGAAGGGTCAAATATGTGTTTGTGCTATCTTTGTTAATGTTCTCCTCCTCCTTTTCCTCCTCCTCCTCCTCCTCCTCCTCCTCCTCCTACTACTACTACTACTACTACTACTACTACTACTACTACTATCGCTATTATTATTAGTAGTAGTATTAATAATGTAAGAAGTGTCATTTCACCTGTCGGGGTATTTAGTTTTTCTAGTTATTTATTCTATTTTTATATAAGAAAATAAGAACAGGAATTAGTTAGTTTTTGAAATTTAAAAGTGTTTTTACCTTACAGTAATTTGTAAGTATTTTACTTCAGTTGCCTGAATTCGTCACAGATTGAAATTGACAGAGTATTATTGAAAACCAAGAAGCACTGGACAGCTGTTTGATTCTAGTAGGAGACTCCTTAACAGTTTACATCGATTGGTCGTATTCATAGTAAACAATTTGTAGAATATTTGTATGTCAAACTGAATAATTTTTTACAGTAGAATTCAAGAACAGATTTTTAACCTGATGATGTTCACTGCCTAGAAATTCTTGTATTCCTGTTTGAAAAGTACTTCAAAAACAGAATCTTTTCTTTTTGTCTCAATCATCTTTTTTTTTTAATTTTTCTTTTATTTGATTTACTTTGCTAATTATATTACTGAAGATTTAACATGTTCTAAAGTAATTTACTTATGACATGATTTAATTCATTTATAACTTAGCTATTGTCATCTTATAATTAATGAATATCTTAGCAACATATTATTTAGTTGCATTTATTCATCAGAACGTAAGAAAAGGAAGACAATTTTATCCTAGCAACTACAATAATTCAATTTTGTAACCAGTGTATGAATCAATCAATTGTTTTATTATTATGTAATTTGATCCATGAAATAATTCTATTTTATTTTGTATAATTTGTAATCATCACGTAATAGCATCTTTGTAAGGTAACGGAAAAAAACAATGATTCCATTGTCTAATTATAATGTCATCTAATGCTAGATTACTAAACTACTAACACATATGAAATAACCGCATACTTCGATGTCATGAAAGACTATTGTAATACTTTTTTTTTGAAATAGTAACTGATCAAGAAAAACTTGTTTTTGTAAAAACAAAGTTCATATAAATTAATACTATACAGAAAACAAAGGAAGACAAGAAAACGAGTAATTTTAGTTTCATAGCTTAGTTTCACTGTGTTATTGTATTGTATTGTAGTAACAGAAGTAACATTTATTCCAATTACTTACTATTGTCTAGTTTATATGATTCTTACGCAGTTAGTAAAATCAGGTTACATTTGACTAGTAATTTTGATGGAGTTAAGAATGTTTGGTTTAATGTTTCGCTTCTATACGGCTTCGTCAATTGATGGAAGTTATTTATGCATAAATAGAGTAGATTAGTTTTTATTGTAAAAGTGTTATAATTACTAGCAAAAATATTTTGTTTTATGTTATAAATCTAGTTTCAATCAACAGATTGCTGAAAGTGTAAAACAATGAATAAATGTTTGCGACATTTCAGATTTATGCAAATCATAATCAAGTCAAATTTTCAGATTCCCGGTTAACGTGATCAATGTAAAGAATTTTCTATTTCACAAATATGGTCTCAATGAATCATAGACGTAGTATGTATAAATTGTAACGTTGGGAAAACTGACTATTTATCTATCAGTGGATTTACTCTCGTTAGGCAGGTTTTATTGGTTATAAAAGTGAGCATTTTGAAAGACCATTCACAAACATTACTCAGTAGGGTTGTCTATAATGTAATGTTCATTGATGAATACTTGTTTACTTGAAAAGCTATTTAACTTTGATTAGAAACAGCTTTTAAGTTAATTACATAACTAGACAGTCTACACCAGCAACGGTGGAAATCAAAAGTAACGGTAATTCTGAACAAAGAATTTTTTTTGTGATAAATTCACATCAGGCTCAACATTTATAAATCCATAGTGAATAACCAAGTTTAAGGCAGAAATATCTTTTAATTATAAATCTGGGATTGTCAATATTAGAAGGAATGGTTTGCGGTGTTAACTTCAATTATCTAGTATGCAACAATTGCAATTGTCAAAGTGATCATGTTGATCATCATCAGAATAACTACATATTGGCGGTGAAATATGCATAAGCATTATGAATACATATTAGAACAAAACAAATGCTTGGACGAAGGACTACTAAGTATAAAGTGATGTGAAATAGTACAATAAAGTGTTATTAAAGTATGTCATGTGATAATGGGACAAATTCTAGTAATTATAATGCAAAGATATAAGTAGTAATAACAATAATATTTGTAGAATAAACATAAAACAAAGTTATGAAAATGCAAAGAAGGCAAATCTATATACACATTAAGTACGTTGAAATACCTTAGGATTAGTCATAATAAACGAATCTGCTGGATATATTTCGTTTGAACGCAAAGCTATAGGGTTTTTGTCCGATTAGGAATAGCTTCTACCGTTTTGAAAAATTTAAGTCTTTCCGACTATGGTAGACAATTATTAATACAGGAAATTAATTGAAAATGACTGGTTGACACTCGAGGTATATCCCGTTTCGACTAAATAAGGAAGTATTGAGCCGCTAACTGAGTTAACCATACTCTTGCTCAGCGACGTTGGAAGGTGTTTACGACCACAGAAATCCAAATTCCTAGAACATCGATCGATGTAACTTGTTTTACAGGAGCAGTTGAATTGATAAATGCAAAAGGTGGTGTCTATTCTAGGTAATTCGTCCTTCAATCTTAGCATCACCATTAGACGCGTGGAAAACATTTATCTTAGCCTTCTTGTACTACATGTTCTCTGGACTGTTCTGCATTACCTCTGGACTAATATTTCACTAACAGCATCACTTCTGAATTGTAGACACATAAACAGCGAATTCTTAGAGTGGGTTTAGACTATCTCTACCCTAATTTTTTCGTAAAATGCTTGTTGATAAACATTTTAAGATATTTGTTTTCTTTAAGTGTTTCACGCAACATATCCAATTCTTCTTCTACAGCATCAGTGGAACATAAAGCTGTTATTCTATAACTTAATGATATTGTCAGATTTCTTTGGAACTGCAAATGAAATGGGTATATTGCACTGTCGATGTACTGTCCTAGTTCTTTCTTATTGATGCTTTAATTTAGATTTATACATGTAGAACCTAATGTAAATTTATCATCAAAACAAATACTTTTAGTTCATAATTGTTTTGCTTTAATAAAAATGAGAATTTTTAGCCAGTAACGGTAGTTCACTTTAAACATGATTTGTGCATTCATAAACGACATGTTCAATTTCCTATTTCAACTTTGTTTTAAAAATTAGTCATAGTACTTATGATAATATATTCTCTCTAAGTACAACAGTCATTGTTGATTATTAACTGAGTTTCCAAAGTTTTTTTAGTATTCTTTATATGGATATGAGATCACAAAAATTGTAAGTATCATTGTTTCATCATTTAAGTAGGACTAATTATTAGGAAAAGCTTGTATTTTTCCGTTGATTTGTTATGAGCTGAAACTGGCTAGTCTCTATTGCCATATGTGCATCCTAAGCGGATTGCTTCGATGTAGCGATAATACACAAGTCGGTAAAACTAAACTACACCGCTGACCTTGAAATGACCAATGAGAATCAAGTTATTACTTTTAAGGGTGCGCGCGCATTTAAGTTCAAAATGCTTACTTTGGATCGGCTTATTGAAATGTTTAGTGAGGACAATATTATTTCTAATCTACAAGTTTTTGGACTATTTCGGAGAGAGTTAATTTGTGATTGTGGCCTTAATATGACTCAAATACCGTACAGAGACAGTCGGGATGGAGTAACTTTTCGATGCAATAGCTGTTGGCGAAGAAAGTCAATAAGAACGGGCAGTTTTTTTAATAAATCTAAACTAACACTGCGGCAAACCTGCATGTTAGTTGTCTTGTGGAATATGCAGTTGCCTGTTACTCTGGCATCGTCTCTTACAGATGTGAGCGAAGTATCAGCTGTGCAATGGTATCAACACTGCAGAGACGTATGCTCAGAAATGATGTTGCGGTTGAATCTATCACTTGGAGGCGTCGGAAAAATAGTTGAAATAGATGAATCGGCCATCAGAAAGAGAAAATATAATAGAGGAAGATCTGTAAAAACCGAATGGGTAAGTAATAATTACTTTAAACTTACTGGTAGGTTCTTGGTATTTATGACCGAACATTAGGAAAGGGACATTTCCAGTATGTCCCAAACCGAAATGCAAGAACCCTAATACCAATAATCCAAGCGTATGTTCAACCAGGATCCATCATTTATACTGACGACTGGAAAGCATATCGTCCTCTCCGTAGACTCGGATATGCTCACCATGTCGTAGTTCACCATAGACATTTTGTGGACCCAAGTACTGGTGTTCACACACAAAACATTGAGGGATACTGGTCTCGTCTAAAGGAGTTTCTTCGACCTTATAAAGGCTCTAGAAACAACATGATTTGGAGCCATATGGATGAATTCTTATATCGTTCATATTTTGAATTTAAAATAAATGAACCCGTCTCCAACCTGCAGAAGTTCATAAATCATGTAAAAACAGTGTATCCTGTGTAATTATCTTTAAAAAATTTCGTTTTTCATAATAAATAATGATTTTATCTACCACTGCATTCTCATTGGCTAAAAGGTACCTCAAGGTCAGCGGTGTAGTTTAGTTTCACCCACAAGTCATATTAACATTGTTAACTTTAAGATAGGCTTGCATTACCCGTTGCACAAGTGTGACTTCTTGAACACAGTAGCCTAGTGGTGAACGCGGTGGCGTTTAGCACAAAACGGACTGATTTCGAATCCCAGTGTGAACATCAAGATTGGGATGCAGGTACATCTAGCTGATGGGTCCCAAATAGGACGTAACGTACGTCCTGGATTCTTCTTGTCAGTCACAATCAAACTTAAATAGAACTAATTGTCTTATAGTATACAATCATTTGTTCTAATGACCTAATAATGTAATTACACAATCAGTAAAGCCATATCTTTAACTTTTTTTATATTTAATCTTTTAATCTTCATTACTAGAATGTAATCATTAAGCACTTTAATCTAAAGTATTCATTATATAATTACAAATCTATATACATCTATGATTGTTGTTATATATCTATCTTTTTTTTTGGAAAAAATTAAATGATACATATAGAATTGAATATTGAATGATTATCATTTTCATGCTATACATGAACATTATCAAATATTCTTTATTCTACTGTCTATTTTTTGTTGACATGTTTTTTGTTTGTTTTGTTTTAAATTTTAATTCATTTCATCTTCTACTGTTAATATTGTTATCGTTGGTGTTGTTGTTGTTGCTGATTCAATTCATCAAATAAATACAATTAAAACTGTCCATCAATTTAACAATATATAAATAAAATAAATCATAGTTACTAATAATGAAGTGTCATCTATGAATAGTAATTGTATTTCATTCTACATTTTTTTTATTATTTTTATTGTTGGTATCATTGTAAAGTTTATTTCATCAAAATGATTGTAATGAAAATAATGTATAACAATGTGTAAGTAAATAAATAGTGTGTATATTAGTGAATGATATTTTGGCACACATTTAATAATGGATTATGACAAGTAAGTAAAGTGCCAATATAGTACATATGACATGTAGATAGATACAATAGTTTTCTTCTTTTTGGTTTTTTTTATAAAAGTTACTGAGTCATTGTTGGACTTTTAAAACAATTGAGAAATCTACTCATCGTGTTTATTTAATGGATTTATGTAAAATATTATTATTTAAAACTTATTACTAATAATTATTAAGTAGTTATCTGACGAACTAATCTGTTCAGATAGGTAAACTTATGTAATGTTGGGGGGATGTATATATAAAGACAATATGTTTGTATATTTATGCTGCTGTTGATTAGAACTGAAACTGATTGATTTATGTTTCTATGTGTAAAACCTGAGTGAATTGCCTCGATTATTTTTCCAAATATCTGAACAAGTTACTTTCTCGTTTCTTGTTTTGTTTTAATTTGCTCAATTATGCCACGGAATCGCTTTGTGTACGACCTATCGCAACACAAACAGATGTAAACGAAGACATCACAGGACCTGGCAACATGCGTTAAAAAAGAACGATATTCATCAGTTATCTATTCTTGTAATTCTTAGCCTTAACTACAGATCTATTGGAAAAGTGGACTACCTACAATTTCCCAGTCTAAACATATGCCGTGACTGTGAATTAATCATAGTCCAAGAATTTCGGCTATATGACCTGTATGATGATAACTTAGTGTCACTAAAATATTTCCAGATTTTTCGTCAAGATCGTTCTATTATCAAGCAAAAGTTTGATGATGTTGCTACTTTTTTAAATATGAACTGCTATATGTACATGCAAAAAGTGTAACTTGTTGGAACAATGGGTGCTGAAAATTAATATTGTACTTAGCCTATTACTGAATAAATCTATTACTATATTATATTATTATACATCGTTAATATACAAGTAAGACAAAAGTGAAATTCAGGATGCTGATTTCTTTATTTTGATTCACTTCAAAAGGATGTACCTGTATGACAATTTTGATGTTTCAGCAGCAGCAGCAACGTAGAACCGGGCACAAACGCCTGTAGGTTCAAGTTACCATACCACACTAGCACTACGAGATTATTGAGGTAACGTATAGACAGAATACAAGATGAAAGAGTAAGGTAAAGATGTCCAGAAAATAATAATAGAATTCAAGATCTAGATGAGGTTAAAGAGTGAATACACTTACGCCACTGTGACCGATTCTGAGCCATATCGCCTAGTGTCTCCAGCCATTTGTTGCGGTCATCACTTGGACCCCAACCAGGTAGTCTACATCTACCTACATGGCTTAGACCAGTAGTCAAGGACTTCATGGACTGATGCCATGTTTTGGTTTGGCCGCCTCTAACCTTCTTCCATCCTACTTCAGCCCTAGCCAACATCGCACGACGGGGTAGACGGTGGTCGGGCATGCGCAACACATGTCCCAGCCATCCCAGTTGATGAAGGTTAATGATCTCTTCGACTGATTTACCGTGTTTCCCAAGAACCTTTTGTCTAACCCCACTATTACTAATCCGGCTATTCCACGATATACGAGCGATGTTACGAAGATTCCTATGATCAAATATGTGGAGTCGACGCATATCTTGAGTTTTCATGGCCCACGTTTCGCAGCCATATGTTAAAATGGCGCTGACTGATGCGCAGTACACCCGGCCTTTCGTTGAGACACGGATATCTCGCCTGCGCTACAAGTGGTGTAAATCGGCGAATGCCAATCGAGCTTTCTGAATCCGCGCTGAGATTTCGTCAGACACCGACCCACCAGGTGTGGTGAGACTTCCGATATAAGTGAAGCGATCAACGCATTCAATTACTTCACTCCCTATAACTAATTTAGGGGAAGAAGCAGGCCAGTCCTGGAGTAACATTTTGCATTTGGGAGGGGAGAAGTGCATCCCAAATATGCCTGCATTGCTACTCAAGGTGTTCAAGAGACCTTGATTGCTGTGAGCGTCTTCACCAAATATGACTATATCATCTGCATATTCTAAGTCGACAAGAGAACCTCCTGGAAGGAGATTAATTCCTGAGGACTTAAAAGAAGTGAGAGAGATTTCTAAGAGTACATCTATGATGAAATCAAATAAAAAAGGGGATAAGGGGCAACCCTGACGGACTCCACTTGAGGATGAAGTTTCTCGTGACAATTCGCCATATGCTCTGACTCGACCAGTGGTGACCGAGTAGAGGGCCTTTATAAGGTTAATGTACTTTTGAGGTACGCCTTTTAATGACAAACATTGCCACAAGACTTCACGGTCTACAGAGTCGAACGCTGCTTTTAAGTCAAGAAATACAACTATAATTGGGCATTGGTACATATGTCTGTGTTCGAGGATCTGGCGCAGGGTGAATATGTGATCAATGCAACCCCAGCCAGTTCTGAAACCAGCCTGGTTCTCTCGAGTCTGCTGTTGTTTAGTGTTGAATAAACGTCGAATGATCATAGAGGATAATATTTTAGATGCTATGTTAGTCAAACTGATTCCTCTGTGGTTATCACAAGAGGATTTCTGTCCCTTTTTGTAGACTGGAACGATCAGCGATCGAGACCAGTCAGATGGGATTATGTTTAGTTCCCAGACTTTGTCTGGTATATCAGTCAACCTACACGCTAAAACTATACCACCATCCTTGAAGATGTCAGTAGACAACATATCAAGTCCTGCTGCTTTCCCTTGTCTCAATCTACTTATGACGTTTTCAACTTCACTGCGAGTTGGGGGACCTGTGTCAGTTTTCCATTCAGGTAGCTTGGAGATTGTGGGTAAGCTAGGAGTAGCTGGGGGCCAGTTGAACTGTTTCCGAAAGTGCTCTGTCCATAGTTCTAATCTTCTAGATTGAGAGTAGATCAACGACCCATCTTTTTCAGAGATAATTTCACTAACTGCCGATTTTTTGATGCCAGTGTCCTTAATAAGTCGGAACAGCTGTCTACTATCGCCTGTCGCTGCCGATGATTCTATCGCTTTTGCTTTTGTTGCCCACCACTGTTCACGATCCATACGCAGACTCTTTGTCAGTCTACGTTTCAGTTGTCGTCGCTCTTCATCATACTCCGAGGCTGCTGGAACGAGTTTTCGAGCCTCCATCAGTTCCATAGAAGTTCTAGGGATCCAATGGTCTTTCATAATCATTGGATTGGGGTTAGATGCTGATAGCGCTGCTGCGTATACACCTGCTTTAAAATCATTCCAAGCTACTTCGGGGAAACGTGTTGGACGCGGGCGACTAAATGCTTAGCCAAACCATTCATAAATGCAATCTTAGCATTCTCAGTCTCAAAGTGATACCTAAAGGGTTTGCCTGATGTAACATTTCTACAACCAACAAAACGCATAGAGATACGTGCTCTCACTAGGGCGTGGTCAGAATCTAAACACGTTCCCCAGAAAGAGTGACAGTCCTCTATACAGCCTCTCCAACGGTAGCTGATGCCGATGTGATCAATTTGTGTCCATCGTTGTGTAGATGTTGGGGGTAGCCAGGTTAAACAATGTCTCTCTTTATGCTTAAAGTTTGTGCTATCTAAAAATAAAAAACGGTAGTCTGAGCATAATTGCATCAGACGGTCTCCGTTGTCTGTTCTCTGGGCTGGGATGCCGAGTAACCCACCTAGGTGCTTTTCAGCCTGATTTAGTCTACTCACTTGAGCATTAAAATCTCCTGCTATAATTACTATGTCTGAGTGCTTAGCTTTCTAAAGGAGGCTAGAGAACTTCATATAGAAGTCATCTTTCACTTCATCTGTGCTTCAATCAGTGGGGGCATAAGCAGAGACGACAAAAAGGCGTTGGCGTGTGTTCCTATCTTTTCGAGTTTGTACTGTGCCTTTTAAACGGACAGCACATAAACGACTGTCTACAGGAATCCACTCGAGAAGTGCCTGTTCTGCCCCTAAGTTTAGTGCTATGCCTACACCAGCAAGGCCACGTGAGCTAGCTGTAGGGTCTCCAGATAAACGAAGAGTAAATTGTGCAGTTCCATTGCATTGACTAGGTGAGGTCAAACGGATGACCATGCTGGGATCCTGTATGCGTGTTTCGGAGACACAGCATACATCAATTGCAAGAGATTCTAATGTTTTAGATAAGGCAGCCTGTTGACCGATTTGACACAGCGTACGCACATTAAAAGCTCCAACATGAAGTTTAGAGCGTGGCTTCAGGAGACCTGGTATGATAATTTGGGAACTCGGGTAACCAGTAAAAGTGGCGCGCATAGAAACTGTAGGAGAAGAAGTGTTACAAGTAGAGACCAGAGATGGAGAACGTGTTTGATCATGAACAAGGTTAACTCGAGTGCTATTAGCGGTATGAGGGCGGTTATCACTTTGCGGTTGCCCACACCGTGGAAGTGTCATTCTTGAGGAACCTGAAAGAGAAAGAGGATTAGGGGAGGTCGTGATGACCTGAGAGTGTGACCACAGTGCCCAGGGGACAGCTGTTTGAGGTCGGTCGAGTATATTAATTGTTGCTCCGGTTGTCAGAAGGGGGGCATCGGCCTCATGGCTTCCGAAGGAGCTCGGCTTTCACCATGAAGCGTCATATTAGTCCTTCCAACTTCCAGGGCAGAGTTAGAATGGTTGTAAAGATTTTTACTCGTAAGCCGTTTTTAGCATGGTAGTTGTTTTACGGGGTGGGGTTGCTAACCTCATGCCCAACTCTCCTCCTTTATCCGGGCTTGGGACCGGCAGAAACCCTGTGGGGGCTCCAGGCTTAATTAAAATCTAACTTTTATTATTGATGTAAATTAATGCTGTGGCAAGGCTATCAACTATGGCTGTATTTTAATAAAATACTATTATGCATAATATGATTCTAAATTAACTTGAGCTTATTTGCAACGTTTTTCAGATTTAGAACGTTTATCATATCCCAAACTTTCGGTTTTTTTCTTATTCATCTCGTAAGTAGAAACCGAGTATTAAACTGCATTTCTTACTAAAGAAGTCATTTCGGGCATCTGAATTCATCTGTAACTGTCTGTTATAAGCATCACAGAGTAGCATAACCCAATATACTGAATGAAAACCACCAGTAAGTAATACACTTTATGGTTTGAAATAAAAGCTCCGATAAAATACACACTACTATTCTGTACTTGTCCATCAAATTAATGAGACGAAGTGTCCGGAAATGTTGAGTACAACATGTTCGAGGAAAACGAGCATAATCATCTTACTCAAGTCAATTTGTTATATAAAATTAGAAATTCAACAGCCTCCACAACACCCAATTACAATAGAAAGAATCAAGTGTCTCGTTTAAAAAATTACATTTATGGAATGATACGAACTTAGAAACATTTCGAAGAGTGAATAAGGTGATATTCAAACCACTGTGTCCGTCTATGATTATTATTATTACTACTACTAACTAATGATAATAATAATAATAATATGGAGATTTATGGATAAGAACAAATAAAACAATATTTGGATAAAATAAACTTCAGTTATGGAATTATATAAAAAGGGTAGGCTATATATACATTACTCCAATTAGGTCATCATATAATTAGGGTGGAAATTAACTTATTGAATCATGTGTTGGCCGTTGCAAAAGAAAATGTCAAACTCAATTCTTTGAATACAGAGCTATGACCTGTCAATCTGTCTGGCTATCTCTTGTACAGTCTTTGCAGATAACTACTTGCGTTAAGTGGGATAATATCACTCTGATGATTTTGAAAACTCGCTTGCTTAATCATGTGCGGAGGTATTCACAAGCAGGGAGTAATAAATTCCTAGAGCATCTTCCAATGTAACTTGCATCATATGATCAAATAAGCTCATAGACACAAAAATATATGACAAATTTAAGCAAGTTATTTTCCAATCTGAGTTTCATCATCAGATGTGGATAGAAAACATCAACAGCAGTTTTTCAGCATTGAATATTTTCCTGATGGCTTTACATAATCTCTGAATTTATATTTCCTTGAGTGTATCACCACCAAATGCGAGTTATATATTTAGAGAATATTGATAGCGTAACGAATAACAACATCTCTCAATGATGGTAACTTTAAGAACATTTAATATCAACATAATTTTATTCATCAAAGATTGAATAGATGTATTGTGGATCTTTATTTTGTATTCATTGAATTTCAATTATTAAAGAATAAATTTCATAAAATTGAATCAGTGAAACTGTTGACTAGGTAAAAAATTATTTTAGTTAAATATTTTTCATTAGAATATTAGTAAGTAGTTCCAGTGAAATTTTAAGAATATACTACTTATACATATTTTTTCAACTGTGAATATTACATAGAATTTCATTTATGTCAAGGATAAATGATAATTTTGATATCACGAATTAATCTGAATCAGACAACCATTGATCACCTGGAAGCACTGATCAGCCGTTTCGTCCTAGTATGGGACTCCTCAGCAGTGCGCACTCATGATCTCATCGGGCCAAAGGGTCCTGGGTTCGATCCTCGATGGGGTCGTGGATGGGCACTGCTGAGTCCCATACTAGGTCGAAACAGCTGTCCAGTACTTCCAGATGATCAATGGTTGTCTGATTCAGATCAATTAGTGATATCGAAAATTGACAGTTAATTATCTCCACAAACCCCCTAATTGTAAGAAATGATAAGTTGATTAAGATAAGATGAATGCGTCTTTAGTTTTTTTTTCAAATTTCATTTGATTCTTATCAACTATTTTCAATCTGTTATATTTCATAATTGAAGAATTAAGTAGTATTTAGCATATTACTAGAAGGAATATTAAATTTTAGTTGACTGAATTCATCACAGATTGATGTTGGTACCAATCTCTATAGATTGTCTTAAATTCAAGATGTAATCTAAATTGAAAGTGATATGATACATTTTAATGTTCATAGTCAACATTTATAAATGAATGAACATAATTTAGATTATTCTTAATTATTGTTAATTTGTATTACATTATTTCATTGAATAATCGCTTACTTTCGACTTGACAATCATTTACTATTACTCGAACTCATGATCTATAAAGATTTTTAGCATCAAATATATGACTGTCACATTCTATTTACCCTTTTCAGGGTTATTTTATTTATTTATTACACTATGTTGATATATTCTGAACTACATTATAACTAGATATACTGGTTCAATGTTACCTAAAAGTATGACTTTGTAGCGGTAAATAATCCCCATATTAAATAATTACATAGGTCCTCGACATTGATGCTGACCATGTTTGTTTTAGCGGACACTACTAAGTTGAAGGCGCTCGGTCATGGATCATCACCAGATCACGTCACGCCGCACCGTGGGAAGCATCTCTCTCTAGTTTGCCAGCCTAGACGTTACTATTCCATTGTCGCTCTATTCACAATCAAATATAACTTCCTTTCCATCCTTTATTGCCTTCTGATTTATTCTCATTCGTAAGAGTGGGTTCAAACGTTAGAAGTTGCCTTGGTAATACCGCAAGCGTAACTTGGACATATATCGGGTGCACTTCAACTTTAAAACATTATGGATTATAATCAACTGATGAGAACCAAATGAAATAAAATCATTTCAGTTTAAATCGTTGTTCATACTATTTTCTGTTTAATAAAATGAACATTATACATAAGAAATTGATATGAGATGTATTTGTAGAGATAGTTATTAAATTTAATTGATTTTATTCATTACAGACTGGTGTTGTTTGAATACTGCTGAAAACTACGGAACTCTGAACAACTGTTTCTTCTTAACATGGAACACCTTAGTGATGTCCATCCTCAATCCTGCTAGGGAATTCAAACCTGAGCCTTCATGCCTCATGGATAAAGCTTAATCATCAACACCACTTGCCGGCCGGCGCTCAATGATAGAATTCCCACTTCCATCGGTTTTTGATATAGCTTGATGATCAGTCAATGTCGCTGGTGATAACTGTTTCGCTCCAAAAAAGTCTGAACTCTACCAGACAACTTTTCACTGAAAACTCAAGAACATCTTTTTTGTCAGTCAGTAGCGAGATATTATTATTGTATCGTATCTTTGTAAAATTAATCACCAAGTTCAGTTATTCAAAGTAAACAACATATTTTGGTAATTTATGATTTTAGCCTGAGTTCTGTTTACAAACTTTGAGTGTGGTACTTTAGTATATGATGTTCCAAATTTGTCACCTAATCAGCAATTCATGGAAGTGCACACATATCCACTTGGTCTATTATTATTTTCCTTATTAGTGGTGGTGATAAAGGAGACTAAATACACTACTTTAATCATACCATTAACCGTCATAACATTTCTAACATTTACTTATGCTTAAGCATGATGACATAATATTAACCTATTATCTTTTGGAAGTATGTCACTTTTTCGTGTCAGAATATGTTCAAAAAAGGTTTTCAAGATCATCAGATCATTCGGAAATGATGAACATCATTGTGTTCAATGAAGTTAATTAATGTTATTTGACTAAATATTGTCTACTTCAACCGCGTGAAATGACTATAATGAATATATTTATTCGTCTTTAAATAGTTATCATAAACACTTAAACTATTATGTTCATAAGCTTTTTTTGTGGTGAAGTTAGAGTCAGGATACTTCATATCGTCCTATTTAAGACTTGTCAGTTGGATAAATCTAACGTTTAACTAGTCATCGAAATGAAACTTTGAGTTATTACGTTCAGGATGTACATTCACCAACAAATACTAATGAATTATATTCCTTAACCACAGAACATTACAAATATTCTGTTCATAGTATGAATATACTTACCCAATGAACATATTCTGTTTACATTTATACAAAATAAAAATCTGTAACATAACTGATAGGTATTTAAAGTACATTCTTGAATTATTCTACTGATGACCTTAAGACATCATATTTTACAGTGATGAGATGTATCTACAATATTAATACTGATTATTTAATTTTCATAGAAATGTTAAAAGGATGTCAATAACTAACTAACTTACTAACTAATATAATAGATTCATATAGTTTCTATGTGAATAATTTTCAGTATAATTGATGATTCACAATTGTTCCATAAAATTATTTGATAAAATGAAAGATAACTACAATAACCTTAATCTATTTAAGGTAAATTTACATATTACTTTAACTGATAAGTTGCATAAATATTAATTTCTGATATTTTAACAGAGGAGAATCTGATAAATAAATGAAATTTGTAGTGGTTAAAATAAATTGAACACATTAATACGATATGGTTAACTAATGAACTGTGTTGTACCCATCACAATGTTCAGAATCGAACAAAATTTCAAACTGCCTTTATACAAAACTTGCTGAAGTTCTATGTCCGTCACTGACATATATTATCACTGAGACTTTTTAAATCAATATTCTACCAAAAACGTGGAATGAAATAAATGTAATGCCAATGTTAAAGAGCACGTCTGGTGGTATGAGTCTTAAGTTTAGGCGCATGGTAATAACTTTGTCTTTAAAACAAGCCTGAATTAAGAGAGCATTTGACTCATATCAATTCACTTTCAGATGCAATGAATAGAAGCAACAGTTATCTTACATTATAATATAGTGCTTAGTGTCAAATAAAATAACATGATTATATACAAACTATTAACGGTGAAATAACATAATTAAATGTCATAAACAATTAAAGGATGTTAGTTACGCAAGTCACTCATTGTACGGTAAATTAAGATCTACATACTAAGTTGAAATGTTTCTCGAGGTGATTGGTTTTATTCATCCAGTCATAAACAACGTATTCATCACAGGCTAATCTATCTTGGATACCACTGAATGCCAAACAGTACTTAATGGAGGTTTCATAATAGAATGGAACTTAGCAGTAGTGCTCCACCTAGATTTCACCTGAGGTCTTTCAGGCCAAATGAATTCACCTATGTTGTGCTGTGTCTACGTTTTTGGCAGCTGCTTCGATTGTTATTACCTGTTAAGTTAAATTTACATATCGAACCAAATTCTATATGTAATGCAAAGCTCATAAAATTCTTGAAATGCAGTTAACGACACATCATAATACGATAAGTTTCGGAATAGGTGTTATATAAGAATGTATTTTAATCAAACGTTGAAAAACCGTTGCTTAAAGACTTATCAAAAATGTCATTATAACTTTCCTGTTCAACTTTGAATTTATATTTACTAGATTTCATAGTTTACTCTTCGACTACAATCATTTTCACATATGTACTCAATTTCTTTTAAAAGCCATTACAATCTACTACGTTATAATTAGTGAATCTCTCTCGTTCGATATATATATATATATATATATATATATATATATATATATATATATATGACAGCAAGCTAACATGTTCCGGTTTCGTTATCTATGGATCTAACAAAATCTACTATAAGTGTGATTCTTGGTCACCTAATGGATTATAGCCACAAAATCAAGATTGATGAAGCCTTTTCGATTGTATACAAAGTAGTGAATAATTTTCCTAAAGGTGTTAGTATACGCCTTCTTTACATAAGGGAAGTAGTAGGCATCAACTCAAAGAAACCGAACTTATGTATACAGAAGAAATATATTCAACCTCTCTGTTTACCTTGACCAATAACAGTGTCTTACCTCTGAGCATGTTTTCGTTTATCTTCCTTCCTTGTCCAATCTCCTTACAAGATAATCATCCTTTTTTCGTCACCATATTATCGCAAGTTTATTTTATTTCTATCATTACTATTGGCATTATTTTACCCCTACTACTTTAACCAAAATAACTACACGCCATCATCACCACCTTTTAACATAACACACTTAATCCAGCAAAATATTTGATAACCATATTAGTGCATTATTATATAACCTCCGTATTTGTCCAAGGCCATTTTTAAGTATTCAAAGATCAGATCGACATGTAAATTGTCAAGTTCACTTCACGACCTTAACATATCCAATCACAATGTTAAGCCTATTACATTATCTAATTGTAAAAATGATAATTATGGAGAAGGATTTATTGAAAACAGTTGTTAGCTTTAATATTCTTGACTTTTGACATACATTTACGCACACATATCTTAGAGGCTGACTCAAAAGCATCCGGCCACTTACTTTTCAACTATGCATATATTGTAATAAACCTTATCATTTCAAACTTGCCAGAACTGAGTAATTACGAATACTAACAGTATGTCCTTACTTGTTATTGTAATATATACAGTAAAGTATGAATAAACTTCAAATTATTGCATAGAACTTCTTATTAACCAACGGTCTCTATCATAGTAAATACTTAGCTTTTTGTTACGCCGGGAGATTAAAGAAAAGTAGCAGACTTTCAGAACTGTATTTTGGAGGACTATTCTCATTATTTTATTCATGAGTAATGTAATCTTTTTATTTCTATGACTGTTACGTTCCCCTTACCCGGTTCTCCCGTTTAATGTATTTATTCTTTGTATATTGTTTATTACTATGCAATACGGTAACTTTGTTGCGTACACGTTCTCCTCATTCACTGCCACTCTTTCCTTTGTTCTGTATCAATATTAGATTCTTGATTGGTTTAATATGTGGCCTGGTTTTATGTATATATAAAGGTAGCATTAAATTATAATACGATCTCGATAACGGTTCTCGGATTTCGCTCTCTCCGTTTTCTGGTTCCCAATTCTGATTCTTCTATTGTCAGCCTGGGAAGGTAAATGGGCTTAAGTCAGTCGAGCATAATCAACAAGGCACGTCTTTATTGGCGTTCGCTACACCCACCCAAAACCCTTCTTCCTTTCTCCACGCCATAACACTTTTAGTTATTTATAAAAAGAAGAAATGCATCTATTACAGACATATCATTAAGTGTTGATTACATTAATTAATGATTGCCATTTTTGTTTCACATTGAATCACTCAATAAAAAATTGATCAATTTAACCATTTCGGTATTCAGAACAATAGTGAATTCTTTATTACATATATATATATATATATATATATATATATATATATATATCCATATATCCATATATACTTATGCTTAGATTTTATTGTATTAATGATTAGGTTGTTCATTCGAATTAATAATAATAATAATAATAATAATAAGAAGAAGAAGAAGAAGAAGAAGAATCATAAAAGTGTAATAATGTGCCAATATTAATTGACAGATATTTCAGTAGATAAATAAGTAGTTCTAATGAAAATAATGTGAAACAATCGAAATTTCACATAATCATATTATACTTTTTCTTTCTTATTTATATGTTTTCTATTGTTTATTAATAGATATTAAATGTAGGCTAATGTTACTTTAAATAAGATTATTCTATATCGAGTTAATTCATGGGAATTGATTGAAGTATCGTTTTTGTAGGCTGTCAGTTAATTGAAATCATTTGACTATAAGTTGGTAGTGTTCATTTTTAGAAGTTGATGATAGTATACATGAGATTTTAGGTAATTTGATTGTTTAAGCTTAACGAAATCTATTTACTAGTGTTCTGTGTATTGATGTTTTTCATTTCTCTGGCTTCAATTAATTACTTTATAATGTTGTTTTTCTGTTGTATTAATCCTTCTTGTAGTCTCTAGTTTATATCATGATTTTGTGATATAATCACTCCAATTTTGACAGTTAGACTGAAGGCGCAAATTGCATTCCATCTAGGCAATCAGGCAGAATCATTAACCAATACACCAAAATGTATCACTCAAGGCTAAATATATGAAATTGCATATGATTAGTGACTTGCAGTGAATTAAATTTTAATCTGATTATGTCACTTTAAGGTAACCATTCGGAAAAATATAAAATCAGATACCTCAGTGGGATTCACTCGCTTACTATATATCAGGGGTCAGTCATACACTAGGATCATCCACAATTCAACTGTGTGCATAATACAATAAACCTTCTTGTTTTAAGCTAATCTGAATTCAATAATTAGAAATTCTAACTGTATATACTTACGTCTTATTATACCTATAAATGATTGCGAAGCTAATTGCTATATAGTAATTAGAGATGAATATATTCTATCTCATGCATCTAATAGATGATGAATAGAAAATAGAGTGAAACTTGCTAGAAACTATTGTCACCGAAAATATATAACAAATATTGGCTAGCTAAACCTTGTATCCAATCAATCCATAATTTCCTTCACAGTCATTGTCGCATATGTTTACCACAGTTTCACAAGAGGGAAAGAAATGGATCTTCATAGTTGTAATACTTCTAGAAGTCAGCATCATTTGTTAGAAACCATTCATGGACAGAAATCTACTAAGATATCATGATTTCAAAATGACATAATTTTTAGGTCGTGAACATAAAAAATAATCATTGATATTAAGTCTATAAGCAGCCTCTTAAGCATTAAACATGTGATTTTCTTTTTAATTCATAAGAATGAGTTCTGAAAATATGCGCGTAGTAGATATGCTATTCTGATGACCGGATTTCATTACTTCATTTGTGTATTTTTTTATTGTTGTAAATGTGGTCAGCAGACTCCAGAACTATATACATGGCTTATTTCATTACATACAACTATATTTACAGTTTAATTAATCAAAATAAGTATCACTCCCATACAGAAGTAATTTACTACTAACTAAAACGTGTGAATTACTTTTCCATAAAAAAAATTAAATGTTGTGGTTTTCTAGAAATAGGCTTTAAATTTAGTTGACTGTATTCGTCACAGATTAATGTCGGTTCGATGACTTAGATGAATTGAGGGTACACACTGCTTAGAAGTCATATAGCAAGACGAAACAGTTGTTTAGTTGTTCTTAGTTTCCAATGATACCCAATTGGCATTGAACTGTGACGAATACGATAAATTAGAAAAATTTACTTAACTGTCTTAATAAGTAATCAACGATAATCTTTTTTTCTTTTAAATTAATTCATAAATTTCGATATTCAAAGGTTAGCTGATTATTAAGAGGTAGTCTTGTTTTTTCACGTCATACTGTTCAACACTCATTAGTAAGGTGGTATGTCTACAGTTTTGAATGTATTTACCATCTATCACTGAAACATTCCGACTCGGTAATACAGTTAAAAATGTCATCAGTGAACTTTTCCACTTACAGAAGCTCTAACAATAATACTAGTAATAACATAATCTGAAACTATTTATAGACTATACATCAGTTTATAGGCTGTTCTAGATATTAAAAAAATAAGGGTGTATTATTTGAGACGTCTGTCTTAATTTATTCCAATTAGGTATTGAATTCAAAGTTGTTAATAACTGCCATGTATAAGATAATGAGGAAATGCATAATCGTACATGACAGTTTATTAGTTACATAATTACTACTGTTGATAAGAATTCCATTAATACATAACTTGTTATTACTAATGTTAGTAAAATTGTTGAAGTTCACATAGAAACAGAGTAGCAGAGATACATCATCATTAGTGTTTTTGAGTGCATTGTAGAATTCGGTTTGCGTCATTAGCATAGGAACCTGGATGGCATGTTATCCAGAAGGAAATTTAAACAGATGTAGCACAAGGAGATTCGATGTCTGCTTTATAAGCAGTCACTTACAGTTAGCTAGAGGACAGAAACAAAAAGCATAGACAAAACAAAAATGTCCTAGAAGCACTGAAGTGAGTAGAGGGAGTTTCAGCTTACTCAGGCATTACATAAGAGAATACATAAAAGAAGACTATAATAGCACCATCGGGGTAAAATATTGTCATGAAACTAAGTCACATAGGTGTGATGTGATAAAAATGTTCATACATTTCGGATGATGAAACTAACAAAATGTAGTAGAATAGAGGAAATCTGTTTCGCGAACAGACTGTAGTAAAGTACTTCAAATTCGTGTGAATTTATTTGTAAAGTAATTTGTATAGAGAGTGTATTCACAATGTAATATTTTTATTTTTGAAGCTAAGTTACAGTGGGCACAACAAAGCTGATCTGGAACTAGCATTGCAACTGAAGGTATAAAAGCTGATTTATTTAACGCCTTGTAAAAAAAATGAATTTAATTTGAGCCATCTTTTCTACAAAGCGTCCATTCCTAACTTACTACATTTAGCTTTAAAGTCTAAGGTATGATCACTTTCATGTATATAAAGTGTAAAGCTACGTTGAACAGGTTCCATTTTATGTTTGTCCTTATCGAATACGCTACTAAAAATGCAAGTGACGTATTCTATTATTGACCAGACATACATTATGAGGAGTAGAATACGAGAATTATAATCACAAAAGCTACATGGCACGTAACCTAAAGGTCAGTGCGACTTAGATATCTGCACAGTAACTTGCTCTAAACTTGACAGATTGTAAGAATATTTGAGTGGTAAATTAACTACTGTATGAAACCTTGATAACTTATTACTGTTTACGGATAGGTCGAAATTTAGGCGTGTATCCCCAAAGTACATCCATCCACATTTAAGAGAGTGAAGTCCCTATTCCCATTTTAAATATTATACTACGACCTTGTTGTGTTCAGTACTGATGCCGTTATGTACGAGGGTACTCTCTTGAGGAGGAATAGAGCACACTACTTAATGATCATCAGTATACGGAAAAGGTTTTCCTGTACTGTAGCAGTTGGATATATCGGTAACTTCAGTTATAAAGGAGGACCTAGAACATTATCTTGTGTAACACTACGTGCGGTCGGTTGAGCATTCCATAACAAAAGTTTGTTTTGGTTGCTTGATACCGATGGCTGAGAAAGGAATTTATCAAAGCAAGTAAAAGATCTTGGATCCTATAAGTTAATAGTTCCAAATGAGGAAGGTGTTGGAGAATCGAAATCCCCAAAATTACAATCGTTCAATAAATCAAGCGAAAAGTGTTGCATTGAATTTTTTTGTAAGATTGATTTGTAGACTTTCATCAATTCAATTTCAAATGTGAGATATATAAAAATTGTTTGGTAGTCTCGTTTGACATATTTCGCTTGACAATATAATCGTCTTACAAGTCTAGTCTTTTGGAGTAACTATGGGTTAAGAAGGAACAAATCGTTGTATCCAATTGAAACTATTGAGAAAATCAGACATAGAATCCGACAATCCTAGATAATTTAGCTGCATCGTATCGCAGACCATACTAAGCCAATATGAACCCACGTGTTTGTCTGATCTGAAGGAAAACATGAAAAATAATTCAAAGTAACAAGTCGCACAAGATACAATTTTGGGAAAATCATATTAGGAATTAGGAACAAGTCTTTCAGAAAGTACGTAATCTGACATTTCGTCACATACGATATTTGTTGTTATTCTGAAGATTACTAGGGTGAGATTTACGGGCTTATAATTATGAAAGTTGATTTAGTCTCTTGGCTTGAATCCAGGTATTGTGTGTGTGGTTTTCATTCTATTAGAATATGTGCTATTTTCTAAAACAACATCAGCAGAAGTAATGGGATATCGAGTCAATTATTTGTGAAGTAAATAAACGCTATCTCGTTTACTTCATAACCACTTGAAATCTTCAGGAATTTTATAGCTTTAATGATATGATGATAAGTGGCGGAAACGGACTATATGTAATTAATATACATTCACATGTGCATAATCCAGTATATTAGGATCACCTAGAATCAAGTAATCATATAAGTTGCAAGGAATATCAGTATTTTGCAATAGATATGCCAAGTTTTACACCATAAAGCCACTACGTGGTACTGATAACTTATGTATTATTTAAGGTTCATCAGTTGTAAGGAGAATGTATACCATAACTGATTAGTAACAAGCATAAGTGCAATCTATGGTTTCATATTGTCGAATACACAAGATAAATTTTTTTCATTGAATTGAAAAGTACCAAATTATTGATTTTTTTGTTTATTATTATTACAATATAATCTTAGAAACTATTCATCATAACTAAGTGACAGGTAAAGATATATACATACTGTTGTCTTAATGGTAAAAAATAGGTTATGTAAGAAAAATGCAAGTATATTTCCATAGATATATGGTCTACTTTATGATGTGAATGTCAGTTGTGATTGATATTACCGTATGTTAGTAAAAATAATTGATGATATTTGTCTCCATTTTACTTAATTAAATAACATAATGTAAGTTTGCTTACATAACAGAAACTTGACAATTATGTTACTGCATGACGAAATGAAAATGCTTACATTAGCTTTGATTACTCATTGGAATATGAATGTGTTAGGGAAGTGAGTTTTTCTATACATATTATTGGAAATATCAGTGAACATCTATTTTTGAAACTAGTAGTAGGCATCCAACATCTGTTTTGTTTTATTATCAGCCTACTCATCTATAACCCTACCATGACATTTAAATAATCTCCACGAAAAAATTTTTTTGTTAAGAGTCAGGTCATTAGACGAAATTTTGAATTTCTAGTGTTATATGATGATTAGTTGGTTTTGAAACATAGAAAGCAAGACAGTCGTCATTAGATGTACTGGATGTTAACATATTGCTTAGTGTTGAAAATACCTTATACTGGACATATATCCTACGGTTCATGCATTTGAAGTTTCATCGCAGATTTGAAATTCCAGCCTTCAATTACTGATGAGGTTGTTAGCGCGTATCCCTTTGAAGTCCTATAGTTGTACAATCCATCTTTCAGTACCCGTTGATTCATAATTATTTCATAACCGTGATACTATAGTTGTTCAACAGAATTTTGTTTGAAGCCAATTGAGGATTAAGCTATATTGTGGCAGGGTAGAAAAACCATGAAATTACTGTGTTTATCATGATTAGATAGTACTTACATTATATTATTGACTAATTTATCAGCGATTGGGAAGCAATCAATGCTTTACAAATAAACCATCTACCTCAGAGAAACTGATAACATTAAAAACATTCAACGTACCTACTAGTTTTGTTCATCACAGTTATATATGTGAAATTCACTAACTTAACTCTTTACAGCATGAAGTAATACCTTGTGTCTATCATGAATATTAGTGTACATGAGCTTAGCCAACAATGTAAACCTGTTAGAATACTATATTCATGATAACTGTAACAACACGGAAAAAACAATTTTCTAAGAAACATATATAGTTAACAACTTAAGTGGCTACATTTGATGGTGTAGAATTCTGTAAACTACATAATTTGATTTATAAACTTTCATTGTCATTTTGGCGAAATCACCTTCTTCCTGTGGTAGTGAGCTTTGGAGTTATCCAACAAGTAATAATTTACTTCTATGTGATGGGCTTGTTTATTACAAGTTATATTCAGTCTATTGGAAATGTTACATCTATATAGTTTTGCAACAGTTTTTTTTTAAAAGGCAAATAATGAATGTCTACCAAAGGTCAATACCAGGTACTCTGCTAGAAACTGATCAAGAAAGAGAAGACAATGTGGCAATAATAAATACTCATTCCACTTGTTAAATTAACCTGATTCTAGTTTCATGATGGATTCTTTATGTAAGCATGCGTGTTTGATTGTTCAACTATAGAAATTAACAAAACTGCGAGATTGTTTAGAATTCGGACAAATATAAAGACAATCATATCTACAGGAGCGTTTCATCTACTACTTAATAGTTATATCATTTTAATATGACAATAGATAATGAATCGGTCAAAATATTGTTATTCCTTTTAAATAATAACGTTATGTGTTTACTCAAATAAAACAAAGTAATAAGATATTAAGTATTAAGCTATTCAATCAATGGTACATTTTAACTTTGTTAAAACAGAAAGTAGCTTTTGGTAAAGTTAGATTGTATTTGGCAACAAGATAGCTATTCCCTCTTGTTTAGGACTCGTCATATCAATCCACTTGCATCCCAGTATTCAGGCTCAAGTTCTAGCCAACTTAATGATGTCTAGAACACTAACATCTTATCATTTAATCTACTAAGTTCATTATCCAATAACTTGTTTAATGAGCATGATATTTATTTGTAAAGATTTGTATTATTTTCACTATTCACACAACTTGGTGGATACCGTAATGACATTTAAAGCGCCGTAGTCTTGTACTAAAGTCCTAGCATCAATATTTTCACTAAGATAGAAGGTGGGGCTGTGAATATACTTGATTTCTAAATGTTAAATAGTACAAAAAGTAAGTCCTATATTCTAATTCTATCATCACATTGAATTGTATCAAAATGTATGACTAAGTAAAAATATCATAAAAGTTCACTTAAGATATATTAATACCAATAAAAGATTGATTGGATCCTAGCCCAATGTTAGGTATTTATCAACTTGTAGCCCCTAGGGTAGAATCTAGGTTGCACATTGCTAAGAAGTCTCATATTATGATAAAACGGCTGTTCTATGTTTATTGGCTTTCAATATTACTCAATCAGCATCAATCTATGATGCATTAAATCGTTAATATTGACAACTAGTAAATACAGTTCTCAGTTTATAATACACCAAAAGGATTTGTTGTACTATAAATAGGTTATTTATATATAATCATTTTATTGTATTACCATGTATTACCATGAAATGTCTAAAAATGTATATGATGCCAACATGTTGTAACTAACATTAAAATTATATTAAAAGACAAAAAAAAAAGAAGAAGAAAATAAAAGAAGTGAAATAAAAACAAAATTTTTTTTCTTTTCAAAATTATGATTGTCAGTAATCAATTATCTTGTATTTTTTTTTCTTTGAAGGAGAAAACAATAAGAATAATAATGAAATAAAATAGATAGGTGGAATTAAAAAAAAAAACGAAAAAAAAAACTTTGAAAATGAAACAAAAAAAAATTGATCGTAATAAATGTCATAAAATGAGTTAAACTAGTTTGATGGGTAGATGGAGAGTTTTTAATTTAAAATGAAAAGAAACATAAAGACAGGGAATACATACAAGAAGAAAAAAAAAACCAAAACAAAACATGAAAAATTTATTTTCTTAGTAGAAATTGAAAAAAAAAATAAATTTTGTATGTACTTGTTTAAGGCCCCCTCCTTGTACATACATACACTTAATGATATAGTTTGTATTAAACATTGTAAATTATGAAGTGTAAAATGAGTTTATACTCAAAAGATTTAATAAAATAGACTTAACATTTTTTAGGTGTTTATCAATACTGATATAAGTTATAGAAAATTTATAGAAATTGATTTAAATTGTTAATGATACAATCAATTCATTTCTAGTTAATGATTAATTATTTCCTTTTAACATGAGATACATCTACAGTATGTGTTTATAGCCTATTCAAGAAGTTGAATTTATGACATTTGGCTAGAATGTATTTGAATTTTCCCGTTGATTTGTCATAGACTGAAGCTGGTCATTCACTGTTGCTATAAGTGTGAACATCAATATTGAGATGCAGGTACATCCAACCGATGAGTCCCAAATAGGATAAAACGCGTGTCCTGGATTCCACTTGCCAGTCAAAATCCAACTTAAGTAATACTTGATCAATTTTTTGTTCTTATATGTACATCCTAAGCGATTTGTTTTGATACAGCGACAGTTCACAAGTATTATTTCAGTTGGATTGTGACTAGCAACTTTATTAAGGACCCACGTTTTGTCTTATTTGGAACTCGTCAGCTGAATCCATCTGCATCCCAGTGCTTATGTTCACACCGGTACGAATCGCGTGTCCTGGATCAAGTCTGTCAGTCATAATCCAACTGAAACAATATTTATGACATTTACGGGAAAAAAAGATAATTGTCGGAACCATTAAGTCGACACCGAAAAGTACATATTCTCATATGTAGTCAATTGCAGGGTAAGCATGACGATTAACCAGTGCTACTGATAACAACTGTTTTATTCCAGACAAGTCTTGATGAGTAGTTCTTAGAAGTTCCATACTAGGCGTTAAACAGTTGTCTAGTGCATTGAACCCCTTATTTTCTTTTTTACGAAAATTTTAGTGTGTAGGAGGTATATAAAAATAAAGTTGTTAGCAACGTTTTCGATGTTTAATGTGTTAAATTTACAACTTCGTATAGCTTTATTGTTCATTTGGTGGCTAAATAATGACTTAATATTAAAATGTATATTACAATATTGAAGATTCATTTTGAGAGTTGGCAGGTATTTATAACTACGAACATGTTCTGTGCAAGGTAGTACAAATTAATTTATTATCCAATGAGTGTGGGATGAGATTACAATACATCACTTGCTTGCCAAATTAACGACCTAAGTCATTGAACATTATAAACATTGTGGATAACCAAAGTCGTATTCATTATTTAGTTTTAACTATCCATTTTGTTATATTAGATTAATTTTATCTGCAAACATTCCAGGAGATTAGCTGTCATTGTAAGGTGACCACGTATAATTTATGCAGCATATTTTTATGTTCCATATGTATACGTCGATGGTGTTCTGTGGAGCCGTAGATATTAGTATTAAACTACCTGTACATAAAAATATTGGTATTAAGTTATTTACTTCTACATACTAACACAATTTACGTATAAATATACCTGAATCCTAGTGTTGACGTCTACACTGACAATTAAACTTAGATATGGCGAAATGAATATCCTGTATTTTATTGCTATTCATCTACTAATTATATTAATACAACTTTGCTTAGGCTTTAAAATTGTTCATTTTCGATACTTGTTTGTATTAAATGATAATGCGACCTATGAATAAGATCTCTGTTAACTAAACTTTAAAAACACTTTGTAAGTAATTGGAATGAGGTGGTCTGTGGAGATTCGTATTTAGTTTCAGTTGATGGCAGTCGTTACAGATTGATGGTGACAGGGTACCAATGGAAACCATAGAGCAGTGAACAGCTATTTTGTCCTAATATGGGACTTCTCAGCTGTGCGCACTCTAGATAGATAGATCTCCACAAACCATCTCAATTCACCTACACTATTCAGCTAACTTCTGACTAACTTCAGGATATTTCTAGGGCTCTAGTGAGAAGTCATGACTGGTGGAGTTCAGATTTTTCAGGAGTGAGTCAGTTAGTACCGATGTCAATGAAAGTTAGAATTCTATCATTGGATGCTGGTCCTGTGGTACAGAAGGTCTGGAGTTTGCCAACCCGAAGTTCCTTGGGCGAATTCTAAGGTTCTGAATGCTGAGGGGTTCCATACTAGGACGAAACAGTTGTGCAGTGCTTCCAGGTTTTCATTGGCAAACTACCAACATAAGTCTGTGACAAATTCAGCCAACCAAAAACTTTCGATAGTACTGAATTTACAACTACTTTACATGCTGTAATGCATTTGCAACACATGAAAACTATTCATTATGATAATGATTGCTATAAGCTCAAAAAATTATTAAAAACTAAAGAGACATTCAGAAGCTAATATGCCACTATTTGTGATTTTCTGGCAGTATGCAATAGTGATTCAGTTAGGAAGTAAACCAATAACGTACGGTTCTTGTTGGAAACACTATAGTTTCTGGATTACTGATACTGAGGTGTTGAATAAGTTGATTGTAACTCAGCAATATAATTATCTTTAACATACAGTAAAACTTGGAGATGGAGAGTTTGAGTTGTAACAGAGTTGCAAACACGCAATTTTGACGAGTTTTAAATCAGGACGTAATAAATGTTCGACGTCCCCAGGTTTTCTATAAATAGCCGAGTAATATCAATCTTAAAATCAAATGTGGACCAGAAGTGAATAAATTCAACATAGTATTCCTCAACATACACAAGGGGAAAAGCTAGATGCTTCGATGAAAAACAATGAACACTAACCCAATTACATTTGACGTAGAATCTCTGAAAGATGTGGAGACTTTCACATACTTGAGCAGTATCATCGATAAACAAAAAGGGCCTGATGCAGATGTGAAGGCGCGGATTGGCAAGGGGAGGTAAGGGCAGCATTTATACAAGAGAAAAGCATCTAAAACTCAATGTAACTATCAGCCAACAATGAAGGAACAAACCAACCAAAATCGAGGTGATGAAGAAATTAGGAAAAGACGCTGGAGGTGGATAGGACACAATGAGAAAACCATCATACTGTGTCACAAGACAAGCACTAACTTGAAATCCTAAAGGCTAAAGGTAAATAGGAAGTCCCAAGAACACATTGCATCGGAAATCTGAAACAGACATAAAGAGAATGAAGAGCACTTGGGAAGAGCTGGGAAGGGAAGCCCAGGACAGAGTTGTTTTGAGAATGCTGGTGAGCGGCCTATGCTCCACATGGGGTAATAGGCATTGATTGATTAATTCCATCCAAGCTAGTTTACTGACGTTAGGTGGTCACAAGTAGTCAGAAAGATATCTTGATTAACCTCAGTTTCACGCTAATTATGGGGGAACCGATTCTTCCATCTACAGCTGATAAAATTTTCTTAACAGTATCTTTAGTACTTGCTTCATTACTTTGTATGTCGATTATTGTTGAGGTGCAAGCAATAATTGAATTTTGTTTTGGTTTGTATTTTCAGCTTTGAATTTGCTTGAATCCTGTAAAACGATCATCAACTTCTGTATATAATCTGGTTTATTTATTAGGAAAACCCCGGAATCTTTGTATGTTTTGATTAACACTAACTTTCCTCATTTCATATATCTTTTGTAAAACATTATAATGGAGACTTTTGTTATGATTTTTAATTCCGAAAAAGAAGTAACATACAATTAGCTATCAATATTGACCAATTTCTATTTAAATCAACAAAGTTTTGTCATCGCTCAAATAGTTTTACATCAGATAATTGGTTATATAAACTTTCAAATTAAACTTTCTGTAACAATAACTGTTAGTAGACATGTAAGGATTATAACATTTTAACCATATTGCTATGACTACAGTTTGCATATAACAATTAATTCTAATTCTCGAATATTTAATACAATCAATAAATCATTTTAACGGTAACATTTTATATTCTGTCTAAAAAAATGATTGACATTTCATGGTAATAGAAGTACATATTCATACATATACACAAACCCATATATATACAAATTTTATCCTAACTACACTATCTCTTTAATACTTTCCATTCTCATTGAATGCATTAAAAATAATAAAAAAAAAAAACATAAGAATATTAAATTATTTTTGTAAAGCATTCTTATTTCATTCTCTTAGAAATTTCTTGAAAAGAATCATTTAATTTAATTTTTTGACAATGATCATGATAATTCATTGTTGTCTAGGATACACATAAATGTAGTATCCTGTTTTATTTTCCTAAGTACTAAATTGATAATAATCAACATTTTAATGATTCCTAACAAAGTACTATGTATAATGATCATATAAACAATTTTAACTTATATTTTCTAAAATAACAACAACATACAAATAATTACATTAGATTTAATTTAATTAATGTATTTATCATTCACTACTTATTTACTTATTTAATTTTGTCTTAAACTATACTATATTTACATTTACGCATATATGTAGAGTTCATTAATCTCTTTAATTTTTCTTTAGAATTTGTTACTGTTTATATTGTCTGTTAAATAATTTTTTTTTATATTTTGGCAGCTGTCAATGTATATGACGTTTAACCGAGATATTTTAAACATATTTTTGTCTATGGTTATTATTTGTTTTCATGTTTTCTTTTTTTTTTCTTTTTTACTGATTTAAACCTTTTAATTTTTGTTAATTATACGTAAGCAACAACAGATACATATTAATGTGTTTGTATGTTTATTTCTATATTGTTAACTAAAATATAAATAGGTTAAATTGTTTCTTTCTTTGTTCTTTTCTCCTGTATATTGATTGATACCAATTTTCTAGTTAAACTATCTTCTTCCATTCTTTTACTATCTGTCTTTAAACTTTACTAATTCAATTTTACTTCTTTGTATAAATAAATTCTACACTTTAATATTTTTGTTTCAAACTAAGTTCATTGCAAACCTTTCGTTTGTTGTCTTACATAGCAACACTATATTTCCCTTCCCCTCCCCCCCCCCAACACACACATACACTATATTATCTCTTGTTACTACTATCATATTCGATTGAATTACCAACGTAGGATATGAAGTTAAACATGGTGGTAGAGAAAATGAAAGAAAATGAAAAAAAACATTCTAAAGAATTCCACAAGATTTCTTCAATTGGCGTATATGTATATGCCTATGAGTAGAAAATGATTGACAGATTTTGAACAATTTCAATTCACTATATATGATGTATACAAAAAAGAAAGACAATACACATAAAATGTAATTTACAAACATTGGTTAGAAGAAAAAATTCACCTATAAAATGTACACTAACTAACTAATGCATCAGATACAAGGTTGACGATGAAATAGGATTAGAATGTATTTAAATTTGAAAGTGAAAGGATATTTCCAGACTGAAATATATAGATGCTTTTATTATTATTATTATTATTATTATGGTTATGTGTAATTGATTGTTTGAAGTAAGAAAAAGAAGAAAAAAGGGTAATGAACAAAACAATCAGAAGTAATATTCCTTCAAATGTATGACAGTGTTTACATGGCTTACTATATGTTTATAAGTATGAAGACATATATACCACTATATCAGTTCACTATAAACATCCTTGTATTATGATAAAAAAAAATGACCAAAAAGAAATGTTTTAAAAGTGATTTCTATCAAAGAGTTTTGCAAGTTAACAATAGATTACCTTCTGGCGAAGTGTATAAATCATTCAAGTGTAGATTATACTTTCATTGACATTTTAACTTATCACCTAGTAATAACATTTATCCAAATGACTTATCATTCTGTATTTGTAAGTTATATACAAGATTAAAAAAAGAAAAAGCTCATTCTATTATTGAGTTGATGCATTGAAGAAATAAGTAGCGGACAATTCTATTTCAATGAGACGAATATAATATGAATGTTTGAATGATATGAATTTGAATATGTTGAATATGTTGATCTATTATAACCTGTACACTGTATATACAAACTGTTATAACTGAAGTTGGGGATTTCAAAAGAAGTGGAATTGATTCAACTTAATATGGAAGAAATAGAAGTAATAGGAGCTAAGAAACTGATATAGTTCAATGGAAGTACAGAAACAAACAGTGAGAAAGATAAAGATTGATATGTTCAGTCAAACGTGAAAATTATTACTTCTTCAACAATAGCAAATAAATTAACTAATATATACACATTCGTATCCATTATTATTGGATAACAAAATTCACACTTAAGCGACTGTGAAATGGATAGTTATACGGAATAGGTACACATTATAACGTTGTATTAAAGAGATGTTATTCTGATGAAAAATGATGGATTTCATGTGGAGCGAAATTTGATTGACCTAATTAATCAGAAGATAAAAAAACTTACTTTTTAGCTTCATTAAAGTGCTGATATAGTGGATTCGGATGCCGCGTACTTAGTAAGTCGGTGGTATCTCACTCCGGACTTAGATGATCTCACATATTAGGTCTTTCATGGATTTACATCCTGTTGTAGATCAGATTTGTTTTAATTTATTATTCCCTTCTTGTTTTTCTGTTAGTTATTGAAGTGCCATGTACTTGGTAGCTTATAATACCGCATGATAACTTCTTAACTCGAACACATCAAACGTACCAAGTAGCAATTAAGAAGACGGGAGAAAGGAAAGAAATGCATATTCTAGTAAGTGTTGAATATGCACAATAAAGCACGTGTATTTATTCTTTTGCTTAAAATAAAGCCATTATAACTTGCTCACCCTGAGACAAAGGACTTTTGGCTATTGGTCAATCGGAGTATATCAAGTCAACGCTTCTACAAATTCTGTTAAGTAGCGATTGAATGAAATGTCTTCGGTCCGTTTAATACTTCTACTGATATTTTCGAGAACCGTTTCAACAGTTTTTTTCTGGTTAGCGTTTTATTTAACAGCGTTGTTTTTATGAGATGGGGTTGCTAACCCCAATCATTACCCTGCTCCCTTAACCGGGACTAAGACCGGAAGTAACCCAAGGAGGATTTCAGATGAAGTTAACCAGCCAACGCTAGATGGCTGTTTCGTCCCAGTATGAGACTATTTAGTAGTGTAAAACACTTGATTCTGAAAAGAGAATCGAACTCATGTCATTCAGGTTGGCGAACACCCAACCTCTGTACCACTGGGGTGAACAGCATCATCCAAAATAATAAAGATATTAACAAACAGTTGTCTGGGCATGATACTTCGGATCCGTTGACCCGATAACATCGGCAACAACCTACTGTAGAAGAGAACAAACCAAACCTCAGATGACGAAGAAACTAGGAAAGTATGCTGTGGGGCGGTAGCAAGGACATGCATCGAAGAAATCATGAAACTGCGTCACAAGACAAGCATTAACTTGGAGTCCTCAAAACCAAGGCGAAAGAAAAAAGACCAAGTAACACATTGTCCCGGAAATTGGAGATAGATATGAAAAGAATGAACAGCACTTGAGAAGAACTGGAAGAGACATTCCAGGACAGAATTGACTGGAGAATACTGGTCGGTGGTCTATACTTCACGAGGAGTAATAGGTATGGAGTCGATTGACTTCAACGGTTATATCATATAACTCTTATCGAGGAATACTTTCTTAACACATGAAGAATACTTAATTTGAAATTCTCACTTTAAAAACTTTAATACAAAGAATAAAATTCCTTTTCTAGGAAATGTCTAGTCGAGTTACATAATGTTTTGCTCTGTCTTACGTTACCTTAAATAGGTATGTTATTTTTATATTCATTTGAGAAAAATATTTGTTCTAATTGGTGAAGAAACGTCAAAGTATGTATTCCCATGATAAGAACACCATTAACTTGTAATTAGGTAAGTTTTAAACCTATGGATACTTCCATATAACCAATGTATACACCTAATTCTTCTAAATGTTTTCAAACAGTTCAAGGCTTCTAAATTATTTATCAATGGTAAATTCGGAACCAGTGAGTACTGGACAAATGACCTAAAAGTAAGTCGTTAATGGAAGGATGGTTGGAAGTTGTGTTATATTATGTACTGACTGAATTTAAGTGTATGAATATTTTGCATTTCAACTTCAAAATCACTGTAAGATATAGGGGTCGTAAGTTCGATCTCCGGATATGCAGCAGTGAGTAATATTATGCTAAGATGAAACATGTACACAGTACTCAAGCTTTTTAGTTATTTTTTAGATAATATTAACTGTAATACATAAGCAGATCTCTGTAGTTTATCAATAAAAAGACGGAACGCCAAAGTAGATCCATTCTATCAACTTACACGGAGGTGGCCATTCGAGAAAGATAACATGGATCTAAGATCTACTAGAAACAACAAAGCCTACGAAACAACTAATCACAAACAAAGCTATCAGAATGAACTAATCCAATACTTTCTGATCAACTGAAAATCACACCTTTAAATAAAGTTGGCTCTCATTTTACGTTGTAGAGCGAAAACTAATGCTTCAAATTCAAACTATTTGGCTCATAGTATACAACACCACCAGATTAATAAAATACACTGGTTGTATTTAGAAGTTTTCTTGAAAGTATTCAATTCATTATTCGTTCGCATTATTTCTGTTATATGTGTTCCATTTATCATGTATAAAGAATAAACTCCATTTTAATAGATATGGTAAGTTTTCTAAGCGAATGTGCAGAATGTTTATGGGTGAGTTAGCAATGAAGAACGAAATTCATACACAGAATAAATACATATAAGAAATAGTTGGTTGTGTTCAACATAGACTGATGTTGGTTGGGTACCAATGAAAACCAAGTGGGGGGGAATTGGACAGTTATTTTGGTTGAGTATAGAGTTTTTCAGTAATACGCACCTTCAAATCCGTCAGGCAATGAAACGCA
Organism: Schistosoma mekongi; assembly: GCA_034768735.1. Lineage (NCBI taxonomy): Eukaryota > Metazoa > Platyhelminthes > Trematoda > Strigeidida > Schistosomatidae > Schistosoma > Schistosoma mekongi. The sequence goes on along the minus strand of CM068309.1, from coordinate 15,204,537 downwards.
CAGACTTCAAGTTTCATGACAAACGTTTAACCGACTGCACCACTGGCCAGGAGTCTGAGTTTATGCTTCCATCAATAGGTGATACATCGTGGCGATCAGTTAGTGTCAATAATGATAACTATCTCACTCCCGACATGTCTAAACTCAGCCAGTCACAACTCAGGAGTGAGACAGTTATCACCAATGACAATAGATGATCGTCGTGTCATACCACAAACCGATGATCAGAGTGGGAATTCTACCACTGGATGCCGGTATAGTGGCATAGGTGGTTAATAGTCCCCTATGAGATCTGGAGGTCACGGAATTTATTCTTTGACGGAACCGAGGGTTCACACTTTGTAGAAGTCCTATAGTCTGTTGAACTAGTTGTTCAGTTCCCCTCTCCATGTTTCCAGTGATACCCAACTGATATCAATCTTTGACAAGTATAAACAACTAAACTTAATACCTATCTCTAGAAAACCAACTCAATTCAGTTACAATTGAAGAATATTTAAAACATAAAAATTATGTATTCTATCTGTGAATCAGGCTGGTTATTTTATATTTTCCTCTTTTATCGATTAAAACAAAAGTATTTTAAATATGTAGACGAATACATTAGAAAAATGTATTTATAAAACTGTCATAATTTTGTCAAGTAACTATCACTCTATTTTGTCAGTTACAATGTGTATATGTGTGTATATTGTCGGATTCTGTGTCCAGGGAAATGTCGTTAGTCTTAATTAGTATGCACTCTATCATACTACTTATAACAATTAGTAATACTAACATTACTTATATGACATATTTTGTTTATATTTACTACTCCAACCTGTCTTATAATTTATTGTATAAAATTGCAATTATTTCTACTGATAAGATAAGAAAATGTATTGGTGTATATATGTATTCTGATAGTAGAAGACTGTCTTATTTACAAAATGAATAGTATAAGCACATATTTAATATCGTAACTAATTGACCTTATAAGATTTTAGTTGATTGAATCCATCAGAGAATAATGTTAGTAGGGTACCATTAAAAACTAGGATGTACTGGACACATTTATCAATATTTACATTTTCAACAATAACAAATAAGTAAACCAAGTAGTATATATTACAAATTAGTAATAGATTATATTTTAGTGTGTATAATCGTTTATTTTTGTTCTGATCAACAAATGGACATCATTACGTTGTGTAGTCCTTTTCATGTGTATTTTAGTTACTAAGTTAAAAAAAAAAATCATTAGAGTTTAAAATGTCGTTTATTTTAGAAAATCAATTAAATTTGCCTCATTTGTGTATAGATACACTTGATAACTCCTTTCATTTACAAATTCTATTAGTTAGTCATAGACATGCATATAACTGTGTTGTTATGCAGTACATTTCTCTCGCTTTCTCTTTTGATGCATTTCATCCAATTAAGTAGTCTATAAACTATAAAACAATATGGTTGATAAATAGAAAAAAAAACAACTCTTGCAGTTGTACACATTATCTCACTGTTTACTTGTAGGTAAACATTCAGATAAACGTGTATATAACCATGGAGATTTTACTAATTGATTGACTGATTGATTGATTGATTGATTGATGTAAAATTTGTTATATATATATATGGGTTTGTCAAAGAAATTGTCATGTCATCCTCCTTCATCAATAACAAAATATGAAAATAAAAAAAAAATAGTGTTTACAGTCAACACATAAGACAATGCATATATTCACTTATGTATAACAACACATAGAAATGTTGTTGATGATTCTTTTGTAGAATACAACAACTTATACATTATTAATTACATGTGATAAATGATAAGTGTGTGTGTGTGTGTGAAAATCATGTCAAATATTTGTTTTCTTCAACACATATGTGTAATAAATTGGATTGTTATAATATTTTCCTTATTTATCATGGTAATTATAATTAACAGTATGCATTGACAACAACAGTTAATATGAATAAATCTTATAAGAATCAATAATTTCCGTTGACTTTTCAATCATGTATTCATATGTTCAATAATTCCATTTTCTCCTCCCCACCCCCTTTCCAACGCTATGGAATGGTATATTTTTTATGAAACTATCGGTGACAAATTTGAATACAATAAAAAGTTGTATGATGTTTAAATTGGATTGTGACTGGCAAACAGACTCCAGGAAGCACGTTTCATCCTATTTGGGGCTCACAGGCTGGATGTATATTCATCTCAATGTTGATGATCACACCTGGATTCGAACTCAGTCCATTTCGTGCCAAACGCTACCGCGTTCACCCCTAGACTAATGAGTCCAGACAGTGCACCTTTTTAATTAGTAATCGCTACTACTATAACCATAATAACAATGGTAAAAATCGTGAATGTAAATTAATTCAAAAATTGATAAAAGTAGGAATTCTATCAGTGAATGCAACCAAAAAGTGCAGAGGATCAGGCATTTGTCAATCTAAAGACCCTATATTTGATTATCTTGACGGAATCGAAGGTGCGTACTACTGAAGAGTCCCAAACGAGGGGAGGCGAAATAGCTATCCAGTTCTCGCTGATTTCTGATAGTATCCTACCAACATTATTATGCAGCAAATCTAATCTACTAAATTTATTCAATTATTTGTTCTTGTTTCATTTAGAAAAATAACAGTTCGAAATAACTAAATAAATTGTATGATATTGAAAAAAAAAATAAAGACAACTTAGTGAGGAAAATATTCTTTTCATTGATATAATTTACTGAAAGGCACATTTATTATTTGTGATGGAAATATGAACTTGAACACCACCCTGGAAAAGTTCAACAGTTGTCACCGTTAAGCCGACTTCAGATCGGTATCAAAAACAAACGCAGAATTTCATTTCCTTGACGTATTGCTGAGAAGAAGACCAAGTGATTCATTCCAAGGGTCGATTCATAAAAAAAGATTGAATAAACAATATACTCATTTTTATAGTTGGGTCCATTGAGTAGAAGAGAAACTCAAGCCGCTTACTCACCTCATGGACTAAACTAATATGTAGCAATGATACTGTTGATGAGAAACTGATTAAACTTTGTAAAATATCCTTAAAATCGTTTATCTAACGTGGTTGATTGATAGCAGCCTTCACCCTAAACAGCAATTTGAAAAAACCTTCAACCGTACCAGAGAAGACTGTCTTCATAAATATCGAATTTTAAAGGAGGTACAATTGCTAAAATTTTAAAAAATCAGATTGCAAACCCTTTTAAACCAGCATTCAGTGTCAGAAAGTTTTGCATCGTGTTCTCTTGCTGACCCATGATTCGAGAATTTGTTAGGGATAAAATTTCGCCTTGGATCTCGTCTTTGTATAACCACAAATATGCTTGCTCCTGTGGAGCTCACAAAAGGAAATCCTCTGATGCACATCTCGGAACTTACTGGACATAGTTCCTAAAAGGTGGGAATAAATCGACTATCAGCTCAATACAAAAACACTTGAATTACTGATCATATTGTACTTTGATAGATCTCAGTCAGCACAATGAACCAGACAGATATCACATTGATCGCCACTAAGCGGTCAATCAATTCAAACCTAAGATTCCGTGATCAGATCCAGAAATTATCGGCTAGAACCATTTTTTTTAATAAAGCTTCATAGCAAGCTTAAATGCTTAATATTTTTATCCTAAATACTTTATGGTTCTGCATAATATTATTTGTTACTTATTGAACAAACTTCAACATCAGATACATTTTGGCTTATGATTGATAGGATTATCCTAAAATGCAAACTGATTTTCCACAACATGTTTACTACTTTCCTTTACAACATCATGTGTAAGTTAACAGTAATCAAAAATGGTGCTTCTTGTTGAAACTATTGTAGGGACACATCATCAATTTCTTATTTTATTCTTTGCTCGTTGTCTCGTTTTTTTTCATCGTCGCCTTTTTCTCCATATAATTGAGTTTTATTCGCGTTAACTAGATTAATCAGTTTATCATTTATAATTTGAATACTTACTCTTACTTACTTACGTCCGTTAATCCTCCCTGAGAAGCTTAGGCCACTTACCAGGATTCTCCATTGAACTCTGTTCTGAGCAATCCTTTCCAATTGTTTCCAGTTGCTGTTCATCCTCTTAATATCTGCTTCGAATTCTTGACGCAATGTGTTATTTGGCCTTCCTCTTTTCCGATCCCCAACAGGATTCCATGTTAATGCTTGTCTCGTGATGCAGTCTGATGGTTTCCAAAATGTATATCCTATCCATTTCCAACGTCTTTTCCTAATTTCCTCTTCGGCTGGAAGTTGGTTTGTTCTCTCCCATGGTAAGCTGTTGCTGATGGTTTCCGGCCAACGGACATTCAGTATCTTTCGTAGGCAGTTGTTTATAAATACTTGTATCCGTCTGATGATGTTTGAAGTAGTTCTCCAAGTTTCAGCTCCATACAGCAGGACTGTCTTCACGTTCGAATTGAAGAGTCTGACTTTGAGGTTAGTTGATATTTGTTTTGAGTTCCAGATGTTTTTCGACTGTAGGAATGCTGCCATAGCTTTGCCAACCCTTGTCTTTACATCTGCATCACACCCTCCTTGTTCATCGATGATGCTCCCCAGATATGTGAAAGTATTCACTTCATCCAGAGTTTCTCCATCAAGTTGAATTGGGTTGGTGCTCTCTGTGTTGTATTTGAGGATGTTGCTCCTTCCCTTATGTATGTTCAAGCCTACCGATGCTGAAGTTGCTGCTACACTGGTTGTCTTTGCTTGTATCTGTTGGTGTGTGTGTGCTAAGAGAGCTAGATCATCCGCAAAGTCCAGATAATCAAGTCGCATCCTACTTGTCCATTGAATTCCGTGCATCTCCTCAGATGTGGAGGTCTTCCTGATCCATCCAGCCAACCACTAGGAGGAAGAGAAAAGGCGAGAGTGGGCGACCTTGTCTGACTCCGGTCCTCACTGGGAATGCATTTGTCAGTTGTCCTCCATGCACAATTTTGCACTGTGTTCCGTCGTAAGAGTTCCGGATGATGTTGACGAGTTTCCCTGGAACATCGTAGTGTCGAAGAAGTTTCTATAGTGTTCTCCAATCTACATTGTCAAACGCCTTCTCATAATCAATGAAGTTAATGTACCGTGACGAGTTCCATTCAATTGATTTTTCAACGATGATCCGTATTGTGGCGATTTGGTTTGTGTACGGCCGATCCTTACAGAAACCAGCTTGTTGATTTCGAAGTTAAGCATCCATTGATTCTTTTATTCTGTTCAACAACACTTTGTTAAAGACTTCACCTGATACTGACACTAGTGTGAACCCTTTGTAGTTCTCGCATTTGCTTAAATCTCCTTTCTTTGGTATCTTGATAAGATGTCCTTCACCTCAGTCTGCCAGCACTTGTTCTTCCTCCCAGATCCTCCTGAATAAAACGTGGAGTATCCTTGCTGTTAGGTCGATATCTGACTTGAGTTTTTCAGCTGGTATATTGTCAGGTCCTGCTGCTTTCCCACTTTTGATTTGTCTAATGGCCATCTTGATTTCTTCCATCGTTGGTGGAGTGATATCTGTCTTGAGATCTGTAGGTGCTGCTTCGATGTCCGGTGGGTTCAGTGGAGCTGGCCTATTTAGGAGTTCCTCAAAGTGTTCTACCCACCTATTCTTTTGTTCTTGAATCTCAGTGAGTGTCTTGCCTTCTTTGTTCTTGACCGGTCGCTTTGGTTTACTATGTTTATCTGCCAGTTTCTTTGTTGTGTCGTATAGCTGTTTCATATTTCCTTCTCTTGCAGCCTTCTTCGCTGTCGTTGCCAGGCCTTCGATGTATTTCCGTTTGTCGGCTCTAATGCTCTTCTTTACTTGCTTATTTGCTTCTGCGTATTCAGCTTAAGCCTTAATTTTCTCTGCTCTTGTTCGTTTAATTTGAATGATGACTGTAAAATTACTAAAAATAGTTATTTTAGACTACATAGTTACATTTACGAGCTAAAACTTCAGTAATTAATCAAATTCTTTTAACAGAACTTCTATAATTCATAAGCAATTACGATTGGATGTTGTTGGGCTTGTTAAATTTGGGTTTCATTTTATGAATTGACTTATATCAGATGCCCATTAAAAACAAGATATCACGAAGCAGTTAATTAGTATGGAGGTCTTCAGCAATGCATATAGATGATCCCACCAGAGAATCGAGTCTAAAACCTACAGATGTTGATGAAAACGCTTAGCCGTCTAACTACTGAGCTGGTATCCAACGATTAATATTTTTAACCTTGATTAATTCTCAACAAATTATGCCACTTCAACTATTCACATTGATGGGTAACTGTATCACATGCAACAGTGATGGACTCGACGCGTCACGTCTTCTCACTAGAACTTTAGGAATTACCTTCAGAAGTTAGTCACAAATGATCTGATATTGTTTATGATAAGGCGCCGAATGCGATGGATACTAGCTGAATAGTTTAACGGTTAAGCTTTCTTGGTAGACAGTGTCTAGTTAACGAGTGAATAATTTCATAGGATTGCGGTATGAACTGTCGGCGATCGCCGACAGTCAATATCAAGTTGCAAATACGTTCAAGCACCCTTTTTTGATAACTGATACAAATCGGTATTTTTAGATTTCCATCATGAATTGAAACTAACTAAAAAACCGCTGAGATCTAGGGAGCATCGAATAGTTGTTTCTATTCTTTTGAAATATTTCATAGTATGCACTTATCTTACCTAATACTTATAGTTGCCAATGTAAGCTGGGCACCTCTAGACCACGTAGTTTAGATCCCGTAGTATTAGTAGAGCTCAATCTTGTCTGTTAGAAGATAGATAACATTGATTGTATTTAATTCTGGTCATTTTACGACGTAAACTGGGTGAATACAAAAGTTCATCTGTAGTAACTGATTACTTTCTCACATTAAAATAATCACATATTTGTACGAAGTTGGTTTGGATTAATCAATAAGAATTTTCTAATTTAAACCACTTATTGGTTAGCCCTTATCAGTTAAGTATATATACCATTTTCAAGGAACTGGCGTTTAGATTTTATTACATTGAAGACTTCCACCAATCAACTAACAGTGACTTAAGTATAAGGTGATATGTGAAGATACAGATTGTCTGATGAGGCTATGAGTGGCTGGAACATGCAGTATGTATGTCTAATCGTGATGCTGATTAAAGGAATACTGAACGTTGGGCATTTAAAACGAGACATCTATTTTTGAGGTCAACGAGTGCTTATATAATTAATGCAGATAGGTGTAAACAGTAAACAGTAACCGCGACTAATGATTGATGTTAGGTAGTGTAGTTCAGAATTGATAGTAAGTGGGTAGTCGTATTTACATTCCGTTTACTCTTAGATTTTGTTTTGCAATTTCAATTTTGTAAAATCAAACACTTCTCCTCAGATCACATTGTTTATACCCAATCTATTCTTATAGTACTTGTGATACACATATTGCTTATAATATGACATTTATCTTAATAGCTTAATCTCACTGTGCTGGAATACTGTCGTAATATAAATCAATACACATGTATATATATATTTCAAGTTCTATATTGTTTCTGACTAATTCACTAAAAAAAGGACCATTTCTTCTACTTTCAGAAGCAATTCAGATATAAGAACAGTTCATAATTTCATTCATTTGTATTAAAACATAAAACATTGATTCTGTTCAATTCTATTGTAATTGTTTTTTTTCTTTTTTTTTAGTGTTTACTTAATAACCTATTACATAATATAATCAATGCAATATATGTAAATATTATTATATCTACATTTCTGAATAAAATAGTTCATTTCATTAGCATATTCAAGATATTCAAGATGTACGTGTGAATGTATTCACTGTATTCATAGTGAACACAAATGAAATATGCCTAGTGAAAGGCCATTCTTTTATGTAAAAAAAAAACAATAAAATAAAACAAAAAAATGAATTAATATACGTACCGTTATAAAAGATGGGCATTTCTGTGTAAGAGATTCTGAAAACTTTTCAGAGAGATGCTAAAGAGTGTGTGAGAAACTTAAGACAACAAAAACAACTAGAGCGTTAGAAGTAGTACTAGTAGTAGTAATAGTTATAGTAGTAGTATCAGGAAGACGTGGAATAGATACTAACCTGGTGACTATTATTATAACAAAGGAAAAAACGAATAAGGGAAAAGTATGAAGAAAGAACAACATGATACCGTGAAAATCAAATGATATGATCAAATTTAAATGGAAATGAAGTGGATTTCATCTTACAGTTACTCTAATGATACGTAGTTGATATTTGCTGATGTTAATGTAAAGTTAATTAGTTTATATTTTGTTAGTATACATAAAACTTTTCATGTTTATAACTGTGAATATATATAGCTGTCTATTATAAACTGTATAAAAAAAATCTGAATTGAGAAAGCAACTGATATATATATATATATATATGTGTGTGTGTGTATGTGATTGTATGTATCTACACCGGGTGAAGAAAACGAGTGAACTGCTCAACAGGAGTGAAAAATGGTATAACTGAAGCATCAAAAAAATAGATTCGAAATTCAATTATTTAACTTGTAAAGAGTCACACAGATCAAGTTTTTTTATCACGATTACAGCTATTTTTATTATCCTTAATGTTGTTATTATTAGGGGTAGTAGTAGTAGTAATTGTACAAGTAGTATTATCATTTTCTGTTTGAACAATTGAATTATTTAACAGAGAGCATGTATTTGAAGAACCATCCATACAATCTGTTATTGTTGAAGAAGAATAATAGTTACCTATCATTCTGTCGTTATGTCCATTCAGTTCATATTGTTTATCAATTCCTTCTTTATCATGTAGTTTACCTATATCATATGAAAATTTACAATTTGAAATATACGATGCCATTATAGTTGAATCATACTTTGTTAATACATGTTGATCAGTTTTACTTTTATTGTAACCATTATCATTATTCCCAATACTATTATTACTACTACTATTGTTAATACATGATAAGGGAATATCATCAAAATTACTACAACATGTTATTTGATTATGTATTGGTGATGATATACAATCCACAGTGTTTGTCACTTCGATTCGATTACTATCATGATCTAATAAGTTATGAGTTAATTCATTTGTAATAGATGTTGTAATTGTGGCAGGATTGTTTAATGTAGACCAATGTAAATAATCTGTCATTGGCAAACTACTTCTGGTACTTACAGAAAGCCAACTTGATGATGAATCTGTTACAGGTAGCTGTGCTCCACATGATAATGGTCCTGATATTAATACATTTGGAGAATTTCTGCTTTCATTAAGAGGAGTTAGATCATGTCTAATTAACTGTGAATTTTTACAAGATGATAACAATGAATGCGTACAGGAATTAATCTCATCACAGCTTGTTATTATTACTGTAGTCGGTTTGGAAATCAAAGCCACAGTTGTTGTCGGTATAGTAGTACCGTTACTGTTTGTTGTAGACACCAGTACATTAGTACAAGATATGGTACCATTGTTGTTCCCATTCACAAATGAATTATTCAACAAATTTGTTTTAAACAAAATACTACTTCCTTCTAAGTCTGAATCAGTTGAATTTGATTGATGACTTGTTTCTGAATAGCTCGAATGTTGTTGTTGCTGAAGTTGTTGTTGTGCTAGCAGATTATCTGTCATCGACTGCTGTCGCTGATGCTGTTGTTGTTGTTGTTGCAAATTATGATTACGAAATGATTGTGAACCATTATCACATGTATACAATAGATTTGTGTCTATTGGACAAAGATTGTTATGATATAATTTTGGTGATGAATTCATTCGTTGATGTGGATCAAAATCCCGAGATTGTTGCTGTTGTAAACTATCGGAATGATATTGATGTGATGTAGGTGAAAAAGATTGTAACATTTGCCGTTGTTGTTGATGAGTTGAACAATATGAATACTTCATCATACCGAAATTTTTTTGAGTTTCCATTAAAAAATCATTTGCATTAAATATATGTTGTGTAGAATCATTAAACGAATGATGGATTGATTGATGTAGATGATCAGTTCGTTCTTGTTGTTGATGTTGTAAAATATTATACAAATCATTATTACTACTTATACTATTATGCAAATCGTAGGATCGATTTAAATTCAATAACTCTGACTTTATTTTATTACCTTCTACATTTGTTTCTTGTTGTATTACTAATTCTGTAGGTGATGATGGGGTCACTTGTGATGATAAAGAAGATAAAGAATTACTAACATTTAATGAAGAATATGTACGTGAATTAGGCAAGAATGGATCAATGTTATAATTCGATGATAAGTAAGATGGTGTACTGATTGTTTTCTTATAGTTATTTCGATTAGTAACACCTAGAAATTCATTATCTAAATGTTCCCACATAAATGTATCATTACGAAATTGTGAATGATGCCCAGATTGTTGTTGTTGTTGGATCGATTCTTGAAATTCATTATAATTTGATTTATTTCGTTGTAATTTAAACTCTCGTTCAGCTGGACCACATACTACAGCGGCTAGTTGAGTTATAAAATCTTTTGAACATGGTGATTTAATATTAACATTACTATTACTACTATTTGTATTATTATTATTATTAGTAGTTGTATTAACATGTGTAAAATTTTCTGAATCAAATTCATTTCTAGTAGAGTAATGACGTTTTCTTGATGTTTTACGAAATGAATAATCTGAAGTTTGTACTGGAGTATCTTGATTTTTCTTTCTCAATTTATTCAATGTACTAGTACAACTGTTACTATTGATATTGTGAGCACTATTAGAAGAGGAATTACTTACTGTGTTAGTATTAGCATTACGTAGGCAGTCAACATTATTTCGATTCATCATAGAATAAAAATAGTTTGCACTATTGACAGAATTATGTGATTCACGTTTAAGAAAATCTGTTGTATTCATATTATCAGTCCTTGTGGATGTACGTGTGTCATTGGCATTCAATTGATTATTGTTATTAATCATTGTATCACTTGAATTCGAATGTGTATCATAATCAGTTTGATTCATTGTATCATTTGGCGATAAATAATGCACACGTAAATGTTTACGTAATGAACTAGGATGAGTATAACTTTTATCACAACCTTTAAATCGACAAAAATATGGTTTATCATTCATATGTACATGCATATGTTTTTTACGATCGGAACTATTCGCAAAACGACGATCACACCCTTCAAATTCACAGACAAATGGTTTTTCACCTAAAATAATAAAATTATAGAAGAGATAAATGAAGAGGTGATTGATAAAAAGTAGTGTTTATAATCACACTATATCTTATTGTATTTTTGTTATTCAACACTTAAATACTAGCTACTATTCATTTTTGGTAATGTTCAACTGTTGTACACTGATTGATTACCTCCTAAAAATTAATGTTGTTCTTGTTTATTCAGTAGAGACAATCAAATTCTACAGGTAGTTAAATGATACGTAGTTAATACCCAGTCAAAAATCAGTATAAGTAATTTTGATATACTATGCCAGTAGTATTCCAGATAAATCAGTGTTTGAACGTGATATTAAAAAGCCGGGTTCATGATGTACAGAAAGTATCCCTACCAGTAAGATTGGAGATACATCTCGATAACGATAATCAACTAGAATAAAACATTAGTCACTAGTTAGCGCTCAATGAATGCAAATATTGTAGTTGTATAGGATGAATTCATATTAACAAAGATGCCATCAAAACTACAATAGATGTGGAATATGAAGTCATAAATGAACCACTGTTGACAAATTTCAAGGTAGAATAAAAAACAGGATTTTGGACAGCAATGGAAATCACTATATAAATTTTCTTCTGCTTTGGAGCTCATTGATAGTATTTACATTGCAATTCGTACCTAATAACAATTACCCCAAACACCATCACATGATCAGCTAGGCTAATGAGTCAAGATAATCATTCGTTTGTTCAATGGATATATATTTATTTATAAAGATTAATCCTTTTTCTAGTTGTTGGTGTTAAAGATGACAGATGATCAGTCTTTACTGGTATACATACATCTTGAGTAGGCGAAGATCAGTATATACTACAAACTTGTTACTGAAATATAATATCGAAATAATTCACTTAGAAACTTGTAAAATGAATACTCTCCATGGTTTCCAGTGTATTCTTTAAAATTCTGAATCAGTTAGTTTTATAGAATACATATTGTCTAAATAAAAAGCTTGACAGCTTGATTATTATCGAAAAATAAACAGTATCCTGCCTACTTCAGTAGGTCACTATTTCAACTGAGTTATAAAAATAGTAATGTCTTGGGAAACTACTATAAAAATAGACTAGTAATGAATAATAAAAGGTTATTGAAAAGTTGAATGGAAACTAGGAATATTTAGGGTTCTATCGAAATCATATGCTCAAATCACTTTTATATTACACTAATTAACACAATCAGTAGTTTGATGCACCAACAAAAAAGAATTATTTTGCTTCAATGAGAACTCCTTATTTAAGTACTGACATTAGTTTATTGTAGTATTAGTTACTAGTACTGATATTCGTATTATTGGTGATAATAGTAGTAGTACTAGTGGCAACACCATGTGGTACAATAATAACAAAAGAATTAACAGATGTGTAGTGTATATGAATTATTTGAAGTAAATACATTTTTTTAGCTTTCGTTTCAGTCACATCATATCTATTTTGAAACTGAATGTGGCCTGGTTTGCTTGTGAGTAATGAAATAAAAGGATATGAAAGGGGAAGCGGCATTTCTACAACATTTTGCTGACTTTTCGATAAGAAATTTAATTTATCATGGAAGAGATTAAGAAGTAAATTTGCAATTTGAACTTATACTGAGAATTCTTTCGATTCAACGAGTATATCTGAGTCTATACTTAATGTTAAATAAATATATTACACTCAATTGCTTTGGTTATATTCTCATTCGTTTAGTGTGAGAATACTGTATATTAGAATGTAGTTTCAGATAAACTTTCCATATCAATCGTCTGAAGTTATTTATCAACATTCGTAATAAACATGTCATTGTAGTTCAACCCAGTGATAGAATGAACAATATAAATACAGTAAGATTAATCGTTAAAAATGAAACATGATGAAAACTAGACTTTGATACGTAGCATTTGTGAACCAATCAACCGTAAAACTAACCGAAACTGTTAGATAAAATACACCTATTGAACATTGAAGACATTATTAAAAACATAAGTGAATGAGTTTAGGAGTTATAGTTCTGATATTAGTGCCATTCTTCTATTGATTTAATCAGAGTCGAGTTATCTAGTTCGTATATATATATATATATATATATATATATATATATATATATATATATATATATAAGTGGGGGGATCAGTGATTTGTATAGACGTTTTAGCGAATTTCAAAGATAAATTTTATCTCAAATTAACGTCAGCCTAAGATATACTTGAGAAATATGATAGGATTAGACGGATTTTTTTAGATTATAATGACAATGATCTCAAATGTGATATGAATAGTAATAATAAAGCTCTTAACCAACCAAGTGACTAGTATTACAAGTTACTTATGGTATCTGTTGTATTTTGATGTAAGGTGGTTCGAGTAAGTTGCAACTCTGCAGTATTTAGTACTTATAAGTGGGATTCCATCTCATATCATCCGACTTCACAGTCTTTGTTGTTGTTACATTCATCATTGTCATTGTGAATGGCTAGAATTAAAAAATCTGAATAGTAAGACATTAATTTAATAATCACGAAACTATAATAAATTTCAGATCGTGTTTGTGTTGAGAAAAAAAGTCCCAAACCATGATGAAAGAGTCGTTCTATCTCTTACGAACTTTAATGATATACCGATATATATTTCATTAAGTACCTTAGTGACGCTTTCCTCAGGATTTATCAATAGGGATGTTACTATTTTAACTTGGGTTAGCTTAATATAATTTACAATAGACTTGACACTCGAAATAGTTCCAATAAACAAAGATCACTGAATACCATAACTTATTTATTCTTTCTATTTCCAACTACCTTGTAAGACAAGCTCTATCACAAAGACATCTTTATGAATGATTATTCTAAGTGAAAAAATTACATTGGATTACATAATTTAAATAAATTATTTCAATGTAATAAATGTTTAACAATCAAGTTTGAATAAAATTACTACAGTATCCTTTGTTCAAGAATTTAATTCCTTCCCCCCCCCCCACATCCACAATAATATTAACCCATAATCAAAAGTGTTAATAATGTTCTTCTTTGCTACTAAAGAATAATAATAATAATAATAATATGAACAATAAATACTTCATTCTATATAAGTGAAAAGATTAAGCGTTTAAAGAGTATACCATTGAATATTGAATAGATTTGTTTTAAATGTTATTTAACATTCGAGTATGTGATAATTCACATTTATTTATCCTTTATATATTAATTACTTAAGTTAACTTATAAATGAATACTTTGAAGTATGAATAAAACTGTCATTTTAAGAGTGATTCTATCTATAGTATGCATAATTTAAGCTTTAGATAAATGAGTTAGTGACTTCAACACACATATGAATATAAATACTACACATTTAATGTTGAATTATATACACTTCTTGATATTTAATAAGAAAAATACAACACATGTGTATTAAAATTAAAAGAAAACTGATTTCTTAAGCTTTCCCCATTTCTTCGATCTATTCCCAATAGGGATTTATTTTATGATTCCTTTTAAAATGATCTCTTTATTTTGCTTATAAATGAAACCCTATAATTAAGTAATTATAAATATACACTTCACTTAAGGATGTTATTCAATGATAGAATAGCTATCTTATATGAGGTTATGAAGTGAGATGATTGAAGTGCTTGAAATTTAATTGTTTATATGCATCATAGACTGATTTTCTTTGGGTTACACTGAAAACCAGGGATCACTGGACGGCCATTTCATTCTACTATAGAACACGCTAGCAGTGTTTTACCTCGATTCCACCAGTGACTAACTTCAAGATGTTATTGAAGCTTTAGTGAGAAATCTTAGCTTGTGGAGTCAAGACTTGTCAAAAGTGCAAAAGTTATCACCAGTCGCAATAGATTATCGTCACACCATGTCACAAATTAAAGGAAGTTGGAATTCTATTAATGATCACCACCTCAGTTGTGTAGAGCGTACTCCACTTTGAGAGCCCTAGGTTCAACTCCATTATGTAATCAAGGGTGTGCACTGCTAAAGAGTCCCATGCTAGACTGAGACAGTTGTCCAGTGCTGTTATAAATGAATAACATTATGTTATAATACAAAGAATTTGTAATTAATCTCTAGGTAATTGTTAATTTAAATGAAAATCTACCAGTTTATTATTTTCAGAAAAAATTTATTCCCCACGAAAATCACTCTACAACTGTCTAAAACCCTGTACATAGTCATCGATAACGCTATTTTACATCTTTGTAAGGAATTTTTAAATTTCATAATGAAGTTTATCTCTGTTTTACATTAGCATCGTTACGTTTGTATCAAAGCATAGTCTAGTTATCTAATTTAACATTTGTAGTTGGATATTACGCTATTATTAAACTTTATACTTTTACAGCATGAACCAGTCTTTCTGTAGACGATTACTGATAGCCATGAAGTATTGTACAGGTGTTTCATTATTAATATTGGGCATTCATGAAACCATTACAAATTGAATCAAAAACTATTAAGTAACTGCTCGACCATTAGATGACAACTTAGTAGTATATAGGTTAATTGCCAGCTCTGAGCTTTGAAAATTATGGGTTTCTCTTATCTAAATTTACATCACGGTTAGTATTCATTCTTTATCTATGTTCTTCACGCTAAGTTACTTCTCCACCTTGTTAATTTGATAGGTTTCTATTTCAGTGCATGCATAAATATCATAATAAAATACAGTAAATAAATTTCGCTACGCAACAAGTGGGTGAATGTTGTGTATCGAGTGTAACTTTCAGTAAGAATTTCCTTTGAAGCATCTGAGGTTGTTCGCTACTGATTCGTATGAATATTTTTAATCGAGTGTGGTTTGAAGGTGGTCAATATGAAATAATGGACCTAAGTTTTGTTCTCGTTTGCACTTTTTATTAAGGAATACTTCCCATTTTCAGAAAGTTGATGCTACTTAGTGGATCCGATTCCAGGTTACACACCTCTAAAGTATGTAAATGTTACGACCGCGCTATTTACGCCACCACTGATCCTATGTAGGATTGAGACGTATACAATGAATGACTAGCCACTTTTCTATTTGTCTAGTCGATTATACTGCCGATCAAATTTTACAAATCAAGCTACAAATTGATCATTAGTCAAAACGGCTCTACGTAGAGTTATTTATGCTGTAATTAAAGTGATTTACGTTTTGTCAACATGAAACCCTAAACTTTCTCTAAATCACCTTCTATCACAATATAGTGCCCATAATATACAGCCAATTGAACATGCAGTGAAACTACGACTAGATGGATAAAAGTCAGTCAGCACTATAACTTACTAGAAGATTATCAAAAATGTCACTACTCAGTGATCAGTCACTGCTACCGTGTTCAAAGTAGCACAGCAAATATTACTGAAAAGAATAGTGAAATTAAACCTTA
Organism: Schistosoma mekongi; assembly: GCA_034768735.1. Taxonomy (NCBI): domain Eukaryota; kingdom Metazoa; phylum Platyhelminthes; class Trematoda; order Strigeidida; family Schistosomatidae; genus Schistosoma; species Schistosoma mekongi. The sequence continues at coordinate 15,187,923 of CM068309.1, read as the reverse complement.
AAGTGAAACTCATCACTGAAATCAAATTCAAATATACAACACTCAGTTATTAAATTGATGGAATTTGGCGAAATGGGTTGAATACAACATCTATTTTATCGAACACTGAATACTTATGAGATAATAACAGATATGAATTATCTCTTTAAAAATATCAAATCATATACAAACTTTTCATGTCATCATGATCACTGTATAATTTAAATTGGCTAAGGTGTATCATAAGAACGGACAAGAGCGACGCCTATACAATTGTTTGAAGTTGAAGAATGGATCACTTAGCGACACAATAACCTCACCAAGGCTGCCATGGAATTGAAATAAAAATGAAAACCAAGGCTAAGCATTTCAATTGTTTGTAGAAACATATCATTCGAACTCACCCAAAATATACAAAATTGTTGAAATAGATGATTTCAGTTTAGAAACATAATTGATTATAAGAATTAATACTGTATTGCAATAGGATTGAAACTTAAAGCATATCACTTTTAGTATGGTTTAATATTAGCAATAGTGATTTAGAATTTATAGCTAAAACTTAGATTTAGCGTTAGGAATGTGGTTTAGGATTAGTATTTAAAGTTAGGTATTTGTTGTATAGTTGGAATTTTGAAATCTGAAATATAGTTACAACCAGACTCATCTAATAATAACGTCTTAGAATGGTTGTATTGTTATTTAGCAACAGGATTTTGCATTGTTAATGAAACAGAACTCATTATATTATGCCTCTGAGATAGAAATAATGAGTAATACGAGATCTTTAAAAAAAACTATATATATATGTGGCTAGTGCTGGAACTATGGTGTATGTACATCTATGCATAATATTTTGCCTTTTACTAAAAAGTTCCGTTTAGCCTTTGCTTAATTTTTTTTGGAAAGTTATCTTAATTTTGAGAAAACTCATCTATCCAGTCCTTCTGGTAACGGATGAAATGTGCTTCTGTTCCCAAATTGATTTCATAGGTCGATAGCTTTTCAGTCGCATGGATGGATTTTCTGTATGATCGTTTCCATGGTTTGATAGCATCAACGCCACTACAAAACTATGATTTATTTATTAAACATGTAGAATCTTTGAATCCCCTGTAATGGTTTTTTTCCTGTTAAATCACTGACTAATAAATACTATATTCTTATTAACTAAAAGTGGTTAATGGATCAAAATGTTGATAAGGCTTATTCATAAACTCAGAAAGAACAATCTAAGAGTCATGATTCTTCGTTCTTACAATAAACTGCAGAATTTGATTTTATGAAAGTTTCCCGATAAATGATTGTTTTGCTTTTTAAAAAAAAAACAAAGTACGGTGGGCTGGAGGGGGGAAATAGAAATTGGTGAAAAATAATAATAAATTCTAAGCATGAGCCAGAGACATAAAACAAACTTAAAGGATGAAATATTTTCCACATAAGTTGTGATAAACAATAAAAGTGAGTGAGTTAAATTAAATTTTCATTAGAGATTTGAAGTAGACGAACACATCAGACTACAAAATAACAAAAAGAAAACAACTGGAATTTGAGTAAGTGTGAAAATTGTTATTACAGAATATTATTAAAGCATAGATCACTAGTTATATGTATGGAAATGTCTTCAGTTAAAACAAGCTACGGTTATTAGTTAAATAAAAATTTCATTTAGTTTCTTGCTGAATTCATTATTATTATTACCATTATTATTATTATTATTATTATTATTATTATTATTATTATTAGTAGTAGTAGTAGTAGTAGTAGTAGAGATAGAAGATGTAGTAATAAACATTATATGAAATGACGTAACCATTAATAGGATTCTCAACAGGAAATCATCTGTAATTAGTTTCTTTTTTTTTCGAATATCGTTTTATTCAATATTTCGAAATTCACCTAATAAAGAAATTTGCTGAAAAATGTTTAACTTCATAAAGAAACAATAAAAAATATGACATTTATTAAAAGAAAAAATGTTATATTTAATAAATTTAAATAAATTATAAATATCTAGACAATTAAACTAAGGCTATCTTCAACACTATCAAAAGTGCATTATTGTGAATCGGATACAGGAATAACTGTTAGTACATGACGAATGGAACACCTCTACCATCAGTTATAGAACAAAAGGATTTAGTTGTAATCATAAGTAACAGTTTCAAAACATAGGAACATTGTGGCTCATCTGAAACCAAAGGATTTTATACTTTACGGTTTCTTTATTGAGACTTCAGTTGTTCAGAATTATTTATCCTACCCACGTAATACCTTATCTGGAATATTGTATTCAATCGACCACTTTACTTCTACTCAAAGAAACAGATACTCTTGAGTAGATCCAAGTAGTGAGCACTATGTTTGTATTGGGACACACCAGTTTGTCAAACGACGAGTGACTAAAACGTTCAAAAGCATTTCCTATGTTTTACAGTAAATCGAGGGGCGGCCTCATACATGTATTGAATAATAAGTTGGGTACTAACTTATCTTATTTTCTAAGGCTTTTAGGACCAATTATCTCCGAGATCATCACAAAAAGTCCAAAAATGCTTATCCTAGTCAACAATCGATATCGACATCATCGATTAATACCTTCAAGATGAAGAAGAAATGCCAATGAAACGTTTAATGGAAATAACACTCTGATATAAGACATTCATACATAAAATGTAGAGAGAAATGAATGAAAATGCTAGAAATAAAACATCCAGTGTATATTGAATACATAATTAATAAATCCTGCAGGTAGTTAGGCTTATTTCACACAAGTTTACAAATCATTTTCAAATGCATATTACTTTCAACTATTAGAGAATCAGGTAGTTTAATTACTAACAGTATATCATTTAGAAGTAGCTATTATCCCAATTACATGTTATTTGATTAACATCAGTGAAAACGAGAGTAGTGGCAAAGTATTCCTTGGTTAAATTTCGTTCAGAAGGAGCAATAAGTACAAATGTCTTCAGAAAAGTGCCTAACTTACTCATCACGGGATTACTAATGACTAAATTCTAGGTGAATTAATGAGTTAAAGCGAATTTGCTAGAGTGAAGTATGAATGAAGTAGTAACTAACTATATGGGAAGAAAGTCTCACAATATTGGATAATGACTAAAGTTAAAATTATTGCCCGTTCAATGTTAAATTATGAATTGAACAAAATATTACTTGACACGCAACTACAAAATTACGCACCTAAATCTTGTAGAATCATGTAACGGTGTTGTTGACAGAGTGTATGATTTTATTGTGTCTCAGTTTTCAAAAGTTCATAGGTGGTGTCAACTCATAAGGGTATTTAATTATGAATTACTATTTAAGTACATGATCTAAGTACGTAACAAACTAATGTAATGAGAGATGACAATAATTATAATTAATGAAATCAAATAGACTTCATTCATAGGTTAATAAATGGCAACTACGTGCTTGACTTTTAATAAATTGTCTTTGATACTCAATGTTCAGGAATATCAGTTGAATTTATTTTTTTCCAATATTCATCTATTACATTGAATTCATGAACCTGTATAAATTATTGATAAACAGTTTAAAGTATGAATAAAGAATTTTTCATGAAGTCTAAGTGAAATTTCTATACGAAATTTATCCTATCACTAATATTTTCATTGACAGATTAATGGAGAGATGCATAATTTAAAGACAGTTGTCTAAATTCACCTCCATTAAGTAAGAAACAATTAGAAGCCACTAAAAATGATTTGTTGTTAACGCCCTATTTTAGCATCTCACCAACGATATATGTTATTGATTTACGATTTATATTGTGTACTATGAAAAACAATTTGAAGTAAATCAATACTAAACTGTTTGAATTGAAGAACCGTTGGCAACCAGGAAGTAATCGACAGAATTTGAAATCTTTTATCGATTTGGATCAGAGACTTTACATGAAATAATTATCACTATTAGACTTCAAAGCACTCAATTTGATCTCCTATGGACACACCTTACTGATGAAATCCTTCCAACTGTAAAGAATCAGCCTACTACTTTGTCTTATGTAGTCAGGTGACGCAAGTCTACCGCGAAACAACCGCATAAGTTAAATAAAAGCCTGCCCAGAACCAACTCTTATTAAGGCAGAATTCTGCTTCACGAACTTAACACATTCTTAGTTCTAAAATATGCACTAGACTCAAACAAACACATTTTGGTATTCCTTATCCGTTTTACATGGTTGAATTCACTACAGATTGATTTCGGCAGGGTACTATTTAAAATCAGGGAGCACTGAACAGCCTTGTCGTCATAGTACGGGACTCATCAACAGTGAGCATTCTGAATTCCTTAGCTGGGAAAGTTTAAACTTGTTGGGTGTGAGTTGTTTATCACCGATGACAATGAATCATTGTCACGCTATATGTCATGAATTGATAAGAGAGATAATTCTATCGATGGATGCCATCTGGCTAAGTGGTGCAGAGAGTTAGACGTTTGTCTATCTGAAGGTCATGAAGCGTAACCTAAAATGCTAACTACTGAAGGGTACTATATCATGACGAAATACCTATCCAGTGCTCTCTGATTTTCAATGTTACTCTACTAAAATCAATCTTTGTCAAGTTCAATCAAATGAAACTGTATCCCGATCTCCACAAACCGTCTCAATTCAGGTGTTCAGAGAATATTGTATCTATTGTTACTAACTGATTAACTTATCATTAGCTCGTTAATAATATTTATACCAATAATCATTTGGTAACCTAGAGATAGCTTTTTTTAAATAATAGTACCATAGTGATGATAATAGAGATTTCTACAACAAATAAAACTGTAGAAATAGTTAAAAGGTTCTGTTTGTTAAAGTATAAGTTGCTTTAACTTGAAAAAAAAGAATAAACGAAGATGAATAATAATAAAAGCAATCAAATTCAATGGTTATTTTTAATTTTTATATTTTAACTAAAATGTACTTCGATTTTTACCTTGTTTCATTCGTTAATTAGACACCCTACTGGGAATCTATGATGTTTAGAAAATGGGTGCTGGTGGAAGGACGGGGGGGTTGTATTTTAACATATCATATATAGATGTGTATATTGCACTATGTATGTATGTATGTCCATATGACTATCTGTCGATACATTTCAATGTAGTGATTGTGTAAATGCATATAAGTGTATTTGTATGTAGATTTTATCTTTATGGAATATGATGATACGTTTTTGCTTGTGTGTGTGTGTGTGTATGGTGAATGTTAGAGTCGTTAGTTCAGATTAAAATGAAGCTTTAAATTTATGATGGTTTATAATTTAGTAATATTTTTGAAGTGATTGAATGTTATCATTTTCTATGCATATTAAAATCATCGAAAAGTGTAACAAGGTATTTTGGCTACAGGAGTTTTGGTAATAGTATTATTAACAAGGTTTAAATTACCATATTGAATGGTTGGAGGCGGCCGACTAGAACCAATGGATTTCGAATTCACATCAAACAACTTATTAGTTTGAAATTTTACAAGTGGTTTTGTGCAAAAGAGCAATATTTATATTGATAGATTACTGAGTAGTGAACATTTTCATATTTGTCTAGTCAAATTTTTAAGGATCATATTGCACACAATGATACACAAACCAGTGACCGAATTGTAACTTGGTTATAAGAATTGGATCAATATCAGAGATCAAACAAACATGACATTAGTCATCACTTAGTGATCAATTAATGTCGGCTGCAATCGGTCAAAAGCATATTGAATTTGATATTTCTCAGTTAATTAGTTCAGGTGGATAATGATTTTCCCCAAAAGTTAATATCGGCTTCAACCCAATCATTATATAGTGTGACGTTTCGATAGTTTTTCAACTAAAACCCTCTTGAAAACTTCACTGAGTAAAGCCTATCATTTTTATATTGTATTATTATTAAATTATTGAAAACTAAAGGATGCTAAACTACTACATGGTTAGGAGTTTACGATTTTTCAAAAAATACCCACCTTGAACTCCTGGGATTATGTTATGACGTAATACAATCAAAAATCACAAGTATACTATTTCATACACCAACTTGACTGATTTTCATTGATTTACTGAAAATAATAACCACTACAATCCACCTAAATCTACCATGATATTTATGATGTTTGTAAGATGAACAGAAAGATAATGAATTATGATTAAACATAGGAATCATTTCATTTATCATTGGTCATGTTTGAGAAAAAGATTTATGCAAAATCAAGTTAGTTGCACAACTAATTAATGAGTTAAATATTTATCAGTAGAATAATCAAATTGAACTTTGAAGACTTTTTTCATCTTGATCGATGTAACCCAAGCAACTGCGAATTAATATCCCATTAAATAATTATCTTTTTAACTGATTTGTTATTCAGTGTTTATTTAGAACAAAAAGGTTTGTCAACATTGTCTTTTGAAAATTAGGTACTAGATACATTATAGAATGTTTTAAGTAACTTGTAGTGAGGAGGAAGAGGATGAATTAATAGAACTTTATTCGATGTTTAATATTTTTCAACTTAACTTTCGCTAACTGGTTAATTATTAATAAATTAGATTACACAAGTTTCAGTACACTAAGTAAATCGCTATACTTATTTCATTACATCACATATAAGTAAATGGTAATATCTGTGAATATGACAGTTGGTGACATGAATTTGAATTGTATAACAACTGTTCACAAAACATTAAATGTGTTTTGGAGAATATTTTATAAGACATCTGTATACAAATGTTCAGATGTTGAAATTGTAAGTCTTTGAGTTCCAACTCACATTATGTCATGCTGGCTGAGAGAGTTATGTCAATGTTATACTTTGAAAAATCTTTTCTTTATAGTATAACTAATTAACGTTTTCTGTCATATTTGTTAATAATTTTGAAGCTCTAAACGAATTCAAGTTTCAATATAGTCATCAGTCTAAGTTACTTAACATCGAATATATTATGTTTTGATGTTGTTTATCGATGATAGTCAATAAGATTGCATATATTCCTTGATGAGTAATAATCACAACTAAACTTACAATGTCTTATCAACTAACTGTAACTACCTGAAATAATTCCTTTTTTATTCACTTAAAGACCATATTATTTTTTTATCTTTTAGAAAATTCAAACATTTATTCACCTGACTATTTCTTTGTTGCTAAACATTTTAGCAGGTGTAAGTCTAAAATTTGAAAAGAATATATTTTATTTAAAGAAGTCACTTCATATTTTCATATGTCGGTAGAAAAAAAATAAAAAGAACATTGTTTGCCTATTCTTATCTTATCAACAACACATTTTCTTATTAAATACTTACAACATATCAACAAGTTAGAAACTAAGTTGATAACATTCCTTCTTTGAAAAAAAAAATGTACTCTACACAAAAAAATAAGTCATTTTTTTTTGCGGTCTTTATCTCTGATAAGATCAAAATTAATTATTTATTTTATAGACAACAATCAACAATTCAATGAATAGACTAAATGATTTAGGCTGATCAGATCACACCTGTTCAATAAAATGTACAGTTGAATATAAAAAAAGAAAACCAATTAAAAAGGGTCAACTCAACAACTAAACTGCAGAAAATAAGTAACAATAATTTGTAGTTAAGGTGATTGTAATCTATTCACTATTGAATAGAATAAAATTACCTTTAGATAAATTATGTACATAAGTCTTATTCGTATTTACCTACTATTTCATATAATTGACCAGTATTTATTAAAATTCATTAATGAATTAAATGTTTATCATTATTAAATAGTGAAGAAGATTTAAAAAAACACACAAAGAAGTGGCGTATGATTTAAAAGATAATGAAAATAATGACTTTAGGTAAAGTTAAAAAAAGAAAAATATTTTAAAGAGTTAAAGTGAAGTAAATTCTTAAAAAAAAAAAAGGTAAGGGAGAGAAAAGTTGAGAAGGTGAAATTAGCATTCTATTGTCAAATTTAACATCTGGTATTTATATACAAAAACTATGAATAACATATGCAAAGTATATGTATCTATATAATGCTTAATTTATTGAAATTGTATAATGCATACTAGAAACGTAAATGTTACTCATTAACCAAATACAAATTGGTATACTGCATTCTGTTAACCTTCCAATTATTTGTTTTTATAGGGGCTACTGATATTATCTAACTGCCTAGAGCGAATGAAAGTAGCTAGATAGTGGTGTTGGTAGTTGAATGGCGGGGGGAGGGAGAGAAAGAGGGGAGTGTTTAATTCATTTCTACAGCAAACGAAAATATTTTAATTACCTAAAAATTTTAGAACTATAGAATTAAAATTATATATTTTAGATTAGTAATATATACTGGACAATATTTGAAACGTGTATTTCATTCCTCAGAATGTGAATTGGTTAGATAATGGTTTATATGTCAGCATAGTTCAGTTTATCTTTCAATCTAAATTCTCTACATAAAAATAAATATATTTAAGTTAAGGGAACTTAAGTGTTTGTCATTTTTTTGTTCATTACAGTTTAGTGTTAGTTGGATGTAACTAAAATCTAGAGTACACTGGTGAGTTGTTTTATTCTAGTATGGGACTACTCATCTGTGGGCACCCACGACCTTACCAAAGATTGAACCTAAATCTCTTGGAGATCATTTAGGTTTACTTCAGTTAGTTTATAATGTGGGTGGTGATCATTCATTGTCACTGTTGGTATCAGTTTCACTTACTATATAACTGAACTCTACTATCATAATAATCAGCTGATTAGTGAACTACTTCAAGTTTCTCATATAACTAATATGGTCCATTTCCTACCACAAAATACAACACTTTATCGTAAATGCTTGCTTTAATTTAGGAGTATATAGTTTCAGCTTAGATATCGTCTATAAATTCACGTAAAGAAGTTAAAGTAAACTACTATAATTTACAGAGATATTCATTATACTTAAATATACTAACAATTGAAAATTACTCCAATCGATTTCAATAGATCAAAAGAAATCATATTCACTGTTGAATAAAATTTAGAAATGAATTTACTTGAACTTCACTTTTTACATCTATACTCATCTAATTCAGGTTAAACATAAAACAATTTGAAAGTAATTAAGTTTTAATTGTCATTCAGTAAAAAAGATTTATAGAATATGATATTAGTACAATCAAATAAAACAATTCACATATACTATTTACACTTATTTAAAGTAGAAATGATCTTTCTACAAATGAAACATATATTAACATTGTTGTAGAACAATTTAGATAGTTTACTTCATTATGAAATAGGCAATTAATGTTATTGTGTAAGTATAACAAAACTAATGAAAGTTGGATAATTCAAGTAACTACTTCAAAGAATTCAATAATACTAAAATTTTCTATCTGACTTGTATGTCTTTTACATGATTCTAAAACTACAAGAATACAATCGAACTTCTAGGGACAATAAGAAAAAAAAGTGGAAAAGAACAATTAAAATGAAGCAACTGGTTATTAGACTGTGAATTTCACTAATTCATTAACTGATATCTAAGCATACATCTACTGAAGAGAATTAATCATCACTATAAAATTTCGACATATTTCATTGTTTAGCATTATTTATTCTAGAAAAAAAAATGCTACCAATTTTTTCTTCTCCATATTTGTTACTATGTTTGCTTTTGTTTTCAACAAGTAAACTGCATAGTAACAAAACGATTTATCACATGTTTATGCATAACAAGTAATTGATGTAATACGTATATAATAAATATAAAGAGAAAAGAATCATTATGAATCATCATCATTGTTGTTGTTAATGATGTTGTTGATGATGATGATGATGATAATGATGATGATAGATCAATGATACTTAATGTCATATACACCCTTTGTATAAAAACTATTCAGATCAAACTTAATCGATTTGCATTGAGTGTCGATCATTGAAATGAGAAAATAATCCAAAAGTGAAACAATAATATACTGAATTGTTGTATTAATTGATTGTAATTGTAATTTGTATTATAACATTTTTCCCCTATTCAAGACTTCAGTGTGTGTTAGTCACAAGCTTTTTTATAGTGTGTTCAAATGTTAATATGAGCAGCGAACGTTGAATATATCTATCTAGGTAATGACCATAAGAGAGGGTAGGACGCTACACCTTATATAAAATTAAAATAGATTTAGTTGACTGAATTCGTCACAGACTGACGTTTGGGAGAGTACTAGTGAAAATTTAATCAACTACAACTTAATACTAATCTTCACAAGCTATCTCAATTCAGTTATAATAATTAGCTCACTAACGACTAACTGTAGGATGTTCCTGAAGCTTCAATGAGAAGTCGTGGCTGGTGGAGTTCAGACTTGTCGGGAGTCAGAAAGTTATCACCAACGAAAATAGATGACAGCTGCACCACATCACAGAGTGACGGAAGAGGGAATTGTACCACTAGATACCATTTGGTCCAGTAGTGCGGATGGTTAGGTGTCTTATCAACCTAAAGCTCCTTGGGCTAAATCTAAGGAGGCTGACTGTCAAGTTATCCAACGTTACTCTACTAAAATCAATCTGTGTCGAATTCATTCACCTAAAACTAAATACGAATCTCTACAAACCACCTCAGTTTAAAATAGACTTATTTTATTAGTCTCTTCCATTGGTAAGGAAGTTCAGAATTTAGCTCTGAATTCAATGTACTTTTTTAATGATGAAACTATGAGTTGTTGTTAGGATGAACTTGTATATTCCTGTTAATTTCTTATAGACTGAAGCTGGTTTGTCTCTGTTGCTATATGTGTATCTTGAGCGGATTACCTCGATACACCGGTTATTCACAAGTATTACTTAAGTTGGATTGTGACTGGCAAATGAGTCCCAAATAGAACGAAACTGGCATCCTGGATTCCACCTACCAGTCACAATCCAACTTAAGTAATATGAGTTATTATGTTATTAACAAAGAAGTTGTAATGTGAGATAATTTAACCTTCATATATTAAATAGTTATGCAACAAGAAGACAGTTTGTTAGAATTGTGTGGTTTATAATTGAGCATACGCATTACGAAACCAGGAAACATAAAGATGATAAAGAAAACCAATTAGAAAAATATACCATTCCGGATATTTGACTAATATCAATTCAGTAGATTTCTTATTAATGTATATAATGCTATTGGACTATTTAAAATGTATTGTAGAAATGTATTTAGCATAGTTCTAATAAGTTTCAATTCCTCATTATATTAGATAAATTACCTCAATGAGACAAATTAATTTAAACCTAATGTTATTGGATTCACTCTAGATACAAATAGGTTTCTGTAGCTGATATCCACCGAATATTGATTTATTTCAGTTCAATAACTAGATATGGATTAGTGTACTTTACGCCAAATATGGTGTATAATGATACTATCCAGTTGACTAAACTGAAGTGGCAGTAAGTTATAACCTGCAATTTATTGACTGAAAGTCAAACACTTTAACCATCTAGGCACCCTTTAATTGTAATAAGTACATTCCTAGGCAATTACTGAAGTTAGGATAAGCTTGTTCAGAAAAATTATTCTGATTATTATCATTACAACAACAGTATATTGAAAAAGAATTTGAAATGATCATTTGATTTAACGATTATTGTCACCATCGGTTGATATGACTTACAGAATTACTATATAAGAAGGCTAGCAATAGATAGTTGATTCCTTTTATCATTAGATTTTTTTTTGTGAAGAGTATTTACTCCCACCTTCAACTAAAATGCAGAGTTGAAATATGTAATTCAATTCAATCACAATAATTATGAAACCACTGGAGCTAATTTCAGGATCAATAATTTTTTCACTCATTTCATAATGCAGTATTTATATGATCAGTCTCCAACAGATGATCTGTTATTGTGGCTATGTTTCTTTTGTTTTTTTATTACAAATGATTGCTTTCATAACAACATTTCTGCAACAATACTATCGTGCTCACTAATAACCAGATCCCATATAAGTTAATATTCAACTGAGAAACCATAAGAACTGGAATTCATGTATATCAGAGGGAGATGGATAAGCATCATGCGATCTTCAAAGGTTATATTGATCTAGGTCAGAAATTTTATCGCTGAATTCTAACTCATTTACTCCACGAAATATCATAATTTTATTGATGCCTAGAATTTATGAGTTTATTAAATCAAAAGTGAGATTTCGATTACCTGAAACTGTTTCCATAACACCCTACTACATACGCCCTTTTGTTTTATATTCTGTAAGCATTACTATTACATCCTTCCAGATTTATTTATGCCTAACATTTTATTCGTTGTGGCGAATTGATTTTTAGTTAATTATCGGCAATGACGTATCTAGTACTTTTGATAGCCTTTCTGTTCATTTAAAGTGTGAGTGCTTAATATAAGGATGCAAATTACAGTAGGAATTTTATTTCAAACCATACGGTAAAGGTGGGTTACATTTAACACAGACAAAACAGACAACTATGAATAACCCTATACTTTAGTGAAAATGATACAGCAGTATATAGAATAAATCCATTAAATGAAAAGGAAATGAGTGAAATTCCTTGATGAACACACTTATTAACCTCTGAAAACATTGGAGGTGACATGGTGACTTTATTAATCATATGAGAATTAGGAGAAGAAGTGGATACTTATTTAAAATGGGTATATCAATCGTAAATGTGAATTTATTAACATCTAACAACAAGGTAATAGTTACACCTTGGTCTAACTTTGAATTAGAAAAGAAAATGATTTGATGATGACATTTTTTACATGAAACATTTTTTCATTGATTGAACACTGAGTAGTAACGGATATCATATTTATTTAGGCTTTGATATTGATCGAATTCAGTTGATGAAATGTCGACCTAGTCACTGGCATGTATAACATACAACTGGATTAAAAAAGTTCGATCACTATTAAGAACTAGATAAACATGGGATTGATCATAATTTTGAGATCCGAAGAAATCAATCTTCGCTTACGAAAACCTTAGTTGTTGCTTCTGTCACAATGAAATCAGTTTATGGGTATCCGAATCTCAGATGGATTACTCCTCTCTTCATTACATGTAGCAGGTATACTAAAACCGTATTTTGAAGTCTTGTATTCACATTATTTTTATCACTTGAATGTTTCGTTTACTGAACTTAAAAACTATAACAATGAAAGAGAGGTCAATATCAACTATGCTGATATTATAATTATTAATACAAGAAAATGCTAATAATACTAATTGGACAACCTACCAGTATGTGTTCTTTTGTGAATTTTTAAATTCTCACTACGAGCAAATACTTTCATACATCCACTGAATGGACAAGGGAATGGTTTTTCGCCCGTATGTACACGTATATGATTCACAAGTTTATATTTTGCTTTAAATGGCTTTCCATCTCGAACACAATCTTTCCAATAGCATGTATGATCTAACTGTTCTGGACCTCCGACATGTTCTAATGTGATATGATTTACTATTTCTGTAACGGAATCAAATACTCGTGAACATGGTTTTGGTAATGAGCCGGGTATCGTTGGCACAGGATCAATCCATTGACAATAAAGTAACTCACCATTCATCAGATTTCTTGTTTCGCACGTTGGTATCGATGTTAAAGTGGTTGAAGCGATATGCTGATTAGTTGATAAACGATTCGTTAGTAAATGTTGTGGCAAATTGTATAATTCACGTCCTGTAGAAGTTGAGGACGTAGAAACAAAAGAATAAATTGCCTCTGATATTTGGTTATTCACAGTGACAGATGAGATAGGTGTGGATGTTAAATAATTTGTCGACTTAGTGCTTCCTATAGTTTGGTCACATAAATTATTATTGCTTATTTGTCTATCATTTAAATACCGATAAAGTTGTGTACGATTTGATGTTGATGAAGATAGTATCGTTGAAGGATGTGTATAATTAAATGATGTTGGATAAGCAGCGGCAGCTGCCGCAGCAGCTGCTGCCATGCCGGTTGAATAAGATGATAAAAAATTTGCAGCTGAATATTGCACATTATTAAATGATGGCTGTGGCCATAGATTTGTTACAGAAGCATCGCCTGCTGGAACGCTTAATGAAGTTTCAGATAAATCTTCATTCAATGTAGGTGAAGAAATGTAGCATTGTGGATATAATAATTTTAAATGATTCGCAGTAATTGATTCTTTCGGTGAATTTGTTTGTTGATGTTGTAAACGACTAAATGAATTATATGAATCTGAACAAATAAAATTTTCATTATTATTTGCTTGATTTGATAGATAAGATAGTGCATAATTTAAATTTCCACGACTATTGTAAGCAAGTGCTGTATCAGACATCAAAGTCGATGATGCTGCTGATGAAGATGATGATGTTGACAGAGAGTTGGATGTATAAGGAGAAATTGTTGAAAATAAATTGTCGTTGTCATTTTCATCTCTAGATTCACTTGTTAGTCGATAATTTCCAATAACCGGCACATTCGTTGTGTAATCCGACGGTACTGGCACTGGTACTGGGAGTGCTTGTGTAGTAGTACTTGTTTGATATTGTTGTTGGTGGTGAGGAGGAGGATGAGAATGATGTTGATGCGATGACGACGATTGTGATATTGCATCATTTGGATAATAATGAGAATAAATCAATGGTGTATTTGATAGGTGGGAAGTTTGTGATCTTAATTGGGATTGTGACGGAGTATTAACCCTAGGTGGAAAAATATTGTATAATTGTGTGTGCATTTTGTTATTATCTATGTTTTATTGTCGCTGATTGTATCTGAACTGAGGGGGGGGGAATCAATATCAGAAAATCAAATTTGTTATCAACTGTCTATTTGTTTGTTTTGACCTATTTTTTTCACAAAAGATACTCAGTTGGAATTGTATTCAATTAGTACTAATCAGTATGAAACATGTTAGGGTCTTTTTGGAACCCTACTGAATGATCGACAGGTTGTCTAATGTAAGATATAGGTCATAAATTATAACGAACTATTGTCTATTTGAAACCACGTGGTTGCCTCGCCGTTGGTAATTTCATACATTCAAAGTAACGGGAAACGTATTCGTATATGATATAGGTGACAAAGCCTTGACGACAGAAACTTCAGTGATATTATTACTCACCAGGATATAGTACACTTGTAAAACTACAAAAAATATATTTCTTGAAGCCCCCTTACGGCGTAATCAAGTAGTACACTGTCCGGGAGGTTTGGATAGCACGCTGAGTGATGACACTTTACAAATGGTCAGCTTTATTCCCTGCTGCGTCTGGTATCAACAGATTTATCATTTTAGTATTATGAATATAATTTGACTTTAAGTTAACGAATATTTGTTACCTGTCTATCAGGTAATCATATCTGATTAGGATGCTGTTATGCGATAGGTTAAAAGAAAAAATTAACCACCTACTAAAGAAAAAAAAAATAACGAATTGTTATAATGTCCCAAAAATATTAAAGGGTGGTGTATCTTCATTACCACCTAGAGTGAATATAATTAAGGGGTAGACAAATAATAATAAAACTGTAATCAAGCCGTAAAATACCATAAAATGATTGGCAGAAATAATATTGGTTTTCAATACTAGAACTAAATTACTTGTAACTACATCTATAACGGTAACATAGTTATAATTATAATTGATTATATGATTGGTTAATATCTTAGATTATGCTATTGGTGAATTAAAACAATACAAATCTAATTGGTTAAATAGTCAATTGCCTTAAATTGATGTTTATTTTATTTTCTAAGTAGAAGAAACAAAAAAAATGTCTACAATTGTTTAATCATTGTCTATTGATTTACAAGTATTCTCTATAAAACACTTAAATTTAACAATCAACTTAAAATTCATTTAAACTAGTAATGACAATAAATGTGAAATCAGTTGTATGCCAAAGTATATTGATAGATTAAAGCATTGGGTTTTCTGGTTTATTTATTTGGATTGTGGCTGAGAAGCGTAATTCAAGAAGTATGTTTTGCCATATTTGAGATTCATCGGATGAATGTGCATGCATCCCCGTGTTGATGTTCACACCGGGATTCGAATTCAGTTCGTTTCGTGCCAAACGCCACCACGTACACCACTAGGCTACTAAGTCCAGACAACTACACTAATGCAACAGCAATACATACATAACTACAATATATCTAAATCTTCCTGTCGGCTTGTTATTGGTTGAAGTTGATCAGTCTCTGTTGTCATATGGGAATCCTGAGAGGATTGCCTCGATACAGCGATTATGCACAAAAAAATACTTGTGAATAATTGCTATATCAGGATGCTCATATGGTAACAGTGACTGATAAAATTCAGTCAATAACAAATCAACAGGAAGATCTAAATACCTTCTAATTTTAGTTTATATAATTGTTTATCATGATCCTTCTTTTATTTTCTGTGAATTTTCTATTTTAATGAATCTGCATGAATTCTGTAAGGTTAAACATTACAGAGTTTACGTTTTTGGAACAAAAATAAAATTTGATATTTAGTAGAGTGAATTAACTTTAGTAAAACAACCATTGAAAACCAAAAAGTAATGAGCATGTGTTTGATACTAGTATAGTACTTCATCAGGAAAATTCTATAGTTTGATAAGTGATCAAATTAAAGACTTACAGGGTTTCCTGTGGGCGCTTAACATTTAGATTGCTAAATTAGCATACATTTCTTACATCAGTGAATTAACTAATATCAATGATGTGTACACGTATATCATCTAACGTTATTGGACAATACTAGTCACATTTTCTAATCGTAACTTCCAGAAACTCACCTATTGAGAATAAGTTTAATAAGCATCGGATTATTACAACTGAGTGTTGTTAATAATTGTTGTAGTTAAAAATATTAACATTGAGCGTCAACATAATTTTCCGAATACTTTGAACTCAGCATGGAGCCTAAATGTTCCGGCTACGACCTTTCGTCGATACGTTGTTGAACACTACTGAAGAGTCACAAACTTTCTAAGCAAAATATTATTTATAAATATTTGAAA
Source organism: Schistosoma mekongi (assembly GCA_034768735.1). Taxonomy (NCBI): domain Eukaryota; kingdom Metazoa; phylum Platyhelminthes; class Trematoda; order Strigeidida; family Schistosomatidae; genus Schistosoma; species Schistosoma mekongi. The sequence continues at coordinate 15,170,956 of CM068309.1, read as the reverse complement.
GGTTTTGTCTCGATACGCTTTATTTTTGATCCGGTGATCACTATTACTGTTTTATGTTGTTTATAAGGTTTTCTTGAGGGAGAGCCTTCTTCAGCATTCTCACTTATTTTAATCAAGTTATAATTAATATCTTTACTATTGTGTTACAATAAGTTATAATAAGCCTACAGTTACATTAAAACAATCATTCTTCATTGAATTCGTGAACTTCAGAGTAATGATAGTAAATATATACACGAATAGTGAAGCAACTGCATATGCTGAATGCCATACACATTAAATTAATGATTTCATTATGTTTCGCAAAACTATTTTTGAAAGTTGCAGAGAACAAACAAAGATTGAGCCCTGTGACGAACTCTTAACCTTCGAATAACTGAGTTGATATCTAAATAATCGTATTTCTAACTTCTATTCAAGAATTTGCTTGACCATCAACCGAAACTGTTAATAGGTAACAGTTACATAAAGGGATGTCTTAGGTGTTTCCGAATTATTTTCGTCGTTATGACGATAATATGACCAGTTATTTTATGAATTTGCCATCTGTACATAATTTAATACATCTACATTGAATGAAAAATTTGCATGAAATGTTTGCTTGGTTTAAGCGCCATTTTACGGGTTAAATAATTTAATCTAGTTCATTGCAATAACTTCTTTCTTTTTCTTTCAGGTAGATTGTTTACTACATTGTTACTATGAAAACTACTAACTTTATTTGTTAACTGAATACACCAAAATAATCAGATTTGCATACCGAAAATACAAAAAAGAAACATGCTGAGAAATGTTTGTGAGTGACTGTAACAAATATATGACAATATCACTAGCTAAACAAACAGATAAGTAGTGTGAAGCTATGTCACGTTTCTGTTACATACTAACTGCCCTGAAAGAAGTCAGATTAGTTTACCTTGTACACGATAAAGTTACGATTGTGGTGTACGTAGAGTAGCTTCTACTGATTACACTCATACTCAGTAATAAGGCAGAAGGCAGAAGACAGCGATTTGTGGAGTGGAATGTATATTTGATTGTAAGTAGAAAGTAGACGGTATTTTAGCGTCAATGCTGACTGTTTATGAGTGAAGTTATTTTTTACTGTGTGCTGTGTCATGATCTGGTGGCGATACTTGGCCGACTAGTCGTGTCTATTAAAACAAACGTGATTGACATCAGGGAGGACCGCTTACACAACTATTTATTTTGAAGAATTATTTACCGATATAAGTTTACTGGCAATAAAAAAATAATACTAAACAATGTACTCAAGATATGTTATTTCATGAACAAAACATTATTATTATACAAATGTATTCTACTAAATTATTATCAGAGTTCATCCTTACCGATGACTTAAATGTTTATAATTAAGATGCATGCTTGTTAAGTGTAAAATAGATACCATTGACTACACTAAATGAACGACATTGAGTTTAATGAATTAAATAAAATTGGATATATGCATTATCGTATACCGGCTCACCTATACAATTTACATTGTGATTTTAGAGCTATTAGCCTAGATTGCAATTCACAGTCGAAAATCACAGTTATTAATGACTAGTTTCAGGCCAGTGAACAATGCTATGTCCGTCTAATTTTATAGATCATGCTATTATATAGTTATCAGATTGAGCTGTTCGACATCGCTTGAGCTATATTGTGTATGCAAAGTGTTTCAGTTACTGTCAATTTTGATATCACGAATTGGTTTGAATGAGACAGCCATTGATAAATTCGTGATGTCAAAATTGACAGTTAACTATCTCCACAATCCACCCCCGAATTGCTTCAGTTATTGTTAAAATAAAGTTCCGAACCTAAATTTTATGCTATTTAACAGTCAGAAATAAGGCTTACCTAACATTTTCAGTGGACTTATGATCCATGATGAATGTGTGCCAGAGTCAATGAAGTTCACAGTTTTCAATAGTTACAGGTATGACCAGTTATCATGTGCTCGAAATCTAGTTCAAGGGTCTTCTGTGGACTACATCTAAGCCACCTTACATCTAAATTGCAGTTAGCTAAACAGTAAAATAAAAGATCAAGAAGATAACTAAATTACACTTCACTTTATTGTTCCCATAATTTTTAGATTTAACTGTCAATGTGTAAAACGAATGTGTATGCATACAATATGACACCGAAAAAGTAATAAACAAAATAGATATCAATAATAGATGATAATGGAAATAAAGATAATGTCAAATAACTTGTATTTGATTGTTCAGTATTCAATAATGTCATTTATCAATTTCAAATGTCAATTTCTTGATCCATTTTCAAAAAAACATGTTATTATACCACGTATTATTAAAAGACACAAACGAAGATTGCATTATACTATAAACATTGAAATAGCTAAATTAAACTTAAACAGTTACTTCGATCATGAGATGATCAAGAACAATGATGGAATTATTAAAAAATCAATATGCTAATATGAAAATATGCATTACATTTTATTGAGGTTATTTACTGTTACATATTTAAATGAAGCAATTATTTACACATGTAAATATTTTAATATTAGGGATATATACTCATGCCATGCTTGTTTCTGACCATTCATAATCAAAACAATCTTAGATGTATTAGAAATTAGAAATTAGAAAGAAATCTAAATAGTGATAGTATGTGGATACGATTCGATGATGATCTTAATAGGTGAAGGTAATCAGCAGTCAGATTTTAACGGAAATTCTATGGTAGTATGATAATTATCAGTATGATGCACCTATAGTATTATAGATGCTTATATTCACTGTGAGATTGGAACCTGTGTCCCACCTCCAGTATCATAGTGCAATACATAATGGGTGAACTTTATGTGGTGCAAGTGATTACTCATTATATTGTCGAGATGTCGATTCTGTTATTTTTCTATTCATATTACAATTACTGACAGAGTTCAAGCAATAGTCTAAGGACTGAACATGCCATGCATAGTAAATATATCCCAATGTTTTAAACTGTGAGGTTTACTGGTAGGCTGTAACATTCGAATTTCTGCTCAAAGAGTCCAAAAATATCCACTAATAAGTTTGTTGGAGGCCAAAGTAGACATCTGCTAACTATGTATTTCTCTTTGTGTCATGGTAATTTATTGTGTGGTGGGGTCTGTATCAGCTAATCGATTGAAAACAAATTTATTCTATTCACTGACCTGGTTTTCATATTCATCTCCAAGCACTACTAATGACAATGAATGACAGTTCACCAATATAGTAACATAATTGATGTTAGAAATACAAATAACTGGTTTCAACTAGATAGTGCAGAAATATAAGGAGGCGTCATAAAACATGAGTATCCTGGTCTACTCCCTGATGGGGATAGCGATGAGTATTGTTAAAGAGTCTGATTATAGTGAGACGGGTCGTCGATCACCTCCTGGTGTTTAGTGGCTGGTTATATCTAGTCCATGATGTGAATCATCTAACCAACTAACTAATAAGTACGTATCACACTATTCAGTTATAAGTAGAACGAATATATTAGTTCATGAGACAATAAATCACATGTCAATTAGTTATCTGACAGGTGTGATTCATCAGTTAGAAACACTTGAATAATGGAATTGAGATGGTTTGTAGTGATCGGTACTTTTAGTTGATTAAATACGTTACAAATTTATGTTGTCAGGGTACCGCTGAAAACTAGGGAACACTAGACAGCTGTTCTGTCCATATATGGGACCACTCAACACTGTTCATCCTAGATTCCGCAGAGCTTCAGGCTGAGAAACGCCTAACCGTCTGCACCATTCAGCAAACATCAAATAATAGGATTCTCACATTCATTAATTTGTGATATAGCCCAGCGATCGTCCATTGTCGGGTGGAATCTATGGTGTGCACTGCTGAGGAGTCCCATACTAGAATGAAACAGCTATTTAATGCTCCCTGGTTTTCATTGGTATCCTGCCTACCTAAATCTGTGACGTATTCAATCAACTTGAATAATTAGTGAAAAAGTAAAAGTTAGTCTCCATTTATCTTATACAATGAATAAAGGTGAATCTGTTCACAAAGTGAATAATTTCTTAATTTTTTATTAAACAACTTAAAATGTAGCATATAATATATTGTGGCTGTAGATAGTCAAAGAAATGGTTGTCAATTATAATGTTGATATTAGTTATTATAATTTGATGGGTTACGAATAAATTAAAATCAATTTACCGCGTCACCTTAACGGAGGTACACAATTTATGGAATGAAGTGATCTCAACATTGTCATTGTTCAGAAAATGTTTAGTACCCCTGAATTTCAAGTTATACGTCCATTCACTGGTTGAGTGATTCAGATTAGTGTGTAATCACTAACCCTGGGGGGGAGATCCTTTAAAAATATACATCTACAATCCTTCAATAGAGTTCAATCCAATGTGCTTTAGTCGAGTTAGAATCTGGTGTTGAATATTGTCAGCTTTAATTAATTTATGATATAATGCTATTTTTATTACTTAACATTGATAAGCTGTTGGCATCACATCTTCACGGGTTTGCATTATATAACTGGAATTTCTACAAGTAATGTCTTTATATAATAATAGTTTGCTTACTACTAACTAGATCCCTGTTGTTTTAGCAAGGACATGTAACAATAGAAGTTGTCTAATGTCACAATGAATCAAACAGTACCAGATATGTTGGGTGATATCTGCACATTTTACAGACTGAGGTGGAAAATGTGATAGTCGAATTCCGAATCAAATGTTTAAATTATTGTGAGTAGTGTAACTTAAAGTTTTTAAGTTTTGAAAATAAAATGAAGCATTAACAGTGCAAAGTTAAGTCCATCATATCATTTTGCATAACCTCTTTCATTGTATCTTCTCTAAGCAATTCCATCCTTTCTTTATCGGAGTATATTTGAGTCTAAAGTTTTAAAATTTTATTCATCTGGATTACAAAGAACTAAATTTTTTTAGTTTTCTGTGGTCAACTATGAATTTTGGTTGAGGTTGTACACAGTGCATTCATTGTACAGTAATTGCGTGTTAGCCCAGCACTTTCAATTACTTTATTTCAATCAGCTGATGAGTGAGGATTGGATATCAGAGTGCATTTTTTTACTAATGAATTCATTCCAATCTTCAAATCTCAATATATTCTTGTTTATTTCCCAGTATGTCTGGCTACAGCATATTCAACGTTTTAATAGAAAACATTTATAGATTATTCCAAACGCTTGAATACAAATTACAAGCTGCTAAGTGACATTCACCAACTAGGTAAATAGAAAAAAGACCGAAAGTGCCGAATACAACCTATTTAGAGAACATGTAAAACTTTGCGGATAACCTCATTAGTGTAGCAGTACTGTAACTTTTTTGAGACAAAGGAATAAAGTAAATCCTAGTAGTACTGCAGTAGAGAAATTACTATGCTAATGAATGTAAAACAATGTAACTTTAGAGTGATGCTAGATGTGATAATACTGCATAGTATTCTCTCTTTCTGAGCTACGCCCTGTTACTTACTTAGGTCATTGTAGCCTAGGTAGATATGGACCTTGTAGAATGCAGCACATTTTATTTAAGGTGTCATTATTACACTTCATCATTTATTAGTCTTTTTATTAACATAAATAGAATTTCAATATTTTATTGTTTCAATCTTGTTGGAATAACGCTGGTTTGTTCGGATTAGCAATTAAAGTGGTTGTTAGGAGATTAATTTTGACTTGTACTCTTTACTGAAGTCGGTTAGGTAGCGTTAAAGACCAAGGAATAGTGTACAGATGTTTCGATTTAGTAACGGATTCACTATAAGTTAGGACTTTCAACTATATCACCTATCGAACCAAGGATATTTGATTCTCGCGGAGTATAACTAACAGTTAGCATAAGTGGACTAGAGAAGGGGCAGTGGTAAAATTTTCACCTTAATCAATTTGTGATATACGACGATGATCATCTAATATAATTGATGATAACTGTTTCACTCTTAACATACTTGAATTTCATCAGTCATAACTTACTACTAGAATTTTCAGGACATTGTAAACAGATTGAACTGGGAATCTCACCATTCACTTCAACACCTGAAGATTCTCAATTTTATCACTGAGATAGAATCTAAACTATTCACTACTATGTCTAATACTAGATTTTCAGTAGTGCTTAAATAATACGCTTACTAATAACAAATGTTTTGATAGCACGAATTGATCTGAATCAGACAACCATTGATCACCTGGAAGCGCTGGAGAGCTGTTTCGTCCTAGTATGGGACTTCTCAGCAGTGCGCATCCACGACCCCGTCAGGGATCGAACCCAGGACATTCTGGCTCCGCGCGCGACCGCTTTACCATTGGACCACTGAGTCGGCTCCCAATGTATCACGCGCAATGTATCACGAATTGGCTGAATTGGAAATATCAACCGTTGGGAGCCGACTCAGTGGTCCAATGGTAGAGCGTTCGCGCGCGGAGCCAGAAGGTCCTGGGTTCGATCCCTGACGGGGTCGTGGATGCGCACTGCTGAGGAGTCCCATACTAGGACGAGACGGCTGTCCAGTGCTTCCAGGTGATCAATGGTTGTCTGATTCAGATCAATTCGTGCTATCAAAATTGAATTAAACAGTTAACTATCTCTACAAACTCCCCTAATTGTAACAAATGTTTTATTATCTTAAGATAAATCATTTTATTGTAAATTCATCTGATTAACATAATATTAACTAGAAGAATACAAATAATAAAAAGTTGTTATTTATCATTAGATCATATTTTCAGTTCAATTATTCATACCAGATGTATTTGATTTAATCTTATTTATTTTTAATAGAATTCGGACACATAGAACTAAAGTATTATGTAATTATGCATCGAAATCAATGTCTACTGTAAAGTATGCAATAATTTTAAGTGAAGTTAACAAAGAAATTTTACATCAAATAAAGTATCATCATATTGATGTCAATGTGATCATGTCAATCATTAATAAAGTAGTTTAACATGTAAAAGAATATAAAATCATTTGATGAATATTGACTGTATGATTAAAATCATCTAGAATTTTTGGGCATATTATATTATGATCTAATAAGAATCTGTTAGAAAAACAAAAGTAGACATCAAGTAGGATTGTACACTTGAAATGATTTACAATTTTAAATGTTAAAAGAAAACTAAAAATTTAAGTTCTTTTCATTAGATGAACTTGAGATTGAAACTATAGATTATTACAATATGATTGCTTCCTTCCTTCCTTCCTTCCTTCCTTCCTTCCTTCCTTCCGTACTTACTTACTTACTTACCTACTGCAAGTCTTAGAATAGACTGAAAGGTTACATTCCAATGTGAATACATTATAATTCATTCTGTTTTTAAATCATTAAACAAATTACATATACATATATATGATGTTAATTGATTACTGTACTAAGATTCTATTCAGTAGTAGAATCCATGACACGCGTCTAATCATAATTCAAACTCATTCGTTGAATGCATATATATTCTAGTGTTAATTCAAATTGATTGTCGAACTCCTCAAACGCTAACGCACTATTCTTTCAGCTACTAACTTGTTGTGTATTTAAACTTGTGACGAAAAGATTATATTGGTGACTATGTAATGAACATATTTAGAAAAAATTGGTTGATTAATTAAAGTCTTATGTATCAATAACAGGAAAATACAAACCATTAATAATTTTATTTTAAATGTTAAGGAATTCATAATGTTTGATAAGTTACAGGAATATGCTACCATCACTTATGAGACTCCTTATTTTGAATTTCACTTAATTAATTTTACTGATTTCTTATATAATTTGGATTGTAACTGGCAAGTAGAATCCAGGACGCACGTTTCGTTCTATTTGGGACTCATCGGCTGGATGTACCTGCATCCCAATGTTGATATTCACACTGAGATTCGAACTCAGTCCGTTTCGTGTCGAACGCCACCGCGTTCACCACTAGACTACTGAGTCCAGACAGTCACACTTGTGCACACTTGTGTGATTTCTGTACAATCGAATTTATTAAAATAATAATGTGTATCATAGCTTAATGAGTGGGATCTAAACATTATTATTTTTTCTATAGCTTTAGACTTAAAAGGAAATTCTTCTTGAAACCATTGAATGTTGGTTCAGTACAACTTTTCAGGTAAATTCCATTATTAACAAAGGATTGTGAACTTCACCATTTTAATGCATTTTCAAAGACAGTGACTCTTTTAAGAATGTCAACCTTTCCTAAAGGGCTCTTTCTAACACTTTAGCTGAAACCTTGACCAAAGTTGCTGACACTAATTAATTTAAGTTAAACAAGCATACAAAGCAGTGAAGCAGTGATTGTTTACTTCTCTCCGTAGTTAGTATCAGCAGGTAAAATATATCGTCACAGATTGTAAACCACACAAAATAAGGGTATAACTTTCTATGTCATACTCTATAGTTACGATAATCACCTAAATAACAAATTGCTATATATTTCATCTCTAATTAGTAATATGTAAAATTATGCACACCCTACAGTTTTGCTGGTCATGATTTGAATTCAAATAATATAACTGCCAATAGTCACATTAATTACTTGTGTAACAGACTGCAAGCTAATTGATTTAAATCCATCTTTGTCTATTAATCGTTTATATGTCAGGTGGTTGGAGGAGGTTAATAGGAAACTCTGAACATAAGTTTCGTGCAATTTGGCATTCATCATGAATAGATTTAACTAATCCATATAGTGGTATTCTGGCCAACATCAAACAAATTCGAAGTATTGGATGCTGTTACTAAGTTCTTCAAGCCGTTATTGATCACCTGTAGAATTGAAATATCTACACTGACTGTTCAGTAAATAATCGTCAATCTTATTTTTAAGTAGTCCTTAGTTTTGATTGACCAGGTTGTACTTAGTACATGTGATCTGGGACTCTTTATACCAGCAGTCATTTTGCAGAAATAGTAGTATACCTGCCATTTGCCTATGACTAATTGTTTGCATATGAGTTTTCCTTCTAACTTTTAGCCCAAACAATATACAAATAGTAGTTATAAGCCACTAAGTAATCAAGTCGTAATCTTTTAATTTCGACATTTCTCTGTCTCAAACACCACGAAACCATGAGAACTAAAATATGCCTAACACCAAGCTAGTTTTTAAACTATTAATTTAGTTCAATTGGGATGGCTATTTCTGTGTAGTTTGGTATTTTGATTAATTGAATACGTCAAAGGCTGATGTTAGTAGGGTACCATTGAAAACCAAGGAGCAGTGGAAAGATGTTCCGTTCTAGATATTTGTCCTGGATGATCTTTGCGCTATATATCATAAATTGATGGAAGTAGAAAATTTACCACTTGATACCGACCCAGGGGTTCAGAGGGTTAGGCATTTGCAGCCATTCTGAAGCCCCTGCGGCTGGTTCTGATGTTTGCACTTTTAAGGAGTTCCACACTAGAACGAAACAGCTGTGCGGTGCTCCCAGGTTTTGTATGGTACCCTGCCAATATTAATCTGTGACGTATTCAATCAGTTAATAATTTAGTAATGATCTGACTTATATTAGCATGTTTGTGCATATGAACATTTTTGATGACTTTAAAGAACTAGGAAGAATAAGAAATTCTTCAGGAAAACATTTATTTTGTGATGTGGTTTTAAAACACCATTTTAATGACAGTTCGTTGGTAAATCTACGTTCATAATTCAATACACTGTAATATGAAGTAATAAGACAATATTGGAGGCGGGGGGGGTGAACTAAACATTTATTTCATTCAAGATTGTCTTAGCATATTCTTGACACAAATTCACACTTTTCTAGTGTCGAATTCTACATTCTCCACTAACCTCTATACTAACAAGTTACCATATGCATAATAATGACTAATTAAGAGAGGTAATTAACGGAGTTATAGTATGGAGTGCTAACAAATTAATTTTGGCCATGCTAGATGTGTGATAAACATCGCTAATGATAATGAATTGACTGAAGTTAGAAATGTAAACTACTGAATACTAACTCAACTCTCTGAAGGTTAGTTCGTTAAGAATCATGTATATTCTAGTTTTCAATGGTTTCATAACTATAATCAGTCTGTGATGTAAAATTATAACAGTCTAAATATGCTTCATTGATGAGTGTCAGGTAACATATTATCAGTGAAATCGTCTGACTATTGAATATTCATTTTATTGTTATACATCATTCAATCAGTTACATTATTACTATGTTTATCAACAAAATTCATGTAATTTGTTGTTTGTATTCATTACACAGTGATCTCAACTTGGTAGTATTTGCAACCAGGAAACAGTGGATAGACGTTTTATCCTGGTAATAAACTCCTCAAAACTGAACACTGACTCCATCAGAATTTAGGTAGACTATAAAATGATAAGTAAACAACAGAACATTCATTCGATTATCAACTAATGTTTTCATTGGATTACAAATAAGAATAAAGCGTTCGCGTCAACCTGAAGCCCCTGGTGCGGAATCTGGGGTGCACACTGCTGAGGCGTTCCACACTAGAACGAAACAGCTGTCCAGTGTTCTCTGGTTTTCAGTGGTACCCTGCCAACATCAATCTGTGATATATTCAATCAAGTATTTTATTTACTAATTTTCATTAATTTCATTTTCACACATAATCTAACTGAAGTAGAATTATTGTGTTTTATGAATCATAGAGATTGAATAAGTTAACTTGAATAGAAATAGGAAAGAAAACGAAAAAGAAATCCAATTCAAAAATTACAATAATTTATTACGTAATAGGATTAGATTCCTAACTGACTGGAGATTAAATTTAATGAAATTAGAATTGTTATAAATTTTGTTTTCTTCTGAAACAAAATTTCTAACTATGCAGGACAGTAGAAAACACTTCTGTTTTTATTGTCTTGGTAACATAATCGAATCCACTTAAGGTGATTTATGCAACATACAATTGAAATATAACACTTGAGTGATATTAACTTTTGTGACATGTTTCTTTTTTCAGATAACAACCATAACAATTGAAACTTGACAACGAAATAACCTCGAGTTGATCAAATATATTTTTTCAGAACAACTCCGTCTTCTCATTACACTATCGAAATGTATAAAAGGGACTAATTGTTTTAAACAAAATAACAACTATATATATATATATATATATATATATATATATATATATATATATATCGATCATGTTGTAGTCTGTGAAGTCCAGAATCCCCTGTCAACTTGCTACAATTGCCTAACATCAAAACATAGTAATTACAACGTCGAATTACTTAGATATATGACTGTACTAGGACGATACAGTTCGATTAACATTATGAGCTATAACACTGTTTACATTTTAAAATGGCAAGATCGTTTGACACCATGTATTATTCCAACTCACAATCAATATTACACAATTATGTATGTAGCTTATTATTATTATTGTTATTAAAATAGTATGAAGTAAAAGGAATTGTTTTCCTTATTGTTCTTTTGAAAGATTGAAGTAGATCTTCTGCGTTTATACCTTTACATCAAAAAAATAGTATAATCACTGTTAACATGATTAAAACTATATTAATTTGTGATATAGCGAAACGAACATCCATTGTTATCGGATGCAATGAATTCAATCAACTAAAACTTAATATCAATCTCCACGAATTACCTCAATACAATCAAAACTACATTAAGCTGATTTCGGTTTATTCAGTATAGAAAAAAGGCTAATGTCATCGAGTAAAAGTGACTTTCATATCAAGAAGAGTGCATGATTTGATCAAATAAGTATTGATTATATAATAATTGTTATGTTGTTTTAGCAACAGCTTATTATCCTCTATTGCGAAATGTGAAACTTGACGATAAGGTAGATCTGAGTTCAGCGTTCAGTCATTGTCACCACTGTTATAAGATTGGCCGATATTACCGATCCCGGCTATCTGCAACGCTATGTCTTACAGATAGCACCCAGCCTTGGTTTAATGTATTACTTAAGCACAATGATCCGATGATTTATCAAGAAGCCGATTAACCACTCACACGCATGTATTATTATTGTGATATGAACCAATATTGTGCAATGTATGGCACGATATTGACCAATCGCTTGTCCTCTTCCAATCTTGTCAATAATATCAACTACTTTCAACTTTAGGCATGGAAACAAATCTTTTAAGTTATTTTCCAAAGGCTAACTATTAAATAAGGACCATGTATATGTTAGTTTAATGAAGAAAAGAAGTAGTAAAAAAGCCTTGTTACTCAAAAAGAATATTTTGTGTGTGATACATTCTCCGAACTGTATGATTTAACTTTAAATTTTACACTGTCTTTGTAGACATAAACATCATCGCTTACTTAAGAAGAAATGATAAACATTATATCCTGCTAATGTCAGTTTTAATTTGTTGTGATGCATGATTGGATTGCCAGTTGATATCTTCTTGGGTATAGTCTTTGATCAAATCACGACTTAAGTTTGAAAAATAAGGACTGATGTAACTTTATCTCCGAAGGTATCTAAGTGAGATCTGAACTATTAAGTTTCAAAGTCTTTGACATCATGGTACCATCATCAAGATAACCGACATGTATAAGCAAAATCCTGTTTTTCGGAATGTGATGTAGTTTCCTCTAGGTTGGTAGAAGAATCTATGTCGTATCACGAAGTCATATATCGAGTCACTCAATAAATTCTTTATATTTTAACAATATCTCCATCAATAAAATGTTTACTGTAAGATAATAAAAGTCTCACAACTATCAAATAATTTAATCCAGAGAATAAATAACTGGGTTTATTCGTAATCAATATTCGTCATTGAATGATCTCTGTAGAGGTACGGTTAGAATACGGGATCACTAGACAGCTGTTGTATCTTGCTATGAACTCATCAGCAGTGTGCATCTGTAACTTCTGTATGAATCATACCAACGATCACCTGGTTTATTAGTAGATATTCACCTTTATACTTCTAAATATGCATCCAACAGTCCATATTTCCTATTTCAGTATAACAACTATTCATTAATGCTGATGACTATCTTAAATTCCGTACAGCTGTACTTTATTGCTCCTGACTTTTAACTAAAAGTTTGGAAAGTTATCCCTAAGTCGTTAATGAGTACTTGATTCTAATTTTAATAGGGAAGTGAAAAGTAACTTTGTTCACACTTTAAGTCACTTAGTAAACAAATGTGAATCCTTTTAAAATCTAAGATATTTGAGGGTGCGCGTGGTATATGACCAAGTTACGTTTGGATTATTACCAGAGCAACTTCTAACGATTGAACCCACTCTTACAAATGAGAAGAAATCAGAAGGCAATGAAGGATGGAAGAGAAGTTATATGTGATCGTGAATGGAGCGGCAATGGGATAGCAACGTCTAGGCTGGCAAACTAGAGAGAGTTGCTTGTTACGGTACGGCGTGACGTGATCTGGTGATGATGCGTAACCGAGCGCCTTCAACTTAGTAGTGTCCGCTAAAACAAACATGGTCAGCATCAATGTCGAAACCTATGTAACTATTTATTTTGTGGATTATTTACCGCTACATATTTAATTTCATGACAAGGAAGAAATAAATACGAAGTAATAGAAGACAATTTATATTCGTAATAGTGAAAAAAAGAAGATAAAACAAAAGTTCATTATGTCATGGTGAAGGATGCAACCACCCTCCCGTCTAAAATAAGTTTCATATTCTTAAACTAACTTCAATTGTTACTAACGTTACATGCAATAAAATTAAGAATAGCCACCTTCGAAATATTATTAAACTAAGCATTGTGTAGATCATAAAGGCTAATTTTAAATGTATTTTTTTGTTCGAATTTATTGAATACTGAATTTAAATTGTATCAATCTTATAGAGTTAAATAAATGACAAAAGAAAATCATTTTATTTAAACAAACTTTCTTTTAATTGATGTGAACTTGTCGTTGTTTACAAATGAGAAAACTGATCAATTATATTAATGTTCATGGTTCTTTCTCTCAAATAACAAGTCATTGTTCTCGCCTATTTGTCACTAATTAGTTACTTTTCCATATATATGATTCTCTTGATTAACTAAGACAGAGTAAGAACAAAAGATTTAACCGGAATATGATGAATTGATTTTTTCTTATCATTCTGTTCTCATTAACTGATTGTAACTTGTTTCAAAATGAAAATTATATAATAGATAAGCATTTGACATTTAAACCATTGAGTTGGCATCCGGTTGCCTACTTCATAATCTTCAGAAAGTTTTTGTTACTATAGGAGCTCATCCAACTTCATTGGTCAATACCTACTGTAGATTAGTTCTCATTTGTTGGGGGTGGGTTGTAGATGTGAATTTCAGAGGAAACTCATGTCATGACGAAATAGTAATTTAGTGCCTTATGATTCGAAACCTTCTTGATGTTAAACTATAATTTCAGCTGTAACAACATGTAAAATAATAAATAATATATGAATGATAAAGAATATCTCAACTGTCAATGCGTTAAGTGTAAGATCAGAGTTGGGATTATGAAAAATTTCGTATACATCAAATGCTTCACAGACAGATGCAGAAAATATTTAAAATGATCCTTTTATTGACAGCCCCATGACCTTTACTACTCAGCATCCAACACTTCGTCACAAATGTAAACAATATCAATTTTGAATTAATGGACATTGAATACGGAATAATAGATTGATTAATCAGTGCCTGTAGCCTCTTGTGGATCATGGGTAACTGACAAGCATTTTTCAACCAACTCTGTCCTCGAATCTCCTTTCCAATTCATCCAAAATGCTATTCACTGTTTTCATGTCTACCTCCAGTTCCCGGCTTAATGTGTTCTATGGTCTTCCTCTATTCATTTGGCCTTTAGGATTCCAAGTGAGTTCTTATTTTGTGATGATTTGATGATTTCCTTAATGTGTGTCTTATCTGCCTTCAGTATTTTTCTCCAATTTTTTCGTCTTCTGGAAACTGGTATGTTTTGTTCCACAGTATGTTGATACTGATGGTGCCTGGACGACGTATCCGAAGTATCTTTCTGGGTGAATCCAAGCTGTTCACTGTAGTCACTGTTTCTCCTGAAATGTTGAGGTTTTCATAATCCAACCAATCACCAGAAGAAAGGAAAGACAGGAGTAAGCAGTTCGGTCTGACACCAATCTTCGCTTGGAATGAATCTATGAGCTGCCCTTCATGTACGATTTTGCAGTGTAGTCCCTTGTTGGAAATCCTTATGACGTTGGCCATACCTAATAAATAATAACGAAGTCTACTCATATGTAAACATCTACTATACTATATTCTCATCCATGAACTTTTGTATTTTTCTCATAATTACTCATCACAATCCTTCCGCCATTTGGATAAACCCCATGTTAATTTTCACTTTTCATAGTTAATCATGCTGAAATCTCTCACGGTGATCCTCAGCTCTAGTTGACTTGCTAAAGCATAATAAATATCCTAGATAACAGGACCGATACCCTGGTTATTTAAACTATAACAGTTATAAAGTATCAGTAGTTTATGCTACATCGTTCTGCTGATAGCTTTCCTTTTTCATTCCTTTTTATAGGACGCTGATACAACACATGCTTTATTTACTTTTGCCCCTTACCCCTCACAGAGGGACATAGGCCGCGCACCAGTATTCTCCACTGAACTCTGTCTTGAGGAATCACTTCCAGCTGTTTCCAGTTGCTGTTCATCCTCTTAATATCTACTTCCAATTCTCGACGAAGTGTGTTCTTTGGCCTTCCTCTTTTCTGTTTCCCAACAGGATTGCTTATTAATGCTTCTCATGTGATGCGGTCTGATGATTTCTGCAATGTATGCCCTATCCATTTCCAACGTCTTTTCCTAGTTTCCTCTTCGTCTGGAAGTTGTTTGCATTCTTTCATAGTAGACTATTGTTGATGGTTTCTGGCCAACGGACATTCAGTACTTTACGCAGACAGTTGTTTATAAATACTTATAAAATTCTGATGATGCTTGCAGTAGTTCTCCAAGTTTCAGCTCTATACAGCAAAAGTGTCTTGACGTTCAAATTGAAGAGTCTGACTTTGAGGTTGGTTGACAGTTGTTTTGAGTCCCATATGTTCTTCAACTGTAGGAATGCTGCGCTTACTTTGATAATCCTTCCCTTTACATCTGCATCGGACCCTCCTTGTTCATCGATGATGCTTCCCAGGTACGTGGAATAATCCACCTCTCACAGAGTTTCTCCATCAGGTCCAACTGGGTTGGTGCTCCCTGTGTTGTATTTAAGAATCTTTCCCTTTCGCTTATGCATGTTCAGGCCTACTGATGCTGAGGCTGCTGCTACGTTGGTTGTCTTCACTTGCATTTGTTAGTGGTAGATCTTCTGCGAAGTCTAAATCATCGAGTTGCATCCTACTTGTCCATTGAATTCCGTGCATCTCCTCAGATGTGGAGGTCTTCATGATCCAGTCAACCACTAGGAGGAGGAGAAAAGATAAGAGTAGGCAACCCTGTCTGACTCCGGTCCTCACTGGAAATGCATTTGTCAGTTGTCATCCATGCACAATATTGCACTGCAGTCCGTTGTGAGAAATCCGGATGGTGTTGACGATTTTCTCTGGTACGCCGTAGTGTCGAAGAAGTTTCCATAGTGTTCTCCTATCTACACTGTCAAACGCCTTCGCATAATCAATGAAGTTGATGTGCCGTGACGAGTTCCACTCAATTGATTGTTCAACGATGATCTGTAGTGTTGCGATTTGGTCTGTGCACGACCAATCCTTACGTAAACCATCTTGTTGATCTCGAAGTTGAGCATCCATTGGATTTTTTATTCTGTTCAATAATACTGTGTTAAAGACTTTACCTGGTATCGAGAGTAGCGTGATCCCTCTGTAGTTGTCACATTTGCTCAAATCTCCTTTCTTTGGTATCTTGATAAGATGTCCTTCTTTCCAGTCTGCCGGCACTTGTTCTTCTTCCCAGATCTTTTTGAATAAAACGTGGAGTATCCTTGCTGTTAGGTCGATATCTGACTTGAGTGCTTCAGCCGGTATATTGTCAGGCCCTGCTGCTTTTCCACTTTTGATTTGTCTGGAACATTCCATGTACCTATAAAAATTTTTGCTATGGTTGTTAGAAGGGGCATCGGCCTCATGAATTTCGAAGAATTTCGGCTTTTATCATGAGGCGCCATAATCATTCCTTCCACTCCTAGGGCAGAGTTCAAATGATCTAGTTTGTTTAATGCAGTTATCGTATTTTTAGTAAGCTTGGGTTTCACGGGATGGGAATGCTAGCCCCATGCCCAACCCTCCTCCTTTACTGGGGGTTGGGATTGGCAGTAACCTTAGGAGGTCAACAGGCGGAGTTACGCTGATACAATTCACTGAGTATAAAGCCGGACATTTGTACCCAGGTACGGGTGGTGTACTTGCTGTTGAAATGCAATATTAATATACTACCACAAACCATCTTTTGTATCATCTTAAAACTGTTCGACAGTTATCGCCACAACGTCATATCTCGTACTACTTAACTATTGTAGCAATTTCCAAACAATTTCTTTATTACCATGTGAACTCCCAGTGCGTGGAACTTGTATATTGTAAACTTGCCTCTTTTGTGCACTTCGCCGTAATGTACGTTTGCTTTTCTAAGTGTTTCCGTTTAAATATCATCGTGACCATTCCCATAAACTGGTATAGAATCTATAGTTTCAGTAAATATTTATTTATTTATTCTCGGGTACACTAGTGTCGAAGAAGGCTCGATAATGTTTACCTGTCTACTCTGTTCGATGCTTTCTCACCATCGAAGGAATAAAAGTAAAGTGGGGAGTTGTATTAAATTGATTATTCAACAATCATCCGTAATGTCACGATTTGGTTGATACACGATCGATCGTTACGAGATCCAACCTGTTGATCTTGAAATTGGGTGTCAACTGGATCTTTCATTCGGTTCAACAACAATCTGTTGAAAATATTTCCTGTTACTGTAAGTAAAGTGATGCCTCTGTAGTTCTCAAGTTTTCTAAAATCCTTGGTATCATATTGAGGTTTCCTTCACTACAGTCTATTGGTACTTATTCGTTCTTCCAAGTCTTTTTGTAGAAATTATGAGGCATATTTGCAGTTACTTCTATACCTAACTTTACTATTTCGGTTTGTATATCGTGAAAGGCCTGGGACTTATTGTTGAGAACTATGGTGGATTCATTGAGTGTCAATAACTGAAAGGAGGCCGTCATGAACTTTTGTAATGCTATTGCTCCAGTTGTCCAATGATTCTTTAGCTTCATTTTTATCTTGGCCACTACCAGGTGGTGACCTGAAGCTATGTTGTCTGTTCTCTTTGCTCTCACGTCTTTTATCGTCTTTCTGAACTTCTTATGTGGTTGATTTGGTTTTGCGTCGTGTGGTCTGGTGAAACCCATATAGCTCTGTGTATGAATTTGTAAGTTGGGGGGGGGGGATTTAGTACTGCCTATAAGTCATTTAAAATACTTTCTCAGGTTAGCATCTTGTTAGCATGTTTGTTTTCTATGTGGTGAGGTTTCTAACCACATGTTCAACCCTTCTCCTTTATCCAGACTTGAGTCAGACAGTAACTCTAGAATGGCTCCAAGAGAAATCGATTGTAGAATAAATTGGTTTTCATTATAAAATGACGGAATAAACTTTCTCGCTTATACTAGTGAGTGGCAACTACTGAACGACGTAATAAACCTGATAAAATGACAAATACATTCCAGAAAAATGTTACTAAATAGATTTACTTGAGTAAAAATATAACTGAAGAATCTAACTATACGCGAAATATGCTTGTTTCCTACACTCTTTAATTTAGGAAGAAACACAGTGGTAGTCAAGTTGATTGTAAAACAATTTACCAATAAAACATTCAGTATAAAAATCATATTTTTCTTAAAATATACCATGTGATTTTTGCAATCGTTTACTTGTTAACATGTGGATCGATTTAAGTGGTATGCACACGTTGTAATAGCTATCATCATCATCATCATCATCATCATCATCATCATCATCATCATCATCATCATCATCATCATCATCATCATCATCATCATCATCATCATCATCATCATCGTCGTCGTCGTCATCATCATCGTTGAATTTAAGGGAAATCTTTTTAGATAATTGACAAAAGCATAACACTAGTATGTACGTCAAAAACCGACATCAGTTGGAGATTCATTAAGTACGAAAAAATGTGTAGGCATCTTTGTACTAATAAGAAACACACATTATACTCGACCTATAGGTTTGGGCTTACATTTCTAGTGGATTGAAGCGTAAGTTTTGTTAGAGCGTCAAAAACTCGAATGGAATTAGGAAAACAAATAATCATTCCTTCTCTCCTGGAATTTGGCGGTTTACAAATTGGTATTATTACGCAACCCCTGGTGTCTTTGAGTCCAATTACTCTCCATTATATAAATCATGAACCTTATTCTTCCTAAGGAGATACATTTACCATAGTATATATTCATTAAATCAAATGTATTCAAGAGATTGGTCACTAGGGTAAACTATTGGTGACATATTGGTTTTCGTTTACTGATTTTGTAGAAAATCTTTATCAGAATGATAATTTTTACAAGCAACTTGATTGGCTCGATTTCGGATGATCTAATTAGATTTATTCACATGGTGAATTTATTCTATTTTCTTCCTTGAAAAACAATTACTTCTAGACCTAATATTACATAATATGGTCTCAGTTCGAATGCATACTGACAACATAGAATTTAATACCTTACAAGCTTCCTGTTGTCCATGGTTAACATAGTTAAGTGTCGAATAACGTGATGATTTCGATGTAATGCGAATTCGAGTTCATGCAATTACGCTGATGTAGTAGAAAACGTTTAAAATATGATAAATATTATTGTTAGTCACTAGTGGACTGGTTATTGCAATTAAAGTGAGGTGGCTTGCCAAGATTGGCATTAAGTTTTAGTTGATTGAACTTATGACAGATTTATGTTGGTAGTGAACCACTGAGAACTATGGAGAACCTGGTACGGGACTCCTCAGCAGTGTGCACCCTAATTCTGTTACAATAATCAGCTTACTAGTGACTAAATTTAGGATATTTTTGAAGCCCTAGTGAGAAGTCGTGACTGGTGGAGTTCTGACTTTTCGTGAGGGAGACCGACGAAAATATGATTGGATCATTGTGATGTTTTTCCAAACATGTTACTTCTACTATGTAGATTGATTTTCAATTAAAGATAATTTCTGTAATTTTAATCAGATTTGTAAAAAGCACGTTCAACAAGTTCACTAAGATCATGCGTACATGAACATGGTATTACGTTAAACCATAATCTGTTCATCATAGTAACTGTTGTCGTGATTCAATATTTCTTCAGAAATAGTTACATTTCTTTCTTTCAAATTTCTTATATACAACTCTTTATTCAGTTCTTCTCCATGAATAGTTGGATACTAACATGATGACAAAATTTCTGCCTCCCACTTATTGAAATTTTTTTCTGAAAAAGTGAAATCAAGTAAGAAAAATAAATAAAATTATTCCCCCCTTCCTGTATCTTTCATCTAATTTCAAAAGTTAATACACTGTGAATACTCACTCATTTATTACGTAATCAAGTATAAAGAATGGTGATGTGAAGCTATACACTTGGTAACATATACTTTTCTAGTGAAATTATTAAAGAATTAATTAGGTAGATAGATTTTATGTGGAAATTAACTAATTACCACATCATGCGTATATGGTAGTTTGGTGAACTCCATTTTATCAATCGACACGTGGATGAATTTTGGTCTTTACATAAAACAAAATCTCAGTTACCCAGTAACATAATTCATGTCTTAGGGATTAGATAAACCATTAAATTTAATGATTACAATTAATCGAGTATAGAATATCTGCCCAGTTCAGTGTTGTGTATATGATCAACAATGAACAAAGTAACATATGGAGAGAGAGAAGATGATGCATAAAGTGATATAGTTTAGTCATAAAGATACTAGTATAAGCTTGTGGTGGACACAATAAAATTAGAAATTCAGTATAACGTAACCTAATTTTCCAATTTTAAACTGTGAGGATAAGTATTTGTAGCAATTGCACTGAAACAGTAGATTTGCTGAAGTGAAGACTTTTTGATTTCTCATTATGAACAATGGTACTTATAAGTGAAAAAACAAACAAAATGATATACAAGTAGAGTATTATGCTGCACTAAACAGTTCAACTGTTGAGTCGAAAGTTGGATGAAATAACACTAATCAGAGAACCAATAAGTAGTGTTGAAACACGAGGTAGGGAATTTTGAGAATAAATGAAGGCAATCCACTTGTTTGCCACCTTTTCGACAAGGATCAATTCGTAAAATAACATGACGATTGTACACTGTCAATAGTGATATATCATGTTGAACTGAGATTCACTAATTACTGAATCGTGATCTATGTCGTGTTTATCTAGACCCTAGTGATAACTAAATTTTGTCGGTTAACTTATACTGCAGACACTAGTCAGAGTGATTCATCATTGTGTGCACTACTTTGTTAGTGTTAGATAGTTGGAGACAGGGGGGAAATTTTAGAATTATGCTCTGTGATGGTTGGTACTCATCTGAGTGGGGTATCTGGAATCTTGATAGAACAGACTCACTCTATAGTATTAGAATCCAGAGTCATCCAAGTATCCGTTCTGATCATTAATAACCAGCAAAAACATAGGTTCAGCTTTTCCTCCCGACTGTCTTTAACCGCCTAACTCCATTTTTGATGCTGTTGAACTCTTAATGTAAAGGACACTTCTGAAATAGAACACACTAGTCAGCACATGAATATTACTAGTGCATAAAGTTTGTAGCCACTAATTTATTTCAATAGACCTTATGTGACAGATTGATATCAAATGGTGGGGGGGACTTTTTGAAAAACTCACGGTTTAAATTAAATACAGCAATTAATTAATGAAATATCAACTTCAGTAATAAAAACCTTTGCAATCACTAAATTATGATGAAACGTACTGAGTTCGAATCTCATTGTGAACATCAACATTGGGATGCAGGTACATTCAGACGATGAGTCCCAAATGGGACGAGACGTGCGTCTCGGATTCGACTTACTAGTCGCAGTCCAACTTATGTAATCACTAAATTGTTTCAAAGTATTACTAATTTGCCTGAATATATAACGATCACCTGATAGTACCGGAACTAGATTAACTACTGATAACATAGGAAGGAATATGTAATTTGCATCTTGATTTAACAGTACATCATATCTTTTTAAAGCATTTCTCTTTCCTAAATTACACGATATTATTATATTTGTATTTTTAAGTTAGATTTTATCACAAACTACCTTGAAAAGAAGAATTATTTGAAATCCATGAGAACTGGATAATTGTTCAAGCACTTCACAGGTTACCTTAACAATGATTTTTCCCAAACTTGCCAGCAAGCGAGCTTATGGTAATTAAATCTTGTAGTGTCTAGGGACTGTATAATAGAAGTTAGTCAGAATACTGTTACTGATTTATTATTGGTAAAATATAAGTTACATAATTAACTATTGTTAATTCAACTGTTTATTCAGTAACTTACTCATAATTCCAGTTCTCAATTTTTCGAAATGTGCAATTGTTGTTGAAAATTTTTCTAAGTTTTAGATTTGTTTCAATTAGCTAATTATATCTGCTAACGATGTATACTAAAGGTTAATCATAAAATCTTGGTAAATTTTAGCGAATGGAATTATTATTAAACTCAAAAAATGTGTTTAATATAAAATCCATGTAACACATGTATTCGGAGATGAGAGGTGATGTTGTACCTGCGAAACAGATTACAAACCATTACGGATAAATATAAATGTTGGCTTATCATTATTTAAATATTGTTTCGAACATGACTGTATAGTAAGCGAACAGAATACCTGGTGATATTTAATTACAACAAAATAGGCTAGTTTAATAATCACTGATTCAAACATATGAAACTTCATTGTTAAGAGTTATATTCTCTAGGTATTCTCGTAGAAACATAACACAAACTGAACCAAGATATATTTCTTTGTAGTTAGCTTCACATCAGGATTCAGCAATAATATATAGTTTTACATTTGTATTCTAAATCAATGCGAATACATGGTGGGAAGTAAGTAAGTAAGTAAGTAATAATGATAATAATACAGAGTAACACAAAAAATCGGTTGGTAACAAAGACCGGTTACATAATAACAGTATTTGAAGATGTGTATACTTCTATTTTAAGATTCGATCAATAGTTTCCAGACATTGTTTAATAATTGGGACGTGCGGAATTAAGCTTTGAAATGAGTTATTCAAATTGATTACATAAGAATAAAGACGAACAGCAATATTGGAATCAATCTGTCAATTATCAGAAATGATTACATAACAACAAAAGTGAAATTTAGAATAAGAGTATGAAGTGAAGGTTGAAAACGTAAATTTGATGGCTAAAGCAGAGAGAGGCCGTACAAACTATTTGTGAATACAAAGATCGGATTTATTTACATGGATCCTAATGGCTTCCACAGCTTGTAAGAGGCTGCATGTAGATGCAAAAAAACAAAGTATTTATGATCTTGTATATGACATTAAAAGCTGTATTGATGTCTACCTGATGACTTTTATTAACTAGATTTGAGAAAAATAAGCTTTTTATTGTCTTTTTAATCCTCTGATAAACCAGGAAGGATGATCTCTCTAAATACGACAGTTGAATCATCTAGTTTCACTGCCGATGTATCTGTCTCCATATGAGCAGATGAATTCATAATTACGAGGTGAAGTGGTAGACACCAGTGGTCTATGTTTACATTATGTCATTAAGATTGGTTGATTAAAAAACAAAGAAATCAATTTAGGGGTATTAAATGTTTTTCTTGTTGTACTACCTAACCTGCGTGTCAAGATTTCACTGACTATTTCACCAATGAATTGTAGCTTCGAGAACGGAAGCTTTTGCATGGTTGATAATTTTATCTTAGATTTCTTATCTGACATGTTTTGCTAGGAACTTCGAATAATGCCCATTCTTATATAACAGTCAATAGGTAGTTTTAAGCTACTTGTCAACTTCGTCTTCTGGGAATATAGTTTCGGTTTTGTTAGCCATGTACTTGGCTAGATTTTGTTTATATTGTAAAGGAACAAAACTCTAGAAATGAGTGTGTTTATCCAAAGAGGTTGGTTTTTGGTAAGTACCTATCTTTATAGTTCCATCCAATCTTCTGGAATGACAATGTTGCTTTCAATTTCCATCGTAACACGGAATACTTTATGGGCACTGTTGAATTCGTCTAATAAGTTTTGTGCATCTTATTTGTGTTTCAGGTTACTCAAAGTATCATTCACGTAGAATTCTAATATGCTTAAGGCGTAAAGAGCAATTCTATAGCTGTCAAAAGTAAGTCCTTTAGGATCCGACCTAATGGTGACATAGATTTCGACTCTGATAGCTCTACTTCCAAGTTTATTGTATATGAATTCGTTTGTCTTCACTAATGGTATGTTTGTAAAAAGTGGTGATATGCCAAATGAGTACATGAATTTTTCACTTATCCTATGATTCCTTTTGTCTACAAATACAGAACTTTATTTTACATTATGTTCTACTAATTTTGTGTGAAGTGATATAAGGAGTTTTTTCGACCATTTTGCTGTTTCATGGTAAGATGAACTTATTATATCTAAAACTGGGCGTAGTGATAAACTGATTTTGTATACCAATTGGTAGGCTGTATGATCTAGGTGTTATCTTGCCTACAGGTATACGTTTCTTGGACACTTCCCGGGAGTTTGAACTTGCTTGTTTCAGGTTACTTCAAGACTGGATTAGTTGTTACTCAGTCGTTTCTGTGACGCCATTTTTAGGTGACAACTTCTTTGACTTAGTATGGTCATCAAACAGTGTATTCATTATATCTGTGTAGGTAGTTATGTCTATAGCGACTATCAATACTTTATCCGGCTTAGTAACAGACCAATTCTAATTTCTCTTAAGTTGGAAAAGCGATTCTCCGCGCTTTTTAGTAAACATTTCACTCGCACTGTGATTACAATTTATGTATTTATAGCAACTATCTATTATGGTAGGTTTTAGTTTGTCTACATCTTCTTTGGTAAAAGGTGCCAGACAGTTTGACTGTGAATAATATGACTGTTAAAAAATTTAGGGCGAAAAGATAGTACTTCGAAATCAGTGATACTAAAATCATTACTCGAAAAATTCTGAACACACCGGTTACAATTCGGTGGCAATCAAGTTTCCGATAAATGGTTTTTTCGGGTTGTGAATTAGTTGGAGGCTTTTCCTTTCCTTTCTTGCATTCATTACTTGAATTACATAAACCGGATAAGATTGGTTTAAATGTTTAGATGTTCCTTAGTGTTGGTGATTACCGTTTTTGTAACTATGCTCTTTTCTAGTATTAATTAATCACATAATTAATCAAACCAATAATGAAACCATTCGATAAGAGATATTAAATCACACACAATCATATAAAAACATTGGTTTATATTTATCATATTCATATATCCAGATTGAGTTATAACTAACTGAGATACTACTTAAGATTGCGTTAATAATCAAAGCAATAATGATGACTATGATGAAAGAATTGTCATTACTTATTCCTATTCATTGAACATATGATCTATGATCTCTTTGATCTACTATAGGTAGCTTATAAACATGATGATATTACTAGTTCATTCAAGACTTTACTATCAAATCATTTTATCATAGTCTTGCTTCTACTTGATTTGTTTTTCAGTTCACTTTACTTACCATTTTACTACTTTTCAAACATCGTATGAAGATACTTCAATTCATTTATCACCAAATGATGTTTATTTTATTACTTAATATTGTACTATCATGGGTGATGTGATATAAAAGGCTATAATATTAAAGTAAAACAGTAAATACTTTATTCATGAAGATTGTTTGAAACTATTCTTTAAATGAGTGGGAATTTTCTTGTAAATTGTAACGGTTCCTCATTCATTCATACGAAGTCAAAAGTTTGAGAGTTATTCATAGGTGATATTGAGCGACGGCAATCATGTTACATATCAAATTGTCTGAAGGTATATGATGAGCCCACGTTTTGGGCTGAAAGTTCAGATTTCCGAGTTATATTGAGTCAGAGATATGTACTGTTACTATGTTGAAAACTTGGATTGAATTTCTATTCAGTAATTTCTAGCTCTCAATGCTGTTCTGATTGATATCAGATTGTGACTTCATTATTTATAATAAAAACACTCATACAAATGCTCTGTTGAGAAGTTTAATGTTAGTACGAAACGGTTTTCCAGTACCCCGTGTTTCAGTACTCAACCGAGACCAATTCATAACAAGTAAATACAACAAGATCCTCAGTTTTTCCAATAAGTTACTTTTACGTTTGCCGATAAACTCTGTTGTTGCATGTAACCGTAGATCATCATTCATGTTGAGCATAGGTTAGGTTGCGTTATTGTTAGATAGTTGTTTTAATTCACTCGTTTAAACCACTATCCTGGCTCCAGAAATTACTTCGTAAGGCGTGCCTTTTGATAATTGTTGACAACTAGAATGATTCCATATACCGTTTTTTGTTACATAATCATAGAGTTCGTGTTCATCATTCATTTAAAACAAGAACATTTCAACCTAATATTGTGACCCACTGGATTTTTAATCCCATTTGTTATTTGAAGATGATTTCCCATTTCCCGTATTTTTCGGAAGAAGCTGTAAATGTTTGGTGCTGTGAATGCATCGCCAAAAGTAGTAAACTGTTACCATCATAGACAGTTTTACTACATATAAGAACAATGGTAAGTTTTTACGGGTAGAAAGTTAATATTATCCAGCGATGAGGAATTATTTGTGTACACAAGTTTTGTATAACAGACGACATTAGATACAAATCTACTTAATGAATTATTTCATGTTTATGCTCAATCGATGTTTAGAGATTGATTTTCGCATTACATAACAAACAAAATTATGATTAGAAACTTAGTGGATTTACGACAATCAAGAACTCAATCAGAACTGGCTCCGTCAACCTATTTTCATATTGAAATGTTGTAACATACAATTACTTGCTGAACTAGTTTCCCTTAAATTGTTATTACAATGCATATTTAATATGTAGCTAGCAGTGGAAACCAGGACGTAGATTTCATCACATTTAAGATTCATCACCAAGATGCATCTACATCCTAGCGTTAACGTCCACACTAAAACTTGGACCAAATACCATTCACTTATAACACGAACGTGTCATCCATTGAGCTATTGAGTCGAAATAGCTCTTATGATACGTATGTATTCAGCTGACGAGTTCCAAAATCTTGTAGCCGAAAACTTTGCAGAGGTAATGCGTTCAAATCAAACATATGATAACAGGAATTGATTGTAATTTGAGCTCTGAATATCAATGAAAAGGATTTAACGGATCAATTCTAATTTTTCAGTTAATATTCTTAAATGCTGATTATTTTTCTTTTACACAAAATTAACGTATAGGCACAAAAATGATTTGCTTTACACACGTTATTGTTCGTGTTGCGATCGTATATTTTTATTTGTTTATATTCCTCAAAAGTTAAGGGTGGTTAGGTACTGCTGAAAACCAAGGTGTATTGGGTATCGAATTCACTCAAGCATAGGACTTCTTAACAATACACACCATAGAATCAGACCATCAGTGCTTAGTGCTGTTACTACTACTACTACTACTACTACTACTACTACTACTACTACTACTACTACTACTACTATTAATGGTTCATCATAACAGTAATAGTGATGGTTGTATTATTGATAGAAATAATAAAAGTAATAATAATAACAATACTAATGACAATAACAATAATTGGTAGTAGTAGTTGTTGTAGTGTTATAGATTCTACCGCTTTGATAATTTTTACCAAACATTCTCCTTAATTATGTGTATTTTAATCATCAGGATGACCATAATAATGTGTAATAATATTAAGTAAAAACAATCTAGTGTTTTGTATTATGTAATTACTGAAATGTTATTTTATTTAAAGATTTATCTAATACTTCTGTTCTAATTTTCTTCCTTCAGTTGAATTGTATATTGTAAACTACATTTGCAAATCAGATTGAAACACCATACACACACATACACACACTACGAATTCATATTTACGCAGTAGAACAGAAAAATATGCACCCCTAGTGAAATATCTTGTAAATATACAGTAATAACTTAAATGTTGGAAATGTCCCACCTGTGGTGCGTATAATTTGTAACGTGTAATTTTATTTTCAGTGCTTTAATCCAATACAATTGTTATTATTATTATTATATATTGGCTACATGTATATGTACATGTGTGCATGTTACGATTACATCATCATATTCATGTTGCATGTAAATACATATTCAACAGACGTGTTATTTAATTTTATATATTAGACATTAGTTACTGTTAGATTTCTTTTCTTGTCTTTTATTTTTCATAAAATTTAAATTACTTACTTACTTAATTAAAGTATATACAACAATGAAATTATCATCATCAGATTGATCTAATGTATTATAATATTATTATTATTGGTATCTACATTAAGTTTAGTATAATTATAAGTAATAGATTG
The DNA here is from genome assembly GCA_034768735.1 of Schistosoma mekongi. NCBI lineage: Eukaryota > Metazoa > Platyhelminthes > Trematoda > Strigeidida > Schistosomatidae > Schistosoma > Schistosoma mekongi. The sequence goes on along the minus strand of CM068309.1, from coordinate 15,142,323 downwards.
TTCAATTATCACTAATTATGTTGAACCAACAAGAGATAGAATATATTGTATCTATCTGTCTATACTTATGTAGATGAAAAATTACTAAGGATCGAAATATAGAACCATTCGTGAAGATCAAAGGTTTCATATATATATATATATATATATATATATATATATATATATATATATATATATATATCAAACTTTCTTTGAGATGAATTAATCATGCGAGTAAACACAACTGGAATGAAATGTTGTTACGGATATTCGATTATATAAATGAATAGGTAATATACAGTTGGATAAAGAACTTGAAACATATCATTATATAAATTTCTATATTCTTCTCGTTTTGTTCCTTATCAAACTTGGTATTTATTTAATGAAAATGGTTGTTTTGTTTCACATTAACTAATTATGCAACTAAAATATAGTTACTCTATTATTGTTAGTTATAGACAAAGGCAACCTAATCTACTATGTTAACTACAGATTTCATTTATTGAATTTGCAGATTTAATGGAATGTTACTTAACCCTAAGTTATGTTGTACGTATTGGTCACTAGATCTAGAATGAATTAGTCCAAATTGTCGAAATCGACAATCGTTCAAGTTCATAACTGGAGATACAGAATGAGCTCAGCATGTTCTGCAGCACTTATTGCGTTTTATCCGTATTCCACTCTTTTAAATAGAGTCTACTATAGAAACAAGAATACTTAGTTAAGGGGGGTTAGGGTGGATCAAGCTATGGGGTCATCGAATGGCGTAGCTTCAACTTAAGATAATGTAAGGTAGGCAGTTGCATTATCTTTGGGTAAGTAGTCTGCGTTTGTCCAACATTAACAAGTTTTAACTTTACTTAATATTTTCTCACTCTAGTATAGAAATTTGTAAATTATGACATCATAGAATACGCTAAATTTTGCAATCACTGAAAATAAGGAAAAACTAGTAAGTGCATCACCCATTATTGAAACTGAATATTCTGGGTCCTATTGTTGATGGGGTTGTCAATGCGCATTTCTGAGAGGTTTCATATTAGGATGAATCAGTTGTTCAATGCCACTAGGTTTTCCGCTTTTGGTCTAACTAGAACCAATTCATAATCTTAATCTGTGAATTATTTCTGTTGGTGACCGAGTTTTAATAGTTAGTGAATGAATGTATAGCATTAAACATAATAAATGAAAAGTTAGTGTCATTAAACAACTAGATACGAAATTTGTATGTTTTCAAAGTTCAAACTTGAAACCTATTGTTTGAAGATTATATGCTTTATCAACAATACGAACACATACATACACTCAGACAGTGCCATAATAATGTAATCTAACTATCTAAACTGTCCAACTGCTTGACAGTAGCCATTTTTCGCATGATCCATTGCCAACTTGTACACACACCTGAAAGCAAACAAAAATAAAGAATTCTCTCAAATATTTATTCTATTTCAACTGTAACTTAGAAGTATTGTCACACCTTAAGCTCAAAATAATTGTCAATGAAGGAGTTGCCTGATGTTCTACCTATTTTTAAGTTATAGAATGAATCTTTGATACTGTATAGTTGTTTCAAAAGAAGACATATAAGATGAAGAGACTTCAATAGTCAGAACAAGTTCAGGATGGGAAATCCTAATATGTGTTAGTATATGCAATGTTTTTCCTCAATCCGATTGATATATTTAAATAGAGAATGATTATATATAATATCAAATATCAACAACAGTAAAATACAAAATCCTCTCAGGTGACATCATACTTGTTGAACAACTTTCTGACTAATTGATTCCAGCAACATAGTGGATAAAGTCATGGCGTTTGAAATGTTTAGTACTGGGTTTAAATGTTGCTACGTTGGTTAGCATTCAGGTGAAAATTTGATTTCACGAATTGATCTGAATTAGACAACCACCGACCACCTGGAAGTACTAGACAGTTGTTTTGTCCTAGCATTGGACTCTACAGAAGTGGGCATACACAACCCTATCGGGAATCGAACCTAGGGCCCCTGGCCGCCGGTAAACGCTTTACCATTAGACTACTGAACAGGCTTTCAACGGTTGATATTTCTAATTCAGTCAATTCCTGATAAGTTTGTGCGACTTCATCCGTTGCCATCAGTGGGTAACTGTCTCACACCCGACACGGTTGAACTCCAGTGGTTACGTCTTCACACTAGGACTCCAGGAATTACCTCAAGGAGTTAGTCGCTAGTGAGCTTCTAGGTGGTCAATGGTTGTCTAATTCAGACAAATTCATGATATCAAAATTAAGAGCCAACAATCTTCACAATACCCACTAATAATTAGGTGAAAGTAATTCTATTGGACAGGTACTAAATCTAAGAAAACATGCATTATAGTTTACATAGCTAATAATAATTTATTGAAATGTGTGTAAAGTGCTCCCGATATATGACCAAGTAGTGCTTGCGGTGTTACCAGGGCAACTTCTAACGATTGAACCTACTCTTACGGATGAGAATTAATCAGAAGGCACGAAGGGTGGAAAAGAATTTATATTTGGTTGTGAATAGTGAGGCAATGGAAAAGCAACGTCTAGGATGGCAAACTAGAGAGAGAGTTACTTTCCACGGTACGGCGTGACGTGATCTGGTGATGATGCATGACCAAGCGCCTTCAACTAGTCGTGTCCGCTAAAACAAACATAGTCAACATCAATGTCGAGGACCTATGTAACTATTTATTTTGGGGATTATTTACCGCTACATATGATACGTGTTCTGTCTACTTTTCTCTGGTTTAACTGAAATGGAGCGACAATTTATGCTGATATCTACTCCTGTTATTTATTTAGCTTATATTATTATTAGTATTATTTTAAAAAATATTAAATTAGGAACATATGTACATTGAAAAATGTTACATTACTAATAACTGACGAGGAAAATCTCGGTATTCTCGGTTTACAAAATTTTGTGTTTGATACCAAGGGATGATGTGTTGATTTTTAATGAATAACCTTGATTTGAACATTAGTCACAAATTATTATACACTCTGTCGAATGGTGGAATTCACGATGTGTTCTTCATTCAATTTTTTACTCGTCAGTTGGATATACTTGTACTCGAATGATGTTTACACTGAGACTGGAACCGAATATTTTTAGGTTTATACGTTGATGTATTATTTACAAGATTATTGAATTCACATGTGTTTGATAAAGATATTGTCAGATATTCCATATAGAACTTTTTATTCTACTCCACTTGCAATATTAAAAATACCCACTTTCCTAATCAAACATTATAGAATACATAATAGTCATAATAAAATTAGTTAATTACTGTTTGAAGTCTTATTACTTAAAGTCAACAATACAATTTAATCAAGAATTGGTCTACGGTATGAAATGAATTTCATTGAACAACCATTAAAAACAAAGAAACGCTTGGTATTTGTTTGTTTTTAGTATGAGACACCTCAACAGGGTATACTAATGGCAACAGACGGGATTCTAGTCAAAAAACTTCTAGATTACATTATACTGTAGTATAAAGTTGTCTAATCTCTTAAATGATTGAATTTATATGGAATGATTTTAATGAATACTAAAAGTGTTGTATCTAGAACATTAAGTCATATTTCTATGCGTTTAGTTGGTAGGTGTTGTATATTTGGATGCAAATTTTCCCTAAAATCTTCATTTCATATGTCTAGATTAATCCGTATCTGTCTACTAAGAATAAATAATTGTAACGCTGTGCAATATAATAAATAAAAAATGAATACAGTAAAAGTTTATTTTTTAAATGAAGTTTCTTTTATAAAGTACACTTAAGCTCACTAGAGAGTGGTTTAGAAGTTGTAGGCAAAACATCCTGGGCCTAAGTATCCTACTATTTGGCATTTGTCACCTAGAAGTGCCTGCAATCTTTGGAGAAACTTATGCTTTCTTGTGCATCCGATCCCCAGTCACTTAGTTTTACAGCTTGTATCCATCACCACAACTGATTGCCTGTAGAACTGAGAATGTTACATTGGCTGGGGTCAAATTCACATGGTAGTATAAATTTCTCCAAAGATTGCAGGTAGGCTTTTTTGAAGGGCTTCAAGCAACACGAAACTTAGGTTCATGATTTTCTCCCGACTATTCTCGAATCACGTTCTGCCTCCACATGGTATCAGCAATCTCGAATCATTTAGACTAGTAGCCATATCATAACTCGATCAATAGAATTCCACCAGTACTATGAAGGCCTTGATGAATATCATATTGGAAACTACACAGTGATTAACCAATGTATACTTGTATTCACTATTTACCTATTACATGAGTGAACAAATAATCAAGAGTATTGAATACGATATAAATAAGTGAGTATTGTAAACCATGAGGAAAACTTTATTCATTTCAGTTATCAATGTTTTAATAATGCGTTATAACTGTTTAACCAAAGATATCTCCTTTCCCACCTACCCCTCAAACTCCCTTAATTAATTTCTTAAATAAACTAAATTAAAAATGATACAAATAATCAGTTAAATGTATTTTAAAGTGTTCTTATTTACTTCTTATGTAATCATTAACTTATTTTTTTTTTCGAATTTATGATGGAATCTTCACAGTATTATTATGGTGTTTTTTTTAGGAAGCAGATTGTAGTGTAGTAGCAGGTGGTGGTGATGATGATGAAAAAGTTTGTTCAAGATCAGATCGCAATCACTTTTATTATTATTATTATTATTATTATTACATAATACAACAAGCAACTACTTGAATAATTTAACGGTGAACCTGAAAGTGTTACATTGAACCAGATGGAGGTTTATTCCTATAAATTGATCATATTAATATATATGCGTATAAAAAAATTACCACTTATCTAAAACGTCTTGAACGACTAGGTTAGATTGAAAGGTGTAAAAGGCGGGAAGACATATTTATAAAGTAAACAGAAGATGAATTGTTTATAATTTCATTTGACCTCCCCTCTCTGAATCTATTTCATATCTTATAAATACAATTGGGAAAAGGGAGGGGAGATGGGTAGACGGAAAGGGAGGGAATGAAATGATCAATAGAAGTATATAATTGTTAAATATCACCTAAGGGGTATTCTTGAATTGGTAATAATAATAATAACAATGATTTAAATAATAACAATATTTGTAATAATTGTGTTATTTTAAGTGGACATACTGAAAATATAACTTTAAATATACCTGAAATAACTTCTCATTTGTTCACTCTACTACAAGTACATTTCCGATAGTCTACACCTACAGTTCCTATCAAAATACTCTACATTCTACCCTCCCCCCATCCTACCTCAATGTATAACGATTAAATGTAACGATTACATCATCCTCTTTTCATCATATCAATATCATAATAATCAAAACGGAATTATATTGACCAATTCAATGAATGACTTCCTTTTCTCATCAATGAATAAAATGAAATGAAGAAACTTTTCTTCCATCTGTTATCATAACAGAACTGTAGCAGATATAATAGTTAATTCAGATTCATTGTTAATACAATTCTGATGTCACAATGCATAATTATTACATCATCAATGTAGAATAGTACTTAGCATTGTTTATTTTTCACGGAAAGAAAAAGTGCCCACTATCGTATTTAATCAAAGAGCTTGTTTGAATAGAGATAAATTATGCAAGTGATAACATCTTATTTGAATAGACTGAATTGTTCCCCTGCATGACAAATTATTTTCAGTTGTAACATTCTTTGTATTTACAAAGCGTTCATCATTTATGCTGGACATTTCAAACAAATGTGAATTTATATCTGAATGTTACAACTAGTTAGTTTTAGGTTAAATAAAAAAGACTCTTTGACAGAACTCTGCTTGAAGTAAGTTTCATGTTAGTTGGAAAGGCATACTTGAATTCTTACAGGAACTGATATTCTCTCTTTAATTCAAACTCAGTTACACAGTTTGAGACATTATCACTGGGATAGTAGAATGATATTTTATGTGAATGTAAACCATTAATTTTTGACACAGCAGTCGAATAGTATGGCTCTAACTGAGAAACATGACAGTGTATTTAGTCACTGGTAATGCATTGAGTATACTCTGAAAGATAATATATGTTTCCTCAAGGTGATGATTATTAAATGGCATAAAATTTAAGTCAAAGGGGGGGGGTGGTATTCAGTCAACTTCCATCAATCATCTTATATCAATCTTTCAGAGTATATCAATTTAATACGATAATTAGTTACAGAAAGAAAACTATAATATTGACAATAATGGTTTTCATTCACAGGTCATCGGATTCATCAGTGATGTTGAAACCTTCAGTCATCTGATAAAACTGGAAGGTGTTCTTCAACTATGAACAATTATCTCAAGGAGATTAGGTTCTAGATGTCTCACCATCAATCAGACATTTGAAAGCTTGTCAACTCCAGATAGGGCATACAATTAAGGTAACCTAGATCGTTTCCGTTTAAAAACATAATATGAACTCTTCCCGACTGATTTCTTTTCCAAGAGACCTATCGATTTTGTGACTAGTCTTCTGTTTTGCTTCAGTCATATCTCTCTTCGATTGATCAACCAAGAATTTTGATGAATCATGCACAATCATTCTGACTTTCTTTACATATACATCTTTATTCATTATACAAACACCAGAGCCTTTATTAGGGTGGATAATGGAGATGTTTTCGTTATGCGTTAAGTTTTGTAGAGAGTCTTGGTGATAGGAATGACACAATTTTTGACTGTGACTTTCACTAATATGCATTGACTGGCCATATCAGTGAGATGAAATTTTAACCAACTTGTTTTTCATCATTAACTGGTTTTAATCCTGAAACTTTCTGAAATAAATTCTCAAATTGGGTCTCTGTATCGCTTAGGTTAGTATATTTTGTTGGTGTTGGAAATTGAAACCCAAGTGATAGTACTTCCGTCTCAAGTCGATTCAGTTTTCCAAATGATGGGTTACAGACAAATTTTCCAAGATTTTCAGGAATGCCTTTGCACAAATGTTCTTTAACCAGGGCTTTTACAAATATTTTCCCAAAATTCTTATATATATTTTTGCCTGGACTAGTTGCAGCAAGTGACCATTTTAATTCTGCATATGATGCTTAGTTCACTAAGAGCATTGTCTTAGACAAAACTCCATCAGTCAGCTCACAAAAAAGTTCATTTGGGTGTTCAATTTGAGTTTACCTTATGATTCGATGGTTTTTCAAAGAAGAAGATAATTTATAAAGGTGATTAGTTTTGAAGAATTGACGGAGAAAGCAGTGCGTAGGGAAACAGTATTCGGGAAACTTTATTCTGGTTACCTTTAAGGTTTATCTATATTTAGGCGTCACTAAGTCATTAAATAATTTTAAAAAGTGAAGTGGAAAACTTTTCTTGAGGAATTTCACACTATTCTATCTATTAGTTCATTTGAAAATAGCAAGAACAACAATCATAGCATAATAGTATCCTTTTATATATTTCGTGGTTTCTCATCAGTTGTTTTACAATCTAGGATTATTCTGAAAATTATTTCATGATAAACCTTTTGTGCTGAGAGTTATACCCTGTTAAAATGCATTATTTTGAATATTCTACTAACAAAATTTTAGGTCCTGTAACTATTAGTTTACTATTTCGAATTTAACTATAACGAACTATTTAAAAAATCTAATGTGCACCTCATCACTAGATCATATTAACTTTGTAACTATAAGAACTTTTTCATTGTTCTTATATGTAATGCAACTGAAGTGCATCCAGTATATGACCAAGTTACGTTTGCGGTATTATCAGAGCAACTTCTAATGATTGAACCCACTCTTACGAATGAGAATTAATCAGAAGGCAATGAAGGATGGGAGAGAAGTTATATTTGATCGTGAATGGAGCGGCAATGGGATAGCAACGTCTAGGCTGGCAAACTAGAGAGAGTTGCTTTTAACGGTACGGCGTGTCGTGATCTGGTGGTGAGGCGTGACCAAACGCCTTCAACTAGTCGTGTCCGCTAAAACAAACATGGTCAGCATCAATGTCGAGGACCTATGTAACTATTTATTTTGGAGATTATTTGCCGCTACAAATCCATTAGGATTAATGTTACCTCGTCTGGGCTTGCTATCAGGCAGTCGTCGACGTATGCATGGACATAGTCAAGCCCGCGGAACACGTCATCAATGAAGTGTTGGAATGTTTGTGCTGCGTTCCTCAACCCAAAAGGCATTCGGAGGAATTCGTAAAGGCCAAATGGAGTTACGATAGCGGTTTTCGGGATATCATTTTCAGACATCGGTATTTGGTTGTACGCCTTTACCAAGTCAAGTTTTGAAAATATTGTCATTCCCTTCAGGGTGGCCGTTAAATCGTGGATGTGCGGTAAAGGGTAACGATCGGGTGTAGTTTAGGAGTTGAGACGTCGGTAATCACCGGTGGGACGTCAGTCATTGCTATCTTTCTTCTGGACCATATGTAACGGAGATGACCATGGACTACTGGAAGGTCGAATTATTCCTAAGTCAATCATATGATCGAATTCGTTTTTCTCAATCCTTAGTTTTTCAGGCGCGAGTCGACGTGCTTTGGAAAATACAGGTTGACCTGTAGTCGTGATGTGATGTGTAACATTGCTGGTTACACATGATAGTTTCGATGACGCCTTATTCAGATCTGGATACTTGTCGAGTATCGGCTGAAAATAAGGGTTAATTAAATGTTTAAAACGAAGAGGACATAAGCTACAACCTGTTGCAGCGGTTCCACGAATGTAGAGATTTGTGTTACTATCCACTAGTCTCTTTTTACTAGGGTCCACAAGCAAGCTGTGGTGGCTAAGTAAATCCATGTCTATGTTAGGTATTTTCACATCGGCGATAGTGAAAATCCAGTGTATGGGTTTTCGTAAACCCACGTTTAAGTAGACGTATCGTTTGCCATACGTAGCTATGTGTTTTCCATCGGCTGCCTGTAAATCGAACGCAGCTTCATGGTGGCGATCGGATGGAGCTGCAGGAAGAACGCTAACTTCTGCGCCAGTATCGACGAGGTAGCGAACCTTCGTTATCACATCAGTGATAAATAACAGGCGGCTGCTTCCACCAGCTACGGTTGCCGCTAACGCGTGCCGGAGGAATATTTTCCCGATGCGTCAACAATCGGTTTATGTCTAGGGAAACAACAGGGGTTTTTACACTTCTTGGAATTTTTCGTTTCGTCGATGTCGAGGCGACGACCTTTTTCGTGATGTACTTCGTTGACGAGAATCGTTCGGTCGGTGTCTTTCCTTCAGGTCAAGAAAACGAGAAAGAGTACTACGCAATTTTGTCACGTCGTTTTCGGTGGCGTGAGGTTTTTCAGTAATGGAATAAACCTGATTATCGCGAGTTCTGGTGATCTCCAGAATTCGATCAGCAGATGAAGCTAGTTCATCTACTGGGTTGTTATTTAACGTTACCAGAACTGCTTGCTCTTGTTGTGGCAGTTTTGATAAGAAGAGTTGTCGGAAAAGACCTTTGTCGAAAGTGCGTTGACCAATTACCTCTCGCATGCGCGTCAACATTTCCGTTGCTGAACCACTACCTAGCTCGATGGTGTGGAACAACTCATCAAGACGTTGTCTACCGGACAAGTCTCAGCGTTTGAGAATCGATCTTTTGAGCTGATCATAAGGTTCTAGGCAGTCTGGACTGAAAAAGAAAGGGGCGACGTACCTGTTCAATTCACGCGGAAGTGACCTTACGACGGCAAGGAATTGAACACGTGGATCTGTCACAGCGTGGTCTCGAAACTCGGCTTCTGCGTAGCAGAACCAAGCTTCTATGTTTTCTGTCCAGAAAGGAATGAGCTGAAAGTTTGGGGGTGTGGGAGTTTTAATCTTAATAAACTTAGGAGTCTGATCAGTCATGTTATATATGCAGTATATGAAAATACAAAAATAAATGCAATCAAAATGTGCAAAAAAATGATAATCACACCAAAAATACTGTTAAAAATTATAAACACGAACGAACTCACAGTTATGAACGTGTCCAGAACACGTCGTGCTCACCAATGAAGGTGCACCCGGTATATGACCAAGTTACGTTTGGATTATTACCAGAGCAACTTCTAATGATTGAACCCACTCTTACGAATGAGAATTAATCAGAAGGCAATGAAGTATGGAAGAGAAGTTATATTTGTTCGTGAATGGAGCGGCAATGGGATAGCAACGTCTAGGCTGGCAAACTAGAGAGGGTTGCTTGATACGGTACGGAGTGACGTGATCTGGTGGTGATGCGTAACCGAGCGCCTTCAACTAGTCGTGTCCGCTAAAACAAACATGGTCAGCATCAATGTCGAAACCTATGTAACTATTTATTTTGGGGATTATTTACCGCCACATGCCTTTATGCCTGCTTTAAAATCGTTCCAAGCTGTTTCGGGATGAATCCGTTTGTTGTGGGCGACTAAATGCTTAGCCAAACCATTTCTAAATGCAATCTTGGCATTTTCGGTCTCGAATTGATATCTAGGGGATTTGTTTGATGTGACCTTTCTGCGACCAGCACAACGTATAGGAATACGTGCTCTCACTAGGGCGTGGCCAGTATCTAAACACATGCCCCAGAATTAGCGACAGTCCTCTATACAGTTTCTCCAACGATAGCTGGTGCCGATGTGGTTAATTCGCGTTCATCGTTGTGTTGATGTTGGAGGTTACCAAATTAATCAATGTCTCTCTTTATGCTTAAAGTTTGTGCTAGTTAAAAATAAACGGTAGTCTGAACATATTTGCATCAGACGATCTCCGTTATCCGTTCTCTGGACTAAGATGTCGAGTGACCCACCTAAGTGTTTTTTCAGCCTGATTTAGCCTACCGACTTGGGCATTAAAATCCACTGCTATGATTACTGTATCTGAGTGCTTGAGAATTTCATATAGAACACATCTTTCATGCAGTTCGACTGGATTGTCCTGTAAAGATTCATCGCTAAGTAAAAGGTGAAGTTCATATGAAAGTTTTAATTAATTAACTCTTTGAATATAAAAAAAGGAATAAACAGTGAATAAATACAATCAACATGTGGTTGAACTCAAAGTTTTCCAGTAATTAAGTATCTTAAATGTTGGATTTTAAGAAAAGAAGTATTTTGTGTTCACGATGAATTCAAAACGTAATTCATTTTTTATTTAAACCATACTTTATTTATTAAGTACTAAAAGTATAAATCTGTTTATAATAAATAAGATCACGAATAACCAGATTTTATTGAGAACTGATTTTAAGAGCATTTCATTGTCAGCTGAATTCAGACAGAATGTTTATAAACAAATATAGAGTACTAGATAGCAGTTTTTTCCTAGAAAGGAACTCTTCAGCAGTGCGCACCCCAGATACCTCACCAGGAGCCTCAGGTTGATGGTGAACGCCTAACTATCTGGACCACAGGGTCGGCATCCAATGGTAGAATTCCCACCTCCATCAATTTGTGGTTTTCAATGGTACCCTACCAACATCAGTCTGTGACATATCAAATCAAATAAATAATCAATCTCCTCAAAAATAACCATCCCAATTGAAATACAGAATACTAGAAAAATGTTTTATCCATATTTTAAATAATTTTTTCACAGGACATCAGTGATATTATGCTTTACACATGAGACCTAATAGTCATGTATTCATGTAATTTTGGATGAGAAAATTTTGAGTATGAAGAAATAAGTGTTTAACACATCATTATTTCTTAATAGTTCTTTATTAGCTATCAATTTATAAGCTAAATTATTTGCTATTTACCTGAAGTTACATAAACGTAAGAAAATTGATATTTAAAGTATTTTATCCTACTTTATTGGTACACACTGATGATCAACAATACTATAAATAAATTAATGATATGTGGTTTGCAACTATACAGGGAATTCACTTATCACTTCACTTATACCCGTTACTCCTCGCTGAGGAGCATGGGCCGCTCACCAGGATTCTCCATTTAACTCTGTCCTCAGCAATCCTTCCCAATTGTTTCCAGTTACTGTTCATCCTTTTAATGTCTGCTTCCAATTCTCGACGCAGTGTGTTCTTTGGCCTTCCTATCTTCCGTTTCCCAACAGGATTCCATATTAATGCTTGTCTCGTGATGCAGTCTGATAATTTCCTCAATGTATGTCCTATCTATTTCCGTCGACCTATTCTGAATTTCCTCCGGCTGGAAGTTGATTTGTCCTCTCCCATAGTAAGCTGTTGCTGATGGTTTCCGGCCAACGGACATTCAGTATCTTGCGTAGGCAGTTGTTTATAAATACTTGTATCCGTCTGATGATGTTTGCAGTAATTCTCCAAGTTTCAGCTCCATGAATCAGAACTGTCTTCATGCTCGAATTGAAGAGTCTGACTTTGAGGTTGGTTGACAGTTGTTTTGAGTCCCATATGTTTTTCAACTGCAAGAATGCTGCCCTTGCTTTTCTAATCCTTGTCTTTACATCTGCGTCCGACCCTCCTTGTTCATCGATGGTGCTCTCCAGATATGTGAAAGTATTCACTTCTTCCAGAGTTTCTCCATCAAGTTGAATTGGGTTGGTGCTCCCTGTGTTGTATTTAAGAATCTTGCCCTTTCGCTTATGCATGTTCAGGCCTACTGATGCTGAGGCTGCTGCTACGTTGGTTGTCTTCACTTGCATTTGTTAGTGGTAGATCTTCTGTGAAGTCCAAATCATCGAGTTGCATCCTACTTGTCCATTGAATTCCGTGCATCCTCTCAGATGTGGAGGTCTTCATGATCCAGTCAACCACTAGGAGGAGGAGAAAAGATAAGAGCAGGCAACCTTGTCTGACTCCGGTCCTCACTGGAAATGCATTTGTCAGTTGTCATCCATGCACAATATTGCACTGCAGTCCGTTGTGAGAAATCCGGATGGTGTTGACGATTTTCTCTGGTACGCCGTAGTGTCGAAGAAGTTTCCATAGTGTTCTCCTATCTACACTGTCAAACGCCTTCGCATAATCAATGAAGTTGATGTGCCGTGACGAGTTCCACTCAATTGATTGTTCAACGATGATCTGTAGTGTTGCGATTTGGTCTGTGCACGACCAATCCTTACGCAAACCATCTTGTTGATCTCGAAGTTGAGCATCCATTGGATCTTTTATTCTGTTCAACAATACTGTGTTAAAGACTTTACCTGGTATCGAGAGTAGCGTGATCCCTCTGTAGTTGTCACATTTGTTCAAATCTCCTTTCTTTGGTATCTTGATAAGATGTCCTTCTTTCCAGTCTGCCGGCACTTGTTCTTCCTCACTATGCAGGGAATGAAATGATAATATTCAATGATTCTCATATTATGTTACAAATTGATCGAACTCGGAAATTTATACAACTTGAGATTAAACCAGTAATCTAATGGTATGTAGGTACTATTGAGGATAGTTCTATACAATGATAAAAAATCTGATGAGTATTTTATCATCTTTTGAATATGATCTATTTATGATGAATATCATCTATAAGCTAAATTGATTTTTATAATATCCCTCTATTAAAATTGTTTATTAACAAGAATATATTGACTTCCTACTGTCTTCACTATCTTAAAATACAATATAATCCAAAAGTATGTGTAAAGTTAGACAAAGTATGTAATAAGTGAATGATTCTTAGAAAAGAAACATCAAATGTAAAGAATCACTTTAAAGATGAGATAATACAGAAACTGATGTAATTTTTCAATGTTCATTTTACTTTTTACTTTTGTTTGACAAATAGTTAAGAATTTTAAACAATTCTAAGTAAAAATTCTGTATACTTATGACATTTTTTTGCTTCTATTATATACTTATGTTATGATTGTTTAACTAAAGTAAATCTAACACTTGAATTCTATCTTTAACTGGAAAAATTCGATCAAGCAAAATATGATTCAATTATTCTGATGAAATTTCAATCTGTTCAATACAATTCATCAGGTTCATATTTATAATGCATCATATATAGATGAATAACCTTTAACTAAATCATCATATAACCAGTTAACATAGAATTTTATAATCAGTATAACCGTCTAAAGTTAAACTGTCAAATTGTTCATGTTTCATTTGATGGGTTATATATTTATCTTTATATATTTTCAGTGTATTTATGATTGTTCATATATGGATTAGATGACTTTAATTGAAGTATTTCATTAGAGTGTTTTGTTTTCTTTTTCTTATCTACAAAATAAAATAGTATGTTTTGTTTAAAACTCTTAACAATTCATTGATGAGGAAGTATCTGTTTATGATCTGAAATCTTTTGATGTTTAATGTTAAACAAAACAAAGTTAAAAGAGTTCAGGTGTAAATGAAACTATCATTTATGGTAATGATACAACTTCATGAATTCATATTATGTGATTTTGTAGAAAGAAAGAAAAAAAAGATTATTTAATTTATTTATTGAATACTTGTCTTTTAGAAAAGAAATGATTAAAGGTAGTTAAAGACAAAGAGATATTTGAATTGTGGTTGTTTTGTTTTTTTAATCTGTTGTTTATATTCATTACACACTGATCTCGATTGAGTACTAGTGAAAACTAGAGATCACTATTAGTGAGCTGTTTTTGCTTTACCAATAGACAGAGAATAGTACTATAGATTCTATCAGGGAGTTGAACTTAGAACTCCCAGGTTTCATGTTGAAAACTTAACCAAGAGGATAGTTTGTCTGGTGTTTAATGGGGGAATCCTTAATTCAATCAATTTATGACATTGTGCTACATTTAGTTATTGTAACTAGTGATAACTATCGCATTTATGACATATCTGAACTTCAACAGTCACCAGAAGTCGTATACTACAACGAAACATCTATCATATGTGTCTTTGTTTGCAAACATACCCAACCGAGGTAAATCTGTGACGAATATAAACAACAAAGAAATGTCGTTACTACATGTGAAGAGTGGAGACAAGAAGAGATTTTATATCCAATCACTTACATTACAGACTAAGTATACATTGACAACTAATGAAAATCTGGAAGCTCTTGACAAAAGTTTCGTCATAGTATGGAACTTGCTAGTAGTTCGTATTCACGTATTAGTGAAATTGACTTAAAACAATTTTTATTATTGAATGCGGATTATGTCAGACTTTATTTAGTATTATGAAGTGTTAAATAGTTGTTGCTTTTTGTATTTTGTCACTATTTTATCAGAGAAAATTATCAGAGTTCAGATTACATTACCATTTATTTATCAGGAAGTAAACGATCAATCCACATTTGATGACTTGTTCTAACTCATATGATAGCTGATATTACTTAATAATGTGAATCAGTTAAATTTTGAGACCACAATTGTATGCGAAATAATTTTTGTCCTATGATAACATTGTATTTTAATAAACTCTCATTATTTACCTTTACAAAACATAGTTTACGAAAACACATCAGAAGGAGAATTGCAAGCTCCAAACTGAATGGCTGTTAGTTGATAACAAATTTCCGAAAGACATTTAAAAAAAGGTTCGATCAATTGTCTGACTCCAATCACCAGACAGTTTTTTGAATTCTACACAAAATGTTGAATATCGTCAACTTTGTGATAAGTTCTTGAAAAAATCGAGAGAAACGAAACTAAGTGATAAGTAAACAGTATTAAATGGCAGTTGCTCGCAAATAAACATCGCAGGTTTATGGCTCAGTAAAACAGTGTCTATGCCTATAACATTCCCAGACATTGTCCAAATCTAAAATCGGAAGCAAAATATTTCGTCAGAGACGATTTAAGTTAGTTTCTTTCTTCAAGGATAAGGCATCTGCGAAGCGATTTATTACTAATGTCATTTTTCTTATGAATTTAGTAGGTATCTTTTACGATTTAGTTTCGTCGATTTAGACACTAATGAATCCATTCCGAGTGGTGATGAGATCATTGGATAAGTGACGTCGTCATTCATAAAAATGATTTTATTCCAAGAAGTTTTCATAAACTTTAAGAGTAAATATAATTTCGCTGTATTCTAAAGATTTTGCTGGCAGTATGTATGCCGAGTATTTCATGCTTAGGGAGATTTGTTTTAATTTAGTCTTTTTAATTACACTTGCGACTAACGAATCGTAACTTTTGGGATTCACTGGCTTCTGTTTGTTTCATGGCCAACATATTTCGTGTGTGCATTCATCAATGTAATTTACTTGAAAATTATTCCATACACTCATTGTAGAGTTTACTTCTCTTCTTTATTGTTGTTCATTAGTATAAAATAACTTACCGCTGAAGCGCTTCATTAGACATTTCATCATATAAGTCTAAGAGAGTGTAAAAATCCCATTTGTCAGGGGTTCATTCACTAGTAATTACACAGGTATGACTAGTATGGGTAACATCAATGCAATCAGCTTAAGAAATTTCTAAATAAAACGCTCATTATTGTAGTTTAATCTTATTATTCTTATAGCTTGATTCTCCTTATCACACGTTTTATGAATGTCACCTATTCTACTTAATAATAACGAGTAGTTTGACTTTACTCAACGAATGTTGTTGTTTTATCACGGTAATGACATTTTCATATACTGTTGGTGCGCTATTCGAGTTACATCATTTCATTCTGTTTATAGTGGTTGGTAGCATTATTTCCTCTTTTAACCGTAAAACACTCTAAGTTTTTTGAAGGGTTTTTATCCCGATATGTTTATTTTTATTGTATAGTAGGATCATAATTATATTCATCAATTAATGATACTCTCGATTCACACTTTCAAACATAAATTTATGTTTACTCATGAACTAAAGAAAGAAGATTCTTTTAACTATTTTTTGTCACCATGGTGAATACCTAAGAATTTCATATGCTGAATTCATTAAACTGATAACATATTTTCCATTTTCCACTCTTTCAGTGTATTTTTAATTCAGTCTTTTGACTACATTCCTTGTTGGAATATTTTAATCATGACATTGGAGTAAGCAGCAGCCATATCTCTAACTGGTCTATTATCCTTCCTAATAAACATAGAATAAAAGTAGAGCAATTTATTGTCGTTTAAAATAATTTGATTTGAAAAGTAAATAAATTAATCAACATATATTTTAGAGATTTATTTATCTTAATGTACTCATAAACAATTATCACCTGACCTGACTGCCAAGCTGAATGTAGCTAACTGAGTTTCGTGGTTTCATGACATTCGCCACGGTAACCAGTTAGATGCTTGCAATGGTAGAGGAACTCAATTGATTTGCCATATCTGTGAGCTACTGTATATGATTCGTTTTGTTTGTTGACTATCTTTATGCCAAGCATCAACGTTGCTACATTTTATATCGATTGATTATCTAATATTCTTATTATCTATGCAACATTCTCTATGTTGCTATTGTTTATTTGTTAAATAAACAGTTTTTCTCTACTTATCTCGATTAAGCTTATGAGGTATTCAGCGATGTAGCAAATTTTCGTTCTTTTAAAGTGATAATACATTTTCTTTACTCTACTTCTACATGATTGTTAACTGCGTAATATTTTCTAACGTCCAAATTCTTTTGAAGATGTCTTTCTCTTCGTTTATAGCTGCAGCTGCTGTTAATTTTCTACAATAGTAGCTCTATGTTTTATTTCGCCAGGTTTTTGGATATCTAACATTTTTCGATGAGTTTGTGGTGGGAGGTAAAGGAAAGTCCCCATCGATGTTAAGAGCTATTATTTATAAATGAGGAAGCTTAACGGGGATTGTTTGATTTGCTGCATTTAATAGAGGAATTGACGGTCAATCGTCAGATGGCCGGTCCTTACTAAGTATAAAGGATATTTGTGACTTATTTGCTTGTATCATGGGGTCACGTTGAAAAGGCTGATTGCAGGAACAATTTAGTTGTTATTTTCAACGAATATTTACAGACCTCATCTGTGCACTATGTAGTAAATGGCGTTAAATTAATTCAACACAATCCAGAGATGCAGTATCAGTAAGCTGCGTGTACTTTGGATGCAAGCTGAAGTTTGGTAAGATATTAGGTAACTGAAAGGGGATTTTTCATTATGATTACTGATCTTGTGCAACACAAGGTAGAAGATTTATGATATCGATTTATAAACCAGTGCAAAACCAGCCTTGTAGTTGTAAATATCTGGTAAATGATTATTGATTTCGAAGGCTTAACAATAATGACGTATAGACTTTACAGAACTGCTGGGAGTTTTTAAAACAGATTTTGCATTAGCCTTTAGACTTCTGGGTCACTTACATTCAACAGTAACATTCTGGGAAATAATACTAACAATCGAGTAAAATGTTTATTTTGATCGGTTAAACATTGGTTGCGTACAATGATCCTTTGCCCAGTTAAATATAGAGGACAAAGTGGGAACCCTATTCTTGACAGCCACCTCAGTGAACTATCCATACCCTCTCTGAGTCAATGAGTGGTTCCAAACTAGTTACGGGGGGGAGACTGGCTCACATAGCTCTAATTTTCAATGGAGGCAGATTGAATTACCCTGCAAACAACCATCTAGTGACTCTCCTTTCTATACCCTCTAAGATTATGGAATCCTCAGTCAACAGTAGCTTATGTGACTACCTTAACCCATCAGTTTTTGCATCCCTGGTGAGTGATTTGAAGAATAAACTTTCTTGTACGACAAACCTGACTTCTATAGTGAACAAATAAACTGACATAAACGGTGTAGTATATCACGATTTTTCAAAAGCTTTCCACCGAGTTAGTCATGTTTACCTCATTCACATACTGACACAGATGGGCATTAAACCTCTTCTACTAAATTGATCGATGAACGACAATTCAAGGTCAGGTTAAATTACTCATTTTTTCAGGTTGCAGGATGTCGTAGTGGTGTTCGCCGGAGTTTAATCCCGAGACCACCGTTTCTAATCTAT
Organism: Schistosoma mekongi; assembly: GCA_034768735.1. Classification (NCBI taxonomy): domain Eukaryota; kingdom Metazoa; phylum Platyhelminthes; class Trematoda; order Strigeidida; family Schistosomatidae; genus Schistosoma; species Schistosoma mekongi. The sequence continues at coordinate 15,123,493 of CM068309.1, read as the reverse complement.
GCAACATTCTCTATGTTGCTATTGTTTATTTGTTAAATAAACAGTTTTTCTCTACTTATCTCGATTAAGCTTATGAGGTATTCAGCGATGTAGCAAATTTTCGTTCTTTTAAAGTGATAATACATTTTCTTTACTCTACTTCTACATGATTGTTAACTGCGTAATATTTTCTAACGTCCAAATTCTTTTGAAGATGTCTTTCTCTTCGTTTATAGCTGCAGCTGCTGTTAATTTTCTACAATAGTAGCTCTATGTTTTATTTCGCCAGGTTTTTGGATATCTAACATTTTTCGATGAGTTTGTGGTGGGAGGTAAAGGAAAGTCCCCATCGATGTTAAGAGCTATTATTTATAAATGAGGAAGCTTAACGGGGATTGTTTGATTTGCTGCATTTAATAGAGGAATTGACGGTCAATCGTCAGATGGCCGGTCCTTACTAAGTATAAAGGATATTTGTGACTTATTTGCTTGTATCATGGGGTCACGTTGAAAAGGCTGATTGCAGGAACAATTTAGTTGTTATTTTCAACGAATATTTACAGACCTCATCTGTGCACTATGTAGTAAATGGCGTTAAATTAATTCAACACAATCCAGAGATGCAGTATCAGTAAGCTGCGTGTACTTTGGATGCAAGCTGAAGTTTGGTAAGATATTAGGTAACTGAAAGGGGATTTTTCATTATGATTACTGATCTTGTGCAACACAAGGTAGAAGATTTATGATATCGATTTATAAACCAGTGCAAAACCAGCCTTGTAGTTGTAAATATCTGGTAAATGATTATTGATTTCGAAGGCTTAACAATAATGACGTATAGACTTTACAGAACTGCTGGGAGTTTTTAAAACAGATTTTGCATTAGCCTTTAGACTTCTGGGTCACTTACATTCAACAGTAACATTCTGGGAAATAATACTAACAATCGAGTAAAATGTTTATTTTGATCGGTTAAACATTGGTTGCGTACAATGATCCTTTGCCCAGTTAAATATAGAGGACAAAGTGGGAACCCTATTCTTGACAGCCACCTCAGTGAACTATCCATACCCTCTCTGAGTCAATGAGTGGTTCCAAACTAGTTACGGGGGGGAGACTGGCTCACATAGCTCTAATTTTCAATGGAGGCAGATTGAATTACCCTGCAAACAACCATCTAGTGACTCTCCTTTCTATACCCTCTAAGATTATGGAATCCTCAGTCAACAGTAGCTTATGTGACTACCTTAAACCCATCAGTTTTTTGCATCCCTGGTGAGTGATTTGAAGAATAAACTTTCTTGTACGACAAACCTGACTTCTATAGTGAACAAATAAACTGACATAAACGGTGTAGTATATCACGATTTTTCAAAAGCTTTCCACCGAGTTAGTCATGTTTACCTCATTCACATACTGACACAGATGGGCATTAAACCTCTTCTACTAAATTGATCGATGAACGACAATTCAAGGTCAGGTTAAATTACTCATTTTTTCAGGTTGCAGGATGTCGTAGTGGTGTTCGCCGGAGTTTAATCCCGAGACCACCGTTTCTAATCTATGCAAACGATCTACCTCAACAAGTATCCTTCGTGAGTTGCAAAGTAGTCCATCTGTAGTAGAATACGTCTCACATATACACTTTAAATAATTCAACAAAATCGAGTCATTAGTAAGGAAAAATTTAGGTGTTTTTGTCTCCTACGACCGTATATCGACTGTTAACTTTGGTGAAAATGAATTCCCAGCCAACCGCACGCTTTAAACCATGGAACACACTTATGGCTAGTTTGACAGTAGGATTTTCCACCCAGTTTTTAATAGTTTAATTTGCTCTTATTTAGGGTATAGAAGAATAGTGTTTTCTTCACTCAGAAAATACAAGGACACTCTAGAACGAATTCAAAGAAGTGCTACGAAGTTAGTTTATGGACTCAAGTTCAAATCTAATGAGGAACGCCTATCAACACTAGACTTGTATCCATCAGAATAAAGACGGCTTGTTAGAGACCTCATGATGACTTACAAAATCCTAAGCTTTTCTACTTACTCATTAGGACATCCACCTAAAATGAATTCAAACACACGTCTTAGAGATGACACTCAAAACCTAGAAGTGCAATACCGTAGGTTGGATTGCATACACAATTTCCTCTCTTCAAGGACAGTTAGATCACGGAACTCCCTACCGGTTGGGATAGTCCATGCAAATTCTAGGGAGAATTTTAAGAAATAACTCGAAGTCTTCTTAAGGACTCAGACTAAATCTCCTCGCTATTCTGCTAATGCTTCACTAGTCTATGCTTGTCTTATCTACCTAGGTCCCTACCTGGTGGAATTAGTGATCTATTATTACTAAATGGAATCCCTTGAATCAAAGCTATTTTCTTTTCCATCTATAGATATTTGAAGATGATAACAATCCACTAAATAGAGTTTAAGTAGTGGCGATAGAATAGTTGTAGCTCTTTATCCTTTGGTGTTTCTTTTAAGAATTCTGGCGCTCGACACCGAATTTCTGGTTCTTAAGGGGTGCAACATAGAATAACCATACATTGAGAGCTGTGGAGTAACATTGTTTCGTGATGGCAGATTGTTCACTTAAATGGACATTACGGGCAACATTTGCACCTGCGAACGTTTTAGGGTACGCAGCTTTCATGTTGACCCATAGTGTAAACTTATCACAAGATTCCCTAGTTCACTAGTGTATTATTCGGAAATAATTAAAGTTACCGGTTAAAAGTAGGCTGCATAAATATAATTATCGGCTTGTAGTACTCATGGACATCAAGTGAATTCAACTTGAAAGAAAAGTCGGACTAATAATTTATGTTGTTGTCATTAACTGAATGCATACCCGCCCCCCCCTGCGAACGTAGTGCATATGAAAAATCAGTTTATGAAGCCAGGAATTTTTAACGAAGAAATGACTTTACTATCCAGTTATTACGTTTATTGCTATGCTAGACTGGTTAGCTTATATGTCGTTTGGAAAGGGCAATAAATGGTCAAATTATAAAGTAACGTCAGTCAAGAGGTTGATAATTTCCGACTGGAGTCAGCGACATAATTGGAGTTGCAGATTGCCTATGATGTGGCACATTTTAGAGTTTATATGGATATTTATATTCATTCTTCGTCTTCCTCTATACAATGGATTTAGGATAACCGTCTTACTGCTTCCACTTATACTCAATTTCATAAAATAAGTTTATTACTACAATCAGTACCAGTATTCTTACTGCCTTGGTTTACGAATTGCTAATCTCTTCTAGCCTTGGTAATGTGAAATGTGATAACTTGAACCAGTATGATTTTATACAAGGTCATAGGATGTTTGACGTCTCTATATCTGCTTCTTTATAAGGGTATCTCATATAGATTATTCGAGTTAAACTTTTGAAATAAAAACCCTAACTATGTAAATGTAATAACTTGAGTTAATGTGTTGATATATCATATTACTTATTAGGAAACAGTATATATTTGAGGTTAGGGCTAATTTAACAGAGAACATATGTATACATATATTTGATAGTTGGAAGTAATCGGTGGGAAACCCTGATTGGTTTTAGCTTTGTATGAGTTGGCACTTGTCAAATAAAAGACAGAAATCATACTTTCTGGTAAGTTCAGACTTAAGTCATAAGAAATAATAATCTGTCCCAATCTACATCTTTTACGTTGCCGAGTGAAATGACAATACATTTAGACCATATTTACATTAAAATTATTAAATCTATATAATTTGAAAGTATTTATATCTTCTCATTGATAGTATCGACTGTAGTTGATCAATCTTTGCAGATGTACGCAAGCTGAGTGGATTGATTCAACACAGTGGTAATTTCGAGATATGGTTAAGAGTTTATGATGACTGCTTAGTGGAATTCAAGAAGTAGACTTAATCGTATTCAGGATGCATCCTGATTACCATTTTGTCAACTAAATTCCAAACTTAAGCCTATTCTATCCATAAACTAAGTTCTTCACATTTTATAGTCACATAAAATCTAATCTGATAAATGATGAGAAACATATGACTACTGACAATGATTAACTTTATGAAATGAATGTATGATTTTAGATCTACTTTACTGATTAAATTCTATTGTGGATTTTTTTCCCAATACATCATTCAGTGATGGAGATCGGGTTAGAAGAATCATTCCACTGATAGAAACTGTATTTGTAGAATATTCATCAATTCACATTATCGGAAAGAAATTTTGTTTACATCATAACTACTACTAATATTAGGATGAACTTGTATATTCCCGTTGATTTGTTATAGACTGAAGCTGGTTAGTCATTGTTGCTATATATGCATCCTGAGCGGATTGCCTCGATATAGTGAATTTTTCACAAGTATTATATAAGTTGGATTGTGACTGGCCAGTGGAATCCAACTTATATAATACTACTAATATGTTCATTTTTCATCATGTTGATATCATTGAATCAATGTTAAAATACCAAGGTAAATAACTTACTTACCTATCATACCAAACCACAAGTAAGAAAAGGTAAGTGGTATGATTTACTGGATTACAGACTGATCAATTGGAAAATTATCTGTCTATTGGTTTTATCTTTATTTCGAATTGATTATGAATCGATATATACGATCTTGTACTGAATTATTCATTGAACATGTAGTTTTGATAATGATTATCTATTGCTATGAGTGATAACAACATTACTTCTGAAGTGCACCCGGTATATGACCAAGTTACGTTTGGATTATTACCAGAGCAACTTCTAATGATTGAACCCACTCTTACGAATGAGAATTAATCAGAAGGCAATGAAGGATGGGAGAGAAGTTATATTTGATCGTGAATGGAGCGGCAATGGGATAGCAACGTCTAGGCTGGCAAACTAGAGAGAGTTGCTTGTTACGGTACGGCGTGACGTGATCTGGTGATGATGCGTGACCGAGCGCCTTCAACTTAGTAGTGTCCGCTAAAACAAACATGGTCAGCATCAATGTCGAAACCTATGTAGCTATTTATTTTGGGGATTATTTACCGCTACACTTCTTATATAGTCGACTTTATTAATTAAGTTTTCTAGCCGAATATTTTAGAGCTCATCTTAACACTGATCAATAATGTACACTATCAAAATAGAAATAGATCTTTAGTACTTCTTAACTTTTAATAATTTCTTCATTAGTTGCTATCCAAGATGAAACTAATGACAGATTAATCCACTGATCTATTTACATTTAAACAAATAGATATTCTTTGTTAATCTATTATCTAAAATGTGTTTGATCAAATACCTTTATGATTATTAGCTAACTAGTCATATCATTCAATAATATTATTTATATTGCAATAATAATGTATCTATTGTCAAGTAATCATATCAAGACGTGTTCATCAGCTTCACTATCTACTAATAAAATAATTATGAATTACTTCAATTCAATTTCGGGAAACTACTATCACTTTGTACATAAGGGGTACAATTTTAATTGGATATTTAGAATAAAATGTAGTATTGTTTCTTTTTCAATATTCTTTTTCTTACGATTACGTTAAGCGAAGGCAAACAAAACCAGTTATATTTGGTTGACTGTATTCGTTATAGATGTATGTTGACTAGGTACCACTGTAAACAAAGGTAGATTGAACAAATGTTTCGTTCTAGTATGGAAATTTTTATCAATGAGCACTGTCAGATATGCTAAGAATAAAGTGGTTATCACTAATGGCAATGAGTGATTACCGTAATATATTACCAAACTGATGGAAGTTGAAATTCTATCAGTGTGCACCAACCGTTTATTGCAGCTGGTTATGTGTCAGCCAGAAGACCGGGATATGATTCCCTTGTGGAATCAAGGGTATGTAATACTGAGAAGCCATGTACTAGCACGAAATGGCTGTCTAGTCCTCCTTGATTTTCAGTGATCCCATTGTCATCAATTTGTGACGAACACAATCATCTAGACTTAATAATTACCACCACAAAACCCCCTCAGTTCAAAAACTAGTTACAATTAACACATGATTACATAGCATTCTTCACCCCTTACACCTTACTTCACCGGAAAGAAAACAGTATTGGGTAAATAATAAACAATTTTTAAAGAAAGAATTACATGTATAATTACTGAGAACGAAATGATATTGTTGAGCACATAATAAAAATAATATGAACAATATTATAAATGTATATAGAAATTATCATATGTGGTTATGACAAAAACACTAATATTCCCCTAGATCAATAATAAACACATTAATATGACAACTAGAGGTAAGTATAAAGAAGTACCAAAGTATTCCATCATTATCATTGGCACAAATAAATATATAGAGAAAAATAATGTTGTTATTGCCTAAGTTAATAATGACGTAATAATAGTTGTAGTGAAATTAACTTCTTCTTTGTCTCAGTTCCTCTCTCCTCCATCCCCGCCAAAGTAATACATATTCACTTACTGACATATTTTCTAGATTATCACAAAATATCATCCCCCCCTCCCTCAAAGAATATAATAAAAGAAATAATAGTGTTAGTAGCAATCACGTAGGAAACAATAAAAAGGAGAAAAGAAGAGGGCAAAATAATAACAGAAAAGGTGACTGAAAAACTGAAACAAACTCACTAGTAACAAATAAGTAGTATGTTGTGAACATGTATTATTAAGTAACGAATGTCATGTTTATTCAACTTTAGTATGTTCAGTACATGTTGTTGTGTAATGAATATTGTTATTTTTATGAGTAGTAGTATTAGTAGTATCATACTTTGTTGTGAAGTAAAGTACTTGAAAAAAAACAGCATACATTAAATGTATTTGATTATACAACTGATAGGCAAATCAAACTCTGTTTCAGTTATATATTAGTATATGACAACACATGTTTTACAATATGGATACATTAACACTTGTATAGTGAATCACTAGTGATATAAGTAATTCAGTAGTATTAATACAATTGAAAAAGTAAATAAATACAAAGAAACTCTTTATTGTTTTCAAATATATTTATTTTTATTATTACTATTCAATCATTATCATTTGTAAGTGATATATCACTTCAATCTGTTGATAATGTTGACAACCGATGATTTGTTAACTGTGACTTGGGAAAATTACGTTGTGAATGAGAATGGCGCTGATTAATGTGATTATGTTGTCTATTAGCAGTGTGTTGATGCGTTTTAGTATGATGTACACGAAAAGCTGTATATGTTGAAAATTCTCTATCACAATCTGTACATGATACTAAATTCGATGGTTGGAGATTCAATTGAGATATAATTGATTGTGATGACTGTTCAGTAGTGTTGGATAATTTATGATTATTTATTGATAAATCTTCTGAGTAATTAATTGGTTGTTGCTGGTGATGTTGCATCATTGTATTTGGAGTAGACGGCATAGAATTTGCACTTTTCATATTCCAGTCAGTATTAGAAGGTACTGTTTCATCTAATGAATGTCGTCTAACCAGTGGTTGGACTGAAATGGCAGTTGCTCTTGTTGTATCTGTTAGGAATCTCGGATGTCTTTCATGCACTGAATTAACATGCTTATCTAATTCTTGAATATCGGAAAATTTAATGGAATCTTGACGACATATTGGACAGTGAATACTTGGTGAACTAGATTTATCATTGTGATGACTAAAATTACATGAACTCGTAAGATCTGTGGGTTGTTCCGTTGATAATGATGTACTATCTGATTGCATTACAAACTTTTCCATGATTGACTTTGATTGTTTGTATAATATACTGCTATTATCATGATTATTATTAAAATTTCGTTCTGTAGATAAGTTAGAATTAATAAAATTCAACAGAAGACTGAATAGTTGTTGATTTGATGTAGGAACTTGATTTTGAGAAAAAAGACTTGAATTAAATCCACCTGTTGGTAATAACGTATTGAGTAAAGCATTCGATGTTAATGATAATAACTGTTGACGTAATTCATCTGACTGATAAGCATGCATTAAAAATAATCGTACAATCTCTTGAATTTGTAAACCATTTCCATCTTCTTGAAATATATTACTAATGTTATTTACATTACTATTATTAGTATTATTATTAACATTATTATTAATAGATGGTCTAGGTGATATTGTATCAAATGTAGAATTTGAATCTATTGACATTATATTTTCTCTTGAGCTTTCTATACTACTATTAGTTTTTAAAGTAGTCCCATTATTGCTTTTAACATTATTATTAAGCTTACAGGTTGCCAGCCGAGATTTTTTATTTGCTGGAGGTTGTTGACTTTTTGATTCACCTACATTGTTATTAATTTCAGTAGCAGTTGTATCATTCTCATCTTTTAATTTATTCATTAAAGCTTTACGTTCAACAGCTCTTAAGGCTTTTAACTCTAATAATTTAGTATTTTGTACACTACTTGGTATAAGTTTACCTTCTTGAATAGCTTTTAATTTTAATACAGGACAATTACGACCACGATGATAGTGTAGATTACTTGGAGATGTATAACGTTGACCACAATCATCACAACAATATGGTTTTTGACTTGGTTCATAATGTGATTTATAATGACCAGTTAATGAATAACGATTAGCAAATAATCTTTTACATATACGACATTTATATAAACCATCACTTGTTCGAAGACTTGTATCCATAGTTTCAGATTTTTTAGTAGACAAATCTGTAGGACTTGAAGATTTTACGTCTAACTGTAGTGAAGCTTCATTATTGTTTGTAAAATTGTAAGCTATATTTGAGTCAAGTGGATAAGATATACTTCTTTGTAATGAAGAAGTAGACGATAGGAAAACATCGGAAAGTTGTGAATTGTCATTTTTTGAATTTGAATGTATTGAATGTGCTCCGCTTAACGATGAAGGATTTGGTGAATAGAATTCTATGGAAACAGATAGAGTTATAAGTGAATTGAAGCATAAAACGAAATAATAATACATATGAAATTAATAAAGTCAGACTAATATTAGCAAAATCTAAGTAAGTGACGATAAGTAAATGTTAAAATGAACTCACCAGACATGAAGTTGGATCTTATAGAGCACTAAATATACTGGCGCCTAGAATTGTCAAACCATCTGCAAAAATCATTTAACTGATATAACCAAGTTTTATTCTTTAGTTCCAATTATTTTGTTAAGTTGAACAACTATTCAGACAGCTAATTAAATGGAAAATTGAGTATTATGTATTTCGGAAAATTTGAATGTTATTCCCGAGTACTATCCGACTAAAAATCATGTACATATGTTACTGTGTAGAGATCTTGTTGGTAAACCAATACAATCAATAAATTTCCATTATGAAATGATTAACTATAAATAATGTCAAGTCACATAGTAACTATATACAGCAATCTAACATGAATATATTTTCCATACGAATCAGGAGTTGTTAAATAATAAACGGATTATAGCTAGATTATCTTTTAAATTCAGAAATCACTTGACAGTTGCTTTTTTCTCTCATCGGGCGCTACATCTGTGCATGTTTATGATTCCGTAAAGAGGCAAACGAAAAATCTTCAGGTTTGATGAAAAAAGCTTCTCCTTCGAACCAGTGAGTTGACATCTATTAAGTCACATCCACAAATTCAATCAGTATTAAACGTTACACTATCTACACCCAATCTCATTCATAAGTAACCACTTCACATCCAACAAGGTTTCACTCTTATCACCACGGTTTGCCAAGTAGCTTCTCGATCATGGAAGTATATCAAATGACTGGTTCTCTAATTTTATCAGTGTTGTTGTCCAATAAACAAATAAATATAGTTCAGTTTGGGATTGAAATAATGATATATCATTAACCGGGTTATAAGTATTTTGCGAGAAAACTAATCATATCGATGTTTACACCTTCTGTTTTGAAGTGCTGTCAAGAAAACATTCTCAATACTAGGTGCCATATGATTGTACCTAAAAGGTAGCCTAGCAACAGTAACTATTTAATTTAAATGCAGTGTTGAGAATAGTTCGGACAACGTAGAATAATTTTCACCATTTGGACTACGTTTTTAAGACATATGTGATAATGACTATGAATAGAATTTGGATAGTGTGCATCATTTTAATTAAAAATCGTCAATTAGGTGTGTTAGTGTTCATATAGAATGAAAGGTCAGGATAGTGCAAACCAGACTATCAGGTTACGATATCCAAAATAAGTCCTAATAATTATTTATTTTGCTTGTTTACTTGAAGATCTAATCAAACTATCGTAATGAAGTTAGTTAGTGAATACTAGACCGTAGTGAGTTTTATTTTTCAATGATTTCGAGACCCACTATCAGTTTAAGTATACATCTATAATTTTATATGAAACTAAACTCTATTAGTTCAGGTCACAGAATTTGTAGAGTTAACACTGCCACCCTAATAACGTTTTATCATTAATTAACTACACATTAGATCTTAGAATTATTCAGTGACTAGGTGTTATTATGCTTAACATCTGACTAATGAATACAAACAGCAATAAATTCTACCTTCATAACTAAGATAAAAGATTCTTGTATCAAGTAGTATAAAATACAATAAATTTTGAAGGTGATTTAACTTACTTATTAGTTAATAGATGAGCTATTTACTTTATAATTAAGAAGATGAGAAATGTGATAAGTGCATTTGTTGTACTTTACAATTTATCCTTCATTTATTAATGCTCGTCTTTATTCAGTAACTATACATAATCAGTAAAAGATAAGAGTCAACTTATTAAGTATAGTAATCAGCTTACATTGTATTTTTATTTCTTTTTTAAAATACAAAATCAAATTGATTCAAGGTGGTTTATAGAGATTAGTATTAAGTTTTATTGGATTAAATTCATCATAGATTGATGAGACTGAAGAGTCCCACACTAAGACGAAACAGTTTTCCAGTACCCATCTATATTTCTAAGTACTAATAAATAGCATCAAATAACACTCAAACATTTCAATTGGGATGGTTATTTTTGTGGAGATTGGTTATTTGATTTGATTGGATATATCACAGATTGATGTTGGCAGGGTACCATTGACAACAAAGGAGCACTGGACAGTTGTTTCGTTCTAGTGTGGAACTCATCAGCAGTGTGCACCCACGATTCAGATGGTTAGGAGTTCGCGTCAACCTGAAGCCCCTGGTGCAGAATCTGGGGTGCGCACTGCTGAGGAGTTCCACACTAGAACGAAACACCTGTCCAGTGCTCCCTTGTTGTCAATGGTACCCTGTCAACATCAATCTGTGATATATCCAATCAAATCAAACATTTGTTGTATTAGAAAAGATTGAATACAATTAATTTATTTTCAATAACCATTTAGTCATTATTTACCAGTCTATTTGGCAGGTTATTTTATTAACACAACATTTAAGAATACATGCATATAGATTGTATGTAGCAAAAACAATAAATAAATTTTAGTATTTGAGTTAATAAAAGTTTAATCTACAAAACATATGAATAAATATGGTGAGGTCAAATACTACTCATTATTCTATTATAGACAAACTACATACATTAAAATAATGATTGTACACATTTCAGTAGTCTATCATATAACACCTCATCTTTATAATCAATAAGTAAAGGACGAATGTTAACAGTTAAATTAATGTTAGTTATTTTTCCATAGTAGACAAAAAAAAGAATACAATACAATCGTATGATTATACAGTTTGAATATAGAGATGCTTTAAGTATAATCTACTTAGTTAGTTACTAGTTGAAGGATAGATTTCAAGATTATTAAAAATATAATGAAATGATTAAACAGAATGTTTTCTGTCTATGATACTATCAAAGTAGAATACATTGACATTAAAATGTAAGGTTGTTTGTAGTATACCATTTCATTGATAGTCGGTATTAATTAAATATACTATTAGAAGATATTACTGCTTTACTGTATTCAACTGACAAGGCTGCCTACTCTCGGCTTTTCTCTTCCTCCTACTGGTTGACTGGATCATGAAGACCTCCATATCTGAGGGGATGCATGGAATTCAATGGATAAGTAGGATGCAACTCGATGATTTGGACTTTGCGGATGATCTAGCTCTTTTAGCACATACACACCAACAAATGCAAGTAAAGACAACCAGTGTAGCAGCAACTTCAGCATCAGTAGGCCTGAACATACATAAGTGAAAGAGTAAGATCCTCAAATACGATACAGGAAGCATTAACGCAACTGAACTTGATGGAGAAACTCTGGAAGAGGTGGATACTTTCATGTACCTGGGAAGTACCATTGATGAATAAGGAGGATCCAATGCAGATGTAAAGGCAAGGATTGGCAAAGCAAGGGCTGCATTCCTACAGTTGAAAAACATATGGGACTCAAAACATCTGTCAACCAACCTCAAAGTCAGACTCTTCAATTCGAACATGAAGACAGTTCTGATGTATGGAGCTGAAACTTACAGAATTACTTCAAACATCCTCAAAAGCGTACGAGAATTTACACAACTGCTTACGCAAGATACTGAATGTCCGTTGGCCGGAAACCATCAGCAACAGCTTACTATGGGAGAGAACAAAGCAACTTTCAGCAGAAGAGGAAATTAGGAAAGGACGTTGGAAATGGATAAGACATATATTCCTGAAATCATCAAACTGCATTACGAGACAGGCACTAACATGGAATCCTGTTGGAAAACGGAAAAGAGGAAGGCTAAATAAAACACTGCATCGGGAATTGGAAGCAGATATTAAGAGGATGAACAGCAACTGGAAACAATTGGAAAGGATTGCTCAGGACAGAGTTAAATGGAGAATGCTGGTGAGCGGCCTATGCTCCTCTGTGAGGAGTGACGGGGGTAAGGTATTCAACTAATCTATTAAGTTATGCTTTACTCATTCAAATAATTTGAACACTATGCAATCAACAGCATTTTATATGAATCAAATGTTAATCACTCTGTTTACTGGGAAGGAAATAAAGATAAATTTATGGATACTTGGTTCTGTGGAGCTTGTTATATTGGTTGCACAAAGTGAATCATTTCCAAAGACATCTAAGAACATTACATGACGTGGCTCCTAAAATGTGAATGCAAATCGATTTCCAGCTCAATACAAGAACGCCTTATTAACTCAAACCATGATGATTACCCCCATCCCTCAGAATCGTCCTTCAGTACCATCTGTGTGGTGAAACGACTGAACTGAACGAGGGTACGAATGAATATCCTAAGCACTGATGAAGTTTTAGTTATCCAGTAGTTAAGGCCTCATCATTGTGTGCAAAAACAGCACATGCAATCTCTGAATTTACTCTGGGTCTAATACTTCTTCATATGTTTATTACTATTTTTGACCTGTTTTGATGTTTCCTTTAATTTCCCATACTTTGTAATTGATTCGATAAACCTATTCTATCTTTTCATAATTAGTACTACCTTTGATACATGTCGCTTTTCATCTCGGTCAAATAAACAATTATTACTCGTTCTTCTAATTTATAAATCGATTTCATTTTAGAACATTTATTCATCATTTATACCACTACGTAACATTCTTGTGATTCTTTTGATGCTTAAAATTTCTAAATAACCTATTACATAATCTCCTACTTTTCAATAGAGAAGTAACTTGTAAAAATGATCACACATACGAATGTACAGCAATAGTAAGTGATATCACTGCAGAGAAAAATTTTTCGCTGAATTGTCTGTATCATTTTCTTCATAACATAATAGGCTTTTCCTATTTTGTTGACATTTCTTTTACAATACTTATTGATGGAATTCGTCACAGTTTAATACTGATTCAATCATCATTAGAAGTCGAAGAACATTGATCGATGACTTTATTTTAGCCTTAGATTTGCTAACAGTGTATACCCAACAGTTTATCATACAGAGAACCAAGAACCTTCAATATCTCGAGGTAATCTTATAACCATTAAGTCATTCGGTTGACGTCTAGCTGTGATGAATGTTTTACTCGCGACAATTTCTAATTTAGTAGATGATTACCTAAAACCAGAACTTGAAGATCTTGTTTCGAAATAATCTACTACTAAGAACGCGATTATAATTTTGTCGGACATTTACTTCACTTACAGATAGCATTCGTCACAGAGTGATCTAAAGAATACAATATTTCTTAGACATAACTCAATTCATTGTGAGAATAAGTTAAGTGGGGAAAACTAGATGTCATTGTATACATGGTTTACACGTTATTTAGTTGTAAAAGAAGATAAGTGAATATCTAAACTAGTCAACAGAAACTTAATATGATACTTATATAGCAACGCTAAGTCAAATTTTCACAATGAATGTATGAATAATCACATAATAAAGTTTGTTTTCTTATTTCTATTTTGGAAAGTAAATATTTAGAATGTGTTGTATTAAAAATGTTCACTAACGTTACTATGTGGTTAGATAGTGAAGGACTCAAATAACTAAAAACTAACTTCACAGAATGACTTAAAGGCTTGGAGAAGCTAAACTTTACTGGGGAATCTGAGGTAACCAATCAGAATCAAAGTAAAGATTTTGAAGTCGTATGTATACTCGAATTAAAAATGCTTGCACTGGATCGCTTGACTGCAATTATTTATGGCGACGTTATTATTAATGGCAAGCTATATGCTCTTGGATTATATCGTATAACGTTTATTTGTGTTTATGAACTTATTATGGCCGTAGCATGATCATCAGACTTGTGACAGACTTATTTTATATTGTAATAGATGGTGGCAGTAAACCAACACGAATAGGAAGTTTCTTTAATGCATTTAGATTAACACTGAAACAAATCTCTATGTTGGTTGTATTGTGGATAATGTAGTTGCCTATCACACTGGCATTGAAACTTGTAAATATAAGCGAAGTCAACACTACTGAGATGTATTAACGGAAAATGTGTTGAGATTATACTTATCTCTGGGGGGGAGGGGTAGATTAAGTTCATCAACAAAGTTTGATTTCATAAAACGCTTTAATAGTAAGAAAATGATGGAACCTAGGATGAGCAGATTAGCTAATTGTCTTTAGTTTGGATAGTTCTCCAGATTTAATTAAAACATGAAATTTATATCAGTTTAAACTAACTTCCTACACAACACCTAGAAAGACAGTAATTGTGTTGATTGGATACGTCACAGATTGGTGTTGGTAGGGTACCAATAAAAACAGGAAGCGTTGGACAGCTGTTCCGTTTTAGTGTGTGACTCTTTACTAGTGCACACCCTTGGTTCCTCCAAGGAGGCGGAAACCAGAGACTCCAGGCTGGAAAACTCCTACTCCAATATACCACCGGGAGGTCTCCCAATAGTGGAATTTCCACTTTAATTAACATAACTTACTAATTGTCTCCATAAAATTACCATAATTCATTTACACTAATCAACTCACTGGCGACTATCTTTACGATGCTCCTAAAGTTCTATTGAGAAATCGTGACCGGTAGAGGTCAGACTTGTTGGGAGTGAGACAGTTATCACCGACGACAATTGATGATCATTGCACTATATCACGAACTAATGGATGTGAGAATTCTACGTCCATACTTATGATTCAGTTGGAATCAGTTTTAAATCTGTTTATTTTTTATTCTATACGGCCAGTTGATCAGTTTTTTTTGTTAACATTATAACATTTGAACTCAGTGTATATCTAATGAACTCTATGAAATTACGAAGCTAGTATTTTATCAAGAAAGAAATGTTCGATGAATCAGAAATAGCTAATAGGTTATATCCAATGTAATTGGAGTAGTTAAATTCTCTTCTCGTAAAGATGATAACAAACTTTCAAATCTGTATAGAATACTAACTAAAATGAAAGTTCAGTTGGGATGGTTATTTTTTGTGGAGATTGGTTATCTATTTGATTGAATATGTCACAGATTGATGTTGGCGGGGTACCACTGGGAACCATGGAGCACTGAAAATCTGTTTCGTTTCAGTGTGGAACTCCTCAGCAGTACGCACCCCAGGTTCCGCACCAGGAGCTTCAGGTTGACGATGAACGCCTAACTATCTGCACCACTGGGTCAGCACCCAATCGCAGGATTCCCACTTTCATTAATTTGTTATATGTAGCGCGACGATCATCCATTGCCAGCATTGATAACCGTCTCACTCCCGACAAGTCTAAACTCCACCAGTCACGATGAAAGTGGGAATTGCACGATTGAATACTGATCCAGTGGTGCAAATGGCTAGTCGTTCGCCATCAACCTGAAGCTCCTGGTGCGGAACCTGGGGTGCGTACTGCTGAGGAGTTCCACACTGAAACGAAACAGATTTTCAGTGCTCCATGGTTCCCAGTGGTACCCCGCCAACATCAATCTGTGACATATTTGACCAACTAAAATGAAAGTGTTCCTATTTCAATTTGACCTTATTCACTTATATCTACATTTAACTGATTACACGGTTAGGTCAAGGAACCTTTAAATAAATGCAACTACTTATTATATTTGGTTTTTGTAACTAGATGCTCAGTAGGTATATTGTTAACATGGGGAAGGATAAGTGAGATAGATAAAGTCGAAGGTTATACTTTCAGAATATAAATATCTAAAAAAGATGGCAACATATATTTATCAAACACTTCGTTTATATCCTTTTAGTTGTTGTTTCTTTCCCCCGTTCAAAAATTATTGTTATCCGTTTTATGAACCACAAATGTTCTGGTTTTGTACGTATTGTGTTCTATTATTTATTATAAATAGTGGTTGCTATTATCGTGTATATATAGTACAGAAGGTAAGCCATATTTTTCCTGTCATCTACTAAGTTGGAGCTTTTGAATACAAGTATCTACAGCAGTTAATTAACATCAACACATTAGATCACCAATTAATAGAAACTTGTATAATTAGGTCAGTTGGGTATGATAAGGTCATAATCACTAAATAGAAGATTGTGATTTATGTGCGTAACATCTGAACAGTTCGTTTTGTCAACATCACAATATCTTTATTAGAAGTTATAAGAACAAATTAACGTACAAATTAACAAATTGATTTAAGAAAAAGGAACCAGTTATTCTATTTTTATTAATTACCTGATTTATTTTTCTCCAGTCTATTAGGCTTCTCTGATGTTATTCTTGTTGTTAAAGCGGATTTTGATGATGCTGACAGTGATGATGATGAAGAAGCCGGTGACAAAGTAGGAGAGAAACATGTAGTGGATGTTGATTTTGTATCACTGATTAAATGTGTTTTACTTAAATGATTATTCTATAAATAGAGAATGAAATGACATTAGTAGAATAAAATAGCAAATATATACAGATATTTCGTTGTTTGTATTCAACAGTGATTGATTGTAGTCTGATACCACTGAAAATCAGTGAGAGTCACACAACTGATTCATTTGAGCATCGGACCCCTCAGCAGTGTGCATCATCGATTCCGATAGGGAATTGAAACCAGAACCTTCAGGTTGCACGGTGAACTTTTAACACTGGCACTACTGAGGCGGCATCGATAGGTAGAATTCCTAGTTCAACTGATTTGTAATATAGCCCACCATCGAGGATTCTCACACAAGGATTTCTGTCCAGTGCCTCCTGACTTTTGATGGCACCCAACAAAGATCAATCAATGACGGATACAAACATCTAAACTTATTATCTATCACCATAAGACTTTATATTAAAAAAGACATTCTACAAGGTTGCATAAACAAACATTTCACTTACAATTCATCACATCAACTAAAACAACACTAATAAACTAGCTACCTAGTATAGTGCAAAACTAACTGTGTATTGCTTCGGTTCATAGTGCATTTGTAAACAACATAAAGTTAACAAACTAAACGACAAAGAAACAGATTATGGTGATATTCATACATTCACTACTACTTATTAAAGTAGGTGTAAGATATAAGAAATAATCATTTCACTCATTTGTAGCTAAAATTAACTATTATTCATGTCTATACTAGTTGATAGACAGCAAAACCGGTAAAAATTCAACTATGTCTAGAGTATGACAGATGTCATTTAATGCATTTGTTGAAGGTTCTACTTATGGAGAACCGACTATAGTTGAAACAGTGAACAGATGGAATCTAACTTAGCAGTCTAAAGATAATGAAGCTTGAATTATTTAAGTTAGATGCCTGAAGAGGGTATGAATGGAAATATTGATTTTCTGTAATTTTTCAAGATAATGTTTATGTCAAATTATCACTAAATTTGTATACAGTGTATTATTACTTTCATGCAGAATTACGAATCTCATTAAATAATCCTATTATACATACTGTTTGAGAAACACTGATTATCGAAGATCTACTATCATTCATTTCAATTATAAAAGTCTAAATTCTGATTTGTCTATTTCCCTTACTACTAAGACAAAGTTTACAATTTGTTATAATGTACGGTAGTTTGCAGGTGGCATATAGCAAACTGCACATGATCGAAGTTTAGTTATGATTGATGCTTGTCAACAAGGTGTATCTACAGTCTTGAAGGGACGAATGCTATCTGTACAATTCAAACTTAAATTACTCAGCTTCAGAGTATGTGGTCGTTACCACTGATTAAATGACTTGGATTAGTACTAAAATGGTACTAAAGACATATGTCACTTGTCAATATTTTATGATCGACTATTGTCACAGTTAGGTTACAGTTATTTAGTGAGAAATTTATCAACGTTTAACTTGGTTTGAACGAAAGCTGAATATTAATTTTCAGAAGATCAAGATGAGATATAGCCACATAACTATATTTTTCAAATGCTTTCAACCAAGATCTGTTACTACAAACTTAATTTATCTAGTAAACTAAAATCATTTGGACACTGAAGCTTTAATATCGTGAAAGTAATTTTGTCTTCGCTAGTTATTACATAATGCTGGTTTAATTGTCCCACATATTTTGTCTTTTTGTAGATTAGTAAATCCCTCGATGATATAGCTATTGTAGGAGTTGGAACTTATATATACATATCATTGGTTATCTCTCAATTTTATAACTACCCATATTCTAATCACTTGGCTACTAAAGAAGTTCTCTTAGTCGCTTTATTGATTTTTTTTCTATACACAGTTTAAACTAGACAGAATATTAAATAAGAAGTTCAAATACTAGTGTTTTATTTATCCTTGTCAACTTTTAT